>OY744527.1:117496869-117656869 GCA_963556195.1 Sepiola atlantica
GCGTTTATACACAATCAACAGACCCAAACTCGGCGTTGAAAATCTGTCAGCACTCTGGACATACATTCCGGAAAAAAACATCATAGATTTATCTGACTCACAACCCCTTTTCTTTGAGAGATCATCTATACTGAAGTATACATACTATACTAATCCCATGTATATTATGGCATGAAAAAAGTGAAATGAACCGGTACGCATCAGATGGCGAAAATAAGTAGGGGTTTTAATCTCATAATTGTTAGAGTAACACCTTGCTTTATTTGAACCAATATGAAAATCGAGTTGTCTTCCATCGTTCACACTACAACACTAGGCATGCTAGTTTGTATAATTGTGATAATTCGAATTACTGTTGTAATCTAAGTGGTATCATCGCAACGTTTCGGCCGGTATACTTTTCTCCTTGTTATCTTTTAAAACTCGAGCAAATTTCTCTCGACTACAATAATCTTGACAGACTTTCATACGAAACCCTTTATTTAATCCAATGGGGTAACATGCTTTCTTTACGTAAGCAATTACTGGGAAAAGTCTTCAGCTATTCGCAATTATCACATCGCCTACATCAAGGATTGAACTTTCAACGTTCAGATGACTATCACTTAGAACTGAATTTACCTTGTATCATATCCACTGTTAAACGGGCTCTTGCACACTGATGACGTATGGCTTTTGGGTGCCTCACACCTATGTTTGTGTTTAATGTGTGATCTAACGACTGATCATAGTAACACTTAATTATAATTAATATATTAGGCTATAAATATGCACGTACATATATATATATATATATATATATATATATATACATCTCTCTCTATATATGTATGTATGTATATACATATATATATATATATGTGTGTATGTGTATATATATGTGTGTATGTGTATATATATATATATATATCAGAGGCGTGCATTTGTCTCTGTCGATTCTTTTGTACACCAGAAGCGAGTCCACAAACTTTCGATTATTTTCACACCAGAAGTGCGTCCGTAAATCTTTGATTCTTTTTTATGCCACAGACACGCCCAGAAAAATGTCAGTTCTTTTGTACACTAGAGGCGTTTCCGTAAAATTTCGATTCTTGAGACGCGCTCCAGATTGGTTATGTACACAATAGGCGGGTTCGTAACATTTCGAGTCTTTGTACACCAGAGGTGCGTCCGAAAACTTTCAATCGCTGTGTACACCAGAAGCGCGTCGATGAACTTTTGATTAACCTTTCGATTATTCTGTACAACAGAGGTGCATCTTTTATCTTTCCATTATTTTCTACATCAAAGGCCCGTCCATAAACTTTCGATTATTTTTTAAATCAAAGGCACGGTTGTAAACTTTATATTTTTTAATACACAGAGGCGCGTTATTAAAATTCGATTCTTTTGTACACCAGAACGCGGCTATAAACTTTAGATTTTTTTTTACAGATGAGGCGCGTCTGTATACATTCGATTTTTTTCACACCAGATGCGTGTCTCTGAACTTTCGATATTTTTTTACACGAGAGGCGCCTCTGTAACTTCTGATTCTTCTCTACACCAGCGGTGCGGTTGTAAACTTTCGTTTCTTTTTTACAACAGAGGCGTGCCCGTAAACTTTCGATATTTTTCTTTTACAAGAGGCGCGTCCTGCAACTTTCGATTAAAGGTTCGAGTCTTTACCAGTTACGCGTCTCTGAATGTTTCGATTCATTTGTACACGAGAGGCGTGTCTTCAAATATGATATTCTTTTGTAAGCCAGATTCGCTGACGTAAGTTACTATTCTTTTATACACCAGAAACGCGTACTTAAACTTTCGATTATTTCGTACACCAGAAGCGAGTCCGGAAATTTTCGAATCGTTTTTTACACCAGAGGCGTGTACGTAAACTACTTACTCTGTGTGTACAGTAGAAGCGCGACCAAAGACTTTCCCTTATGTTGTACAACAGAGACACGTCTCTGAACTGGCGATACTTCTGTACACTAGAGGCGCGCCTATAACCTGTCGATTCTTTTGAAGCCCTGAGACACATAATTAAACTTTGGATTATCTGTACATTTTAAAAATAAAATAGTATTGTATATTAAATTCTATCATTTGCACAAAAACATTTAAATATTTACTTTTAAAAACACCGACTTTGATTATGATAATTGTTCAGAAAATACTGAGCATCAGTTTACTACAGTTATTGAATTCACTAATGATTTACAATATCTAGTCATTTAAATCAATATCGTTTTTGTTTATTATAAAGCAGAACAAATAACTAAGTTTATATATTATTAACTTCAGTCCTAAAAAGCAGCAAATATATGAAAAGAAATTAACATCACAATCTGCTATTCTTTATGCGGGTTCATAATTTATGACATGTTATTTTAGTTTGTTTTGTAATATGGCACTGAACATGGAGATGAAATTAGTGTCAAAATTATCAAAAAAAATACAGTAAATTTCCTCAAAAAGTACTTAATGCGGCTGTATTATTCATGGAAAAATATACACTTGCAATTGGAAATACATTTAAAAATTTATACTGAACATATTGTTTATAGTCAATAATAATATCATTTTACTGGAATTAAAAATATTAGAATTTATTCTAAAATTTAAAAAATGATATTTTAAATATAAAATGTATTCCATTTGTATAAGAAACTCTGAAAATTAAATGTTATTTACAAATTAATAATAGATTTCTTAATAATACAATTATTTTTTGGAAAACTGTTTTGATTTTTTTCTAAAATAAGTTACATTTTGTTAATTCACTTGTTAATTCACTAAAAACCCATAAATTCAAAAGTATTTACCTTATTCTGAAACTTATTTTGCACATATTCTTAAAATAGTCTGCATATCTAAGTTTTTACTGAAATTATTGAATATTTCAAATTCAAATATTCAACACAGTTTAAATGTATTACTTATAACTGAAAATAACAATTATAAAAAATAATTTTTTAGTAAAGGGACTACTAAATAACTTATACCATTTGAACTTATTCTGAAATAATTAAAAATATTCAAACTTATTAAAATACATTCTTATTATTCTGAAACTCAGAGATGTACTTATTGTATACCTATTTGAATTTTAAATATTAAACATATTTTTGTCTTACTTTTCTTTATTCTGACAATTCAAATTCTGAAAAGAGAATTGATACTGAAGTAAGTAATACATGAGTTATGATATTGCTATGCCTTTGGTAATAATTAGAAGTCATTTAAACTTATTTAACACTCAAACATTGACATTTATCCTTATTGTTCTGAAACTTATTTTGGAAATTATAGTTTTTTCTCAATTTATCAATATTTGAATTAAATATTTAACATTTATGTTATTTTTGCTTAATCTACAACTTGCAATTCTAAAAATTTTGAAAGATTTGTAAATCATGTAATTATAATTACAATACTACGTTGTAATTTTGAAAAATAAAAATAGATAGAATTATTAAATATAACTAATAAGAAACATATTTTTTAAATATAATGTTTAAATAGAATAACTATTATTATTCTGATGATTCTGAACTTATAAATTATTGAATATTTAATAATAACAAGAGATGAAGAAGAAATGTTGTTTTTAAAAAAAACAACAGAACCACAAATAGAATAAATAAATAAGAATAAGAATAACATGTTGTTGAATTTTAGAGGGTTGATATGGATAGTGTAAGTTTTAAGCAACGACATTATTTATTTTTCTTGTAAACTTATTTTAATAACTTCCCTTGTAAAAGTAACACACTACATTCATTAATATAATATTGTATTTTGTACTGAATCATGTAGTAAGATCAACCAGAAAAGACTGATGTGCTTTTTGATGATATTGTAACTAATTTTTAATAAAGTATATAAGTAAATTTATTCTTTAGGTTTTCTATTAATTATTTCTACATACGTCCATTTTTAAACATAATTTCTAAATGTATTATTAAAGTATATTCAATTGTAACTTTGTCTCTATGTGCAGTACTTAATCATGTAGTAGGGATGTCCAGAAAAAGCAAATGTTTAATTGAATATATTATAATTATGCACTTTGATCTTTATAAACTAAAACAATTTATGTCATTTTCAATTGCATTCTTTATTGAAGAAATGTATAACACTTCATTTATAAAATTAACATTTTATTAGTCAGGTATATTCATATGTGCTTTGTCTTTATTCACAGTACTTAATCACGCAGTAAGGCTGTCCCAAATAGTAAATGTTTCATTTCATTATATTTTTAATTCAAAATATAGAGAAGGAAATATCGGGTACATCCCACCATGTATGAAAGGAGAATGGTGGCAGTCGCCCACTCTGAGAAGAAGAAAAAATAATAAACAGTGAGTCTAACTGGGAAGTTAGGAAAGTTAAAGACACATCTCACATGCTCGGACATGACGACCTGATGAGCAAACCAAGCATTGAGCTGAATACGAGTTGGCGACCTCTAATTGAGACATGAAACCTTGAATAACAAACATAGGTTTAACAGTACAAACAATTGTTACTTTATTGTCCTAGTGACACATGGCCGTAAGGTCTAAGCTGTTGGTTCGATAGTTGCATATTATCTGGAGGTTCTAAGTTTAATCATGAGCGAAGATAGTGAACGTAACATTCAGCGACAGCAAGTGGACCCCTGAGCAAACAGATTGAATCCGAGCGTGGTAGCCCCGTCACAATAAAGGGATTAGATTCGAGAGTCCAGACAGAAAGTTCCTGCGTTCGATACAGGATTCCTGATGAAGGCCGAAACGTTGTGAGCATGTCAGCCAAGATGAAAAAGTCAATCTAAACATTGGAGTCCATGATGAAAAGACCTCATCTCATAAATACAGACCATTACTGTTATTCCATATATCGGCAATTTTAACAACCTTGTTGATTAAGTGTGATTTTATTATAGTGCATTTAATTATGCAAATCTCAATTCTAGTTTCAATATTTTATCAGTAAATTCTACCTATCCTGTACATTTTCAGGTCTACATTTATGAATACTAATACGCACTCGTCCGCATGTTTCAGCCTAGTATATATATTAATATATATATATTTATATATATATATATATATATATATATACATACATATGAATATATACACATTATGTATATATACATATAATGATATACACTTATAGTAGTACTTATATATACTAATAAGTAGTGAGACTAGACAATAAAACAAGATTCATATTAGTACTGTCCGCAGAAACCCGTGGCGCAGTGAATATTGAACTAAGTAAAATTCAATTGTAAGTGATATTCATCAAAGGTATAAAGTTACATTCTCGCTGCCGGCGAATCACTTAAAATTATGCTACCTCTATGGATTGAATAATAGGTTTCGTTAGAAATTCCATACAGATTCCCGAGTTCGACAGAAAAATTCTTGAGTATGAGAGAAACACTCCCGATTTCGAAAAGATAAAGCATATGAATAGTACTGATAAATACACTGAAGATAAAAACAATAATCTGAATAATCGAAAGTATACACATTATCAATCCTCATCTAAAAAAAAGCAGAATCATAGTTGATGCACGTAATGTATTTCGGAGCGGACATTAACTTCAGCAATGCCTAGCTTTAAGCTTCCCCGTTAATATATTTTAGAGTGAAAAATTATCCACAAAATACACGCCAACATTCAAGACAGGGAACCACAACTCACTTCTTTTTTTTCATCTACTCACCTTATCAGAGATATAATTTTTTGACATTTCGGGGGTACAATTAATCAAGAAAATACACTATGGCCAGTCAGCATTTCAGTAGGTTGGGTGAAGGGGATGTCTATGTTCTCAACCAGGTATCCACAGAAGAGCCCTACCAAGACAGCATACTAACTGTACGTAGGTATATCATTAGCTTTTTTCGAGTCGCTCCATTATGTGGAACATACAGATACCTTCCACAAAATATATCCACTGTCAGAATTTCCGCAAACTCCGATTAACTTACACAACTATTTCTTTACAGATCAAAAAAAGTATCACCACAAAAAATATATTTCATTTGCCAGGTAGTTTTAATATCAGTAAACTACTCTGTCAACCATATAAGTCTAAAAAAAACAGAATAGCAGATATTCAATGTAATATTTGACATGTATTAACAATACAAAAGTTTCCATCTTTCAGATTTACGAAATAAATTACAAACACATTCTCTTTGAAGATGTCTGAAAAATCAAAAAAACATCTATAAGAATCCACAATTGTACATTTTTTCTCTTTAAACTTGAACTAAAACTTCGATTGCGCATTTATGTCCTTTTTATTCTTTTTAACATACATTGAAATACACCACATTTGTAACGGCACACATTTATCGTACATCAAAAGCATTTTTTTAGACAGACAACATGCATTTCTGTTAATCAGAACAAGATAATAGCATGCGAAAATAAACAGTATCATTTTCTTTCTTTCTCTTCTTTTATATTTGTTCGCACTTTTTACTTATAAATATAAATACAAAGGAAACATCAGATGTAATACATAGATGATAGTAGTAACATGTTTTTCAATGGCCTCCATGCCTTTTTGTTACATTAGTGATTGACCTAAATCTAAGATAGCCTATTTTTTATTTGATGTTTTTCACAGCAGACGGTTGCACTTCTGTCTCCCCTGAAAGACAAAAAACGCCACTTTCTCTGTCATTGATATCATGCCACTCACTCCTTCCCTAAACCACACTCGCAGGACACGTCCCTATGATTAAGTGTTTGTTTCCATTGGTGATCAGCTGTCTGTCTGATGTGATTCACATACAACATAATGCTTACTTCTGTTTTCTTTCAATTAGAGTGAATTTTAAGTGACTATCGTGTTACTTCTATTTATTAAAAAACGCAAAGAAAATTAACGTTTATTTAACCTAGATATTGATATCAAAACATTCCTCAGCAGACGAAAGGAACACACTACAAGAATGCGATAATCTACAAGACAGATTCAACTAAAAATCCTGTCTTTCCACCGCTCCTCCTTCCCTCAAAATAGCTGTCAGCCGGCGTATCATATTATATGTACACTCTGGAAATAAAAAAATATCTGTTTGTTTGATATTTCTTCAAGAGTATACTCGCATCTCCTACTAAGTGGCTCCTTGTCTTAAGTAAACTCATATTTTATTTGTTATTCTGAGTGTTTTCATATCCTTACGTAAAAAATGTAATATGTGTGCATGAAGTATTCAGTATTAAGCGTGTTTTTCGTTCATTCATTTGCATTCAATAAAGTATCAATCTGTTGTGTTCGCTGTGTTTTCGAAACGTGTGGTATTTTACTTATATGTCATATGAAAGTACGAAACAGTGCGCACTAGGTGCATGTAATCGCTATTGCATATTAGTAGTTTTCTGTTTGTATTAAAAATATATATAATAAACTATGATTCTTTGCAATGTTTTAATTAAAATTCTCATTTACATGTTATTATTAATGAACATTAATGTATATGTGGATCTTATATGAATAATACGGAAGTTGTTAATGCATAATAATTTACTCTTTAAAAAATGCTTTTCCGCGAATGGTTTATGAACGCTACACATCAAATCAGTTGGCAACATACTTTACTATTGTTTTAATCAAAGTAGAAAATACTCCAATTTCTGTAATATGAAAATATAGGTACACAAACTATTAATGTTTAGGATTCAGCCAATCTCAGGAAAAACTACATAAAATATATTATCGTATAAAATCATGGCTCCAGACATATCAGGTCATGTATAGAAACGAAACGAAAGCAAGCTAATTTTCTCGTATTATTTTTCCTTTACGGAAGTAACACTTGTATTCAACATAAGACTATCTCAATGTTAATGAACAAAGATCATTTACCAAGTGATGATGAGTATTAGATTATTTGCGCACATGTGTAAATAAAATGTATAATTAGAAGTATGTAACACACTCGTGGATTTTTCTGGTTTTGCAATGTAGACAGACTGTATAAACTGATATAATTTAGCGATTACCCGTTAGAGACGCTTAATAATATGTACATGAAAACACTTTGGGAGTCGATTTTTTTTTTGCAAAAAAAAAGAAATAATGAAAAAAAATCACGTTTTTATAACTGTATTAATATCTATATAAATATAATTACTATATCTGTAGGGAACGTAATTATTGAAGTAGAATATGTCAAAATTATAATATATTGACTACAACACGAAATTAAATAGTAAAGTTATTGCAGAAGAAAGACTTCATAGCATTTTTTTACAATTAGTTTCATATGTATTGGCTGTCAAAATATGCGTATACAATATAGTTATTGTATATGTACATAATCTTGCTAGTTGCAACATCGAGGAAACACGTATTTGCGCGTATTATATGCAAACATCTGGGTAATAGAGCTTAATGTAATAAACAGAGCAAGAATAATATAAAATAACGCGGAATCAGATAATCACCGATGCAATAATTTATTCTGATCCTACGGTCTTATTTTGAAAATGAAAAAAAAAGAGAGACTCACAATCACAATAAATAGAGAAGGCGACAATATGTTTAATACATATCTTGAGAGAAGGCGAAAATTAACAATTTGAGATGTATATTGAGGTGGGTCAGAGAGTGACAGCATATTTAATATATATATATATATATATATATATATATATATATATATATATATATATATATATATGTATATATATATATAAGGGGCGATGCAGGATTTATAACGGATGTCAATATATATATATATATATATATATATATATATATATGGAGAGAGAGATAGAGATAGAGAGATACACCCACCCACCCCACACACACACATATATATATATATATATATATATATATATATATATATATATATATATATATATATATATATATATAAAGATAGATGGACGAAAGGTGATAAACATGCACGAATGTCCAAATTTATATCAAACTTAGATTGTTCAATGCAAGGTGTTTTCTGTAATAACATTATTTTTATTATTCTTTCTTTAAGCCAAGGCTTTTCAAAGATCGAGATCTTATCATCAGAGGAATTATACAGATAGATAAGTTGGCAATAGAAAAGCCAAAATTCAACATTTGAAAAAATATTTTTTTAAATGATAGGTGAAAAATATATATGTATAATCACAGGGGGGATATTGAACGATAAATAACGGTATGCAACACAATGAGGTTTAAAGAGAGTGATACATATCAAGTGAAAGGGGGAAATTGTATGATTTACCACGGAAAATATATCAGAAGCGAGAAAGACAGTTTGGTATACTAAACCAGGTAAGTTCGTCTCGGACTACCTACAACTGTTTAACCCAAATTTCTTTTAAATCGTCTCTGAAAGCCGGAAATTCAGTTATCCGTACGGCGATTGATACATCCGCTAGAAGGAAGTAGATATTTAAAAATAAGGTGGGAGGGAGGAAGCTAGGAAGGAAAATAGATAATCAGACAACAGAGGTTCAAGACGTACATATATATCAATTTAAAAATAAAACACTACAACGCGCTTTCTGAGAAAAGCAATCGTTAGCTAATACCATTTTAAATAAATTATTTGAGTATATGATAATAGTAATGATCATAATACAATTATAGAAAATATTGACAATATGATTAATAGCTTATTTGATTATTATGAACAAATTATTTTATTATATGATCATGATAATAAGATTAAAGAAAATATGGACGATATTATTAATAGCTATAAAATGTATAAATATATAATTGATATAAAAATATTAAATATATAAGTATATACACATATATATATATACATATATATGTATATATATACACATGTATATGTATATACATCCATATACATACACATACCTACATATGCATATATATATACATATACCCATATATACATATATCCACATATACATACACACACATATACACATACGTATACATACACAGATACACACATATACACACATATACATATGCACCCATATATAACATATTAATGGATATCTTAATAATAATAACTATAATTATATTTAGTTATAATGATAACAATAGATACATAGATAAAGAAAGAAACGAATCATGGACGGGACTAAAGGATTACGAATAAGAACAATCCAGGCAGATTAAATTTAGAATATTCACCGCTACCGACTTTGCTGGATATGAATTATTGTTTATTTTAAATTTACATTTATGTCTGCACCGGCCATATGTTCATCGCTTATGTTTAGAAGATGAACGTGTTCTTATTTCAGGATTTTTTCCCTCCAAACAGAAATTGCATATTTGCCTAAATATTTAAAAGGATGACAGAATAACACAAGATTGACCAAGAAACTACTGGTGTTCGGTTTTCGTTTTTCAGTAGCTACCATTGTCTCGCTTGCTCTGTTTTTTCTTAAGTTCTAGATTTACGAATGAGTGTTTGTAGTCAAACATACGCTCTTTTTCCTGTTGTTATATCCCAGACATATCGTGACCTTATAAACCACTCACTATACTTGGTAATTACCGTCTAGTGGTCATTCCTTATTCACCTGACAATTACACTTATTTACGTTTGGTTTAATTTTATTAGAAGTATTTAATATTTTTTGATTTGGTGTACATCTAATCATATCTATGTGATTGGTAAAAGAGTAATTCATTTTAATTGTTTTTCTATTGAATACTTCACATAGTAGATTGTACACGATTGTCTATTAGGGTCAGAAACGCTTTACCGATGTCCATGCCGGATCGTTGACAGTAAGGTGGTTCGAACCATATAACTTTCCGGCTTCAATTTCTGGATTAGTTATTTGTCTTCTCGGTATATTCGAGTGTTTCAGTATAGCTACTGTTATCTAGTGCCCTATTATATAGGTGTATTTTCGCTTCAAAACTACCTTATGTGCCGATAGTTTATTAATATTAGTGTTAATCGTTTTAAATATTTGATTAATTATACACTTCAGGGTGTTGGATCCAGGTGTAATATAATATAGTGGGCGGTTGTCTTGATTAAAGGGTTTGCATATCTCCTCTTACAAGTTCAATGTGATATCTAGATGATTTACTTCCTTACAGTTTGGGGTTATATCTATTTTCAGTCCTATATATTTAAAAGCTCTTTTAAATGTCATGTGTATTTTTATACTATATGGCCGTCACTATTAAGGATAACAATTAATCCATAATTCTTATATAACCTCAGTAAGTAAGGCTCTACAATCCAACACAAAGTGTAAATTATAAAAATACCCACCAGATCGGCAGTCTTCGCTAATCAAATGTTCCTATCAGGACATCACAGTTGCGATTGCTCTGTTTAATCAATGTTTCCTGATTATTTACTAGCATGAAATTACGACAGTGCATAATCAATCTTACCTGTTCATCAGATACATCCACTAAGTTCCTATCATAGTTGATGCTGTTAGTAACCAACTCCTTGGAAATTGATGGGTAAAATCATTAGGTCGAATTAGATAAAGGAGGCATTCCCCTTTTTTATATTAGTTCACCTTAAACTTAGTACAGAAAAAAGGGTGAAATGTATCTTCTATAGTATCTTCTTTCAGCACACATGACTTGATAAGTGTTTGTAAAACTGCAACCACGCAGGATTGATTTAACATGAGTAATGACATTGGTGAGTAAAAAATATCGCGTCGCATAACGATTGCATTACTTCAGCTTTTGTACATGTGTTAGTGCTAATGAATTTCTATTTATCTGTTGAGAAGTTCTGCGTTGCGAGAAGTCATTCTATTGAGTCTTTATATACCTAATCCAAGTTACTCATCTGCTGTGCATATTCGGATTTCGCCTCAAAGTGAATAAGATATATCTTGGAAATCTCGATCCCGTATTTCTCGTGCTACGGCGTTTGCATAATTCGGATAAGCCTTGTAGACCCCTTACTCATTTGTACTATATGAGTCGTTAAAACACTTGAACAGCGGGAGAGGATATTCTCTCTTAGATCCACCTCTTCTGCTCAAATCATGCAGCCTAATTTTTGTTAGTTGCTGGGAAACAACCATCTTACGCAATTATATGTACGGTTTCGGTAGTGTTTGGGGACTGATCTTGCCTCTCTACTCTCTGATTTCAGAGTAAGGACACATCTCTGAAACTTACTATTATTTCACCGCATACTTATGAAGAAATACATGTGAGTTATTGATCCTAGATTTTAGAGTAACTAACGGGGTTTTATCTTGCTTCAAACGTAAAGCTCACACCTTTTTCAGCGTTTTTATTAGCGAAATGTTTTCACAATATGTAAACTACTTTGTTTCATATTTATTTCATGACACAATGCTGAACAATTAGTCAAATATTAATATATCAGCCATTTGAGAGATCTTTAATGAATCCAACTTTTATGTGCACTATTCTTTAGTAAAATAAATATGTGAAAGTTTAAAAGAGAATATCGGTTCAAATTACTAGGGTAAAACTTGTAAAGGGGCCTGCATTTAATATGAGATTTCAGCTATGAGAATATTAACGTATATAAACATTAAAACAGTCTACGTAAGTCAACACGCATTGCTATGTTAGTACACACCTACACGGCTACAAGATAAATAACATATAAATGCCCCTCCATCCCCTCACAGACAGAATTAAACATATAATTGTCTAATGAAAGTTACATTCTCTTCAATGGTCGTAGCTATAAAGTTGGTTAGGGTAAGAGCCTTTCAATCAAACCATTATAACTGACCAGCATAAACTAACACCTCATCTAACACGCTTAGAAGGGTGTAGAGCATAAGTGGCAAAAATATACATCCATAAAATACACACACATCTCAGAGTACGTTTAAAACTTTCCTACCTTTTACCCTCACACGCCCGGCTAGTACGTATACTCAAATCTATATAAGGCTACCAATCCTAGGTAAACACACATGTACTTCAATCGGTTATACATGGAAACCAAAAGTAACTTTCTTTATATACATCCTACCATATATGAAATGTTTACATAAACATGTTATAGGAAAAAAAGGTCAAGTAGTAAACACACATTTACTCATTACTCTTGCAAATATACTTCTTAATTAATTTATTTAAACTAAAACAAAGAAAGAATTTTCAATAAACATATTGGTAATTTTGAGAACAACAAAATAAATAGTATCATCACAACATAACGGTTATTTATACGGTCGTATAGATATCATAACGTGTATGGAATTGAGTTTGAATTAGCATAAACATTAATTTAAATTCCAAATAACAACGTGTTATGTATTCAAATAAATTAACGTAAACGGGGGATTAATTCATCAGATAAAACTATCATATATTACTGAGTAACTTGAAATATTTATGTTGTGCTTTTCCACTGTATTATTACAAAATATTTTTTTTTTAAATCTGAATTGTTAAAAAATGTATATGTACGTACAGTTAAACATTAAAAATATAGTTACATTTGAAAAATAAACACCTTATGCTACCCTTCTCCGCTCGTATAATAATTTATTTTGTGTGCAATTACGTATGAACATCTTGAAAAACTGAGCGAGGAAATAAATCCAAACAACAAAAAAAAACAATTGTTTACGAATTTGGTAGAAAATCTGGTTCGTATATTAATGTAATGTTAATCAATCCCGGACTTCCAACTCATTTTATTTCTTTTTTTCATGTAGTTAATCAGCGTGTTTAACATTGTCTATCAGTGTAAGTGGTAATATCGTAAAAGCACACGTAATAGCCTAACTAGTTTGATTCCTACTGTCTCCTTTACACACGCATGATTTATTTCCTAAAGAACAACTATTTTTGTGAATGCCTAAAATCGTTACAATTGCTAGGGAATGAGGGATCATTTTATATTAAATTCATATGCATAATTGTTCCTGCACTGTAAATTCGAAAATATGTTTCTTTTTGGTGTTGTTTTTCATTTCAACCGTACCATTTTTCAGGATGTTCACACATAATCGTCTAATTAAATAGTTTTTCTTATGAAGGGTTTATGCACTGAGTTAGTTTGTAATTACTTGACAGAAATATTGCGTAAATATATATAGGCTTAAAAATAAAACAAGAACGAGTTTACAATATATGTATATATATATATATATATATATATACATATATATATATATATATATGTATATATATATATATACATGTGTGTATTTTTGCGCATATTCTTGTAAGAGTAAATATAGTATATTACGTAATCAATACTTCGTTGTTGAATTACCAGAAGTAATTACTGTTAGTATTTAGTACAGTATTCTATACCAATAGTAAAAGAGTACGATACAATAAATACTCAATAAAAGCGAGTATTATTTTATTATAAGCAGTTTAAAAACATAGTTATCTAAATGAGGTAAGAACAACCGGTGTTTTGTACTATATAAAACGTATTTCAAATGTATATTTAGTATTAATAATTTCAATTAGAGTAATTGTTTTGATATTAATATAGTTTGGACAACATACAGTAACTCGAATTTCTTCCTTTAGATAAATATATGTAAATACATTTTAAACAATCACCAACGAAATTATCCGCACTTAGCCTGACGATTCTATGCCGTGATGAAATATCGGCACATCTGTGTTGCTTCAGTACAATAATTTAAAATCATACTATATTCATATATAACATAAATGAAGATATAAGCCTTTAAACCATGTTCATATGCAATATTTATTCAGAAAATAAAAAAAATTAAATCAGAATATATTTTCTTTTATTTTACACTTTGATATTTTAACTAATAATTTCGCAAGAAACCTCATATCTTCGGAGTATGAATAGAACTATTTCTAAGTATTCAGTATGTATGTCGAAGTCCTTAGGTTGGAAAATGGACTTGTGTTGTTATAACAACTAATTCACTTTTTAAATATGAGGTATAAGGTGATGCGCATGCAGGCTATATGTGTATTAACACTAATCACCCAAGAAATATGACTGGCCCGCCATCGGTTTAGGGGTGAGCATTCAGCCTAGCAAAAATAGACGACAGTAGAGAGGTTATTTTGTCTAGTCCTTAATTTAATTTGTAATATATTAAGCATCATTATTATGTTTCAGGTCCCTACAGAAAATACTGGGTATATATTAGAGATTGGAGACAGCATTCTACTTTCATATATAGTGTCGGCTTAATTGAAGTTATTATATATTTTATTATTGTATACGTAGGACGTTTATCTGATTGGTGATTTTACAACTATTATTACTGATTGAAACTGTATAAAATGTATTAAAGAGATACATCTTTAAGAATTTAAACACTGACTGAGCGGTTATCAGTCTGAAGATTGCAGACGTGTGTCGTATGGTCATTCATTTTTGTTATATTTTTACTAATATGAATTTTAATTATTGTTTTTATGAGCGTTTTTCATTTAGTGCTGTGTGTTCTAGATTATTTTTAATGGTTACAGGTCGTTCCAGAGGGGTATCATATTTAAATTGTAGAAATACTTCGTAGACGTTCTTCGTTTCTCTGCTCAGTAATGGTTTTGTGTCAAAAAGACATAAGCGAGTCTTTTTTATTTAATTATTTTTCATAAATGTCTGTTTTCCGTGAATGTGTTGTGTGTATGTGTAATCAACGAAACTTGAAACGTTTAAGTGTTTAGTATAGTTAAATATTATTAATATTTCATTGTTATAACCTAAGTACTTTTGTTATTAATATTTTGTCTAGATATCGATGTTTAGATTTAGCTTAATGTTTAGTTATTTTCTGTATTTTTCTGTTTTTCATCCGTTGTTTTTTAGTGTTGATATTTAGTCTTTTCGTTAATGATGTATATGTCTCCATTTGAAGATTTGGTTCTGATATTTATTTTAGTTAGTTGTTCTATGTGTGTTTGCTTAATTATAACAATTTTTAGAAAACAGGTCGATATTATATATATTCTTATAGGCCGGTGGCGATATGACTGTTTCCCATCTGGTTTTGGTGCTATTGCTTCTTTTACTTAGCTCACCCATGTATGTCGATATTTTCATATGTTTAAGTATTGTACATGATTGAACGGAATATAATATACACAAATGTGTTTTGGGTTATTTTTTAAGTACCTATTTTTTGTGCAGCAGAATAACAGTGTATATACAAACAATAAGTTCGGGTTTTGTTTAAATACAATTTCGAATATGAAGAAGGAGTGTTTCATTTAAGTTGCTTTTATGACCTATAGTTAAGTTAAGTTGGGAAAGACTATTTACACAGAAAACATTTTTCACAATATTTATAATATATGTTTTTAAACAAGAAAATGTCTATTTAAATCCGTGTATGCAATTAGTTTTGTGTATGTATCTGTTTGGCTTACGACATCCGACGAAAAATAGCTGCAGGTAAATATCGGATGTGGGTAAACTCTATTACATGAATTAGGGAGTATGTTCATTATAGATAAATAGGTCCAGGAACTCATAGCTATGAGGTGCAAATTTGTTAAAATTTATGTTATATACCGGAGGGAAGGAATAAATTGGATGCACAGAACGAGTGCCACCAGTAAGCAGATGTTGGGGAAATCACGTACCTTCCAGCGAAGATGAGGTTGGCTTTTTTTCCGGCGACACACAAAAGCAGTTTTTTCATTCTATTTGTTTAACTGAGTTTTGACTTTAATAAATTGTCACTGCCTATTTTAACTCAATATGTATACTTCGATATATGTACATATTTTACAAGTGTAACGCTATTTGAAGGCTTCAGTGGTAAAATGTATGTTTCGTTACTGCTATAATCACTTCCATTAGGCTGCATATATAATAACATTCACCAATGTTAAATTACCTGATCGTTATCCTCCAAAATATATATGTTTTCATTGGTATTCAAGACTAGGATGTAAATCTAGATATCCGCATTTGCTCTTCTTTTTTCGAATGTAAAACATCTAAGCAAAACGGAATAGTATTATGGAATAATAAAATGCCTCTTGATTTAATATATACATGTGGGCTTAATCAGTTTACATGATTCTTACTCGGGTGAGCCCATTTGTCCTTTCATTTCGTAATGTCTATGATTCTTAATAATTATAAAAAGAAAACAACTATTCATATATATATATATATATATATATATAAATTAATATTGATGAATTAATGTTTACGTACCCTACAAACTCCATCGACTCATGGTGGTGCCTATGAGCTGTCATCCGCATGAGATATTTGGGCAGGTATTTAAAAGATACTATGAAACTTAAAAACGTTTAATATTGACTATCATTGCCGTTGTTTATTGGACAATGCTGTATGCATTTTATAGCTTTTTTTAATTAGACAAGACAGTTGTTTTTTTTTAGATTTCCTAATTGCTCTCAGTAAAGATACATTCGATATGAGCTGTATGTTTCTTGGATTCTTCTTTGTTGCATCGCTATGTATTTTTTTATTAAGAACTTTATTAAAAATCCGTTGTTGACATACACATATCAGTTTATATTCGTTTTAACGAAAAGGATCTGTAATTTTTCCAAAAATGTTTGCTTGGAAGAAAATCATCAAAAATATTTATAATTTATTTGTCTTTGGACGGAAGCAAAATGTTGTTTTCATATATATATATATATATATATATATATATATATATATATATATATATGTACACACACGCATACCCACCCACACATACACACACACATATATATATATATATATATATATATATATATATATAGAGAGAGAGAGAGAGAGAGAGAGATAGAGGGAGAGAGAGACTCTACAACTATTTTTCATCACAAAACTAAGAAAAATACACCTGAAGGCACAAACATATACGTGCCATTATCAGTTGGACTTAAACGCTGTTAATTTTACTAATCATGTTTTATTATGAAGAGTCCCTATAATTTGAAAATTGTTTAAGTAAGCTAGTATGAATTGTGAACTCCGCAGACTAATTGCTAGTTAATTAAACGCTGTTAATTTTACTAATCATGTTTTATTATGAAGGGTCCCTATAATTTGAAAATTGTTTAAGTAAGCTAGTATGAATTGTGAACTCCGCAGACTAATTGCTAGTTGATATGACATGTTTTTTGAAAAAGGGTAAATTGGGTTCTCATGAATGATTCATGCTCACAATCCTAAACACGCTCGGCAGTGATGGGCCGACATGAAAGGGCTCGAGTTGAAAAGTCAAACATAAAGCGATATTGAGGCGGTTGTATGAGTGGTTGCCACGAGACAAATAGACTGCCGCCACATGTTGTTTAATTGATCCGAGAGTTTTTAGATTTGTCGGTTTTGGAAGCAGGTGCCAAGCGGATAGGTATGGTACCTAATGATTAGTCCGCGATGGAAGAGCTAAGTGTGCAAATGGTTGCTACCCAGGGGATTCGCAGATGGGTTTCTATCGATGCGGATCATATGCCATATGGGCCTATGCGTTATCTGGGGTCCTGAATGAGACCCAAATAAGTGACCTGACCCGCGTCCGTCATCATCCATTTAGAGTACTTTAGTCAAGGTGATTGAAAATAGCTGCAAGTCGAGTGTCAATGAAGAAATACATATTAAAACCCTTTCACAGATTTAATAGGAAAGATTCAAATCAATTTACGTGACTCTCTCTCAACATGTGATGTCCGAGTTTATTCTCTTTGGATGGAAAACAGAACAAATGCACCACTTTCAGCGATCTGGCCGAGAAGAGAAAGAAGAGAAAGAAGACGGCCGAGAAGAGATAGAAACACGCCAAGAAAAAATATAGAAGAAGTGATAGAAGAATGTCGAGAAGAGATAGAAGAATGCCGAGAATAGATTGAAGGACGTCGAGGAGAGATATAATAAAACTCACGGCACAGTATTTATACGATAAGCGAAGGGTCAGGAAACGCAGACGACTAGCGAAGAATGAGTAGAAATCATAGAAAACTGTTGTACTCTATTTTAGTGAAGAGACATTTAGAAGTTTGTGTATAATCGCGTGTTGGTGGGCTACCCTGTATAAAAAGCACTCCCGCATAAATCATCACCTCAAGGAAATAAGTCTCCCGTTTGAGACGACACTGAAAACCCCATGGTGACACGAGTAATGAAATGTGCCAGTAAAAGACAAATACACTCTGACGGGTCCTAATCTGATACAGTGGTGAGTAAGACTATAAAGGTTTCGAAGTTGTTTAAAAAAATGTATAAGTCGGGGAAAACATAGCAAGTGTTAAAAAAGTCGGGGAATTATAGAGGTTATATACGACAAACATTTAACGAAGTTTATAAGTTAGTGGTGATGAGTTTAAAGGCTTACCACCGGTTAGATAAATACGTTTTGTGAACTTTTCCAACTTTCGTATTTCGGGAAACGCTTGAAAAGACTATTGTAACAATATATTACCAATCATATAATTACACTCTATAGCGCGCACATACACTCATCAGTCTGTTTTAAGTTTTTACTCCCCTTTTTTCTCATTCCCTCCTTTTTTTTCTTCTTAATACACGTATACGGGAAACAAAGCAGACAACAAGAACATCCATGTATGCCATTGAAATGGTTACCCCCGGTGGCCAGTTTGCGAAATAAAATAAAAACACATTATCAATGTAGTTGGCAATTTTCAAGAACTCTGTTCACACCTCATAGAAGGCTTGATGATAGGAATGGTTTCCGAAAATGTTCTATTCTACTATACTAAAACACCAACAAATTAGGATTCAATTGACTTTGCTTCTTAAACCTTCATAAATTTGGCTCCAAATTGTAAGTTGCACGGGTATTTGTTTTCTTTATTCTCCGTTGTTTTACTCACTACTATTCTTATATTTGTGTTGCAATTATTGCGCTTATGATTTTCTGTTGACTGATTGATCCTATATACATAATATATGTATATATATATATATATATATACATAATATATGTATATATATATATATATATATATATATATATATATATATATATATATATATATATATATAAGATCTACAGCGGAAGTGTTTGTATGTATTATATCTCTTCAGTTCAGTTAGACTAGCATTTTCCATGAGCTATGAATCGAACTTCTAACGATCTATATGATAGTCGGCAGCTGTAAGCACTAACCCACGGGGCATGAGTTGTTGGTAAATGATATCTACAATATCGTCTATAAGCATTGGCACTACTTGACAATGTTTTATTTGTCGATGTTCAAAACAGTTGTATTACGCTTAATATGACACGCAATAATCATTAACAACAGTGCTTAACTCTAGTAGAGGGGCCATATATTGTTATTCACAGACAGGCTGTTTCGCTGCATTAAAGTATTACAGTAGAGTTAGACAATAACCTATTTAAAGGCATGCATCGAACCGTCACCCATCTAATATATTATCTGCAATTCAAATCATGTGATAGGCACTTGTGGTAAATTATATCTATACTATTTTATATAAACATTACTCGCTACTTGACAAGGATCTATTAAAATATGAACAAAAATTATATATATATATATATATATATATATATATACGTATTGAGGTTGGTGTGTGTTGATTAATGTATAGTATTCGCACTATTGTTTAATTATATTTCTTTAGATTTAAATGTTTAGTGTTTATTCAAAGACATATACTCTGGCTATTATTATCAAGCCAGCACTTTTCTCTCTGTATCTAGTTCAATGACCAATATAAAAGAAAAGGCTATTGGAATTATCATTATAAAGTTTATTCAATTCCGATTAAATAACAATGTCTGGCACTTACATTATATTATAGACGATTTCTGTGTTCGTTGTGTGCACTATGTTTTGCTTTGTCTGTCGTTTTGCGCCATGTTCTTCACTTGTTTCCTTATCCGTTTCTGCTAGAAGCTGGGCATTGTTACAAAACAAATAACCCGTTCCTATACAGTAAATCTGCGAGGCCAGTCTTATTGAAAAGGATAAAAACACACCGTTGACTTGTATTGTAACCATTTGTAATGGTCAGCACAGAGGAAACCTTGCCTTTTTATAGTGTTTGGAGACGGTTTTTACTGCTCCACGTAGCACTGATTTTGACCAGTTTGTAATTATTGTGAGTCTTATTTTTCGTCGCGGTAATGCACCATTACTTTTTCAAAGTCAAACGATCACTGATTTCGTACAAAGAAATCAACCGAAAATACATTAGCAAGAAAACAAACAGAGTTGTTCAAACTCACGCACAAACACATACAAAATTGCTATTCATATTATTACTCTGATAAGCTTTAGGTTGTTATCTATTATTTATATCGCTATATCATGTTAGAACATAATATATGTTGTATTTTTCTAAATAGAACAACGTTAAATCAGGTGAGTATTTTGTTGAGTTACCGTCCGAGATTTTAATTGTATAGTTACGGTGTTGTTACGTCTGATGTTAGTTTTAATACCGATTCTAGAAATAATATTTGTCAAATAGATTCATACTTCCACGTTAAAATGAGTAGTTATGTGTTGTAGTTGGTGATAATTAACACGTTGATGTAAGTTTCTATATTCGCCTTATTTTATATGAAACACAACGTACTAAATACTATGAATAATGCACACCTCTTAAAGAAGGTCTAATATATAATTTTCAGAATACACTTTTGATGCGAGTACACTCTTAATAAAAAAACACGAACAATAAGAAATGCGTATACTTTTTTCTCATGGATGTTCACTCACTCACAAACAACTATGAATATTTACAGAGAAAGGGTATACTTCAATAGTTATAACATATCACGTCGCAATTTTACACCTTTTGTTGTAGCAATGCGATCCTTGCATAACAAGACCAAACGGCTAGCCACTATTTTTAATTAGCACTTTTAATTAATTGTTAAATAAAACCTTCGTCAACATTTTATAGAAATACCGGTGTTGCTTTTTGTACGTATTTCAATGGTGTCTTACGAATTAAATACGTTAGGTTAACCACGAAACATATATCGCGATAAGTAATATGCAATTTGAAAATCAGGTAATAATGATTCCATGAATAAATATTGTATACTCTGGTATTAGATAATCACATTTAAAACAGAAGAGATTATATCGTTTTAAAGATATACATATATTGCATGATTTCCGGAAATTCAATGAAAACGGTAAGAGTTAAAATACCTTAATGTAACAGAAGTATATGCGTATACATCTACAAATTCTGATCAACTTCTAATGTAAAATGCGATGTATCATTACTATGCCACCAAGCGAAAATTATATAAAAACTTTAGAACGTACAGAACTTTATGAATATCCATATATTTACGTACATAGTTTTATTAGTTGATTCGACTTCCGACCGCAAAGTTATCATTACTATTTTGCGTTGCAACTTATCTTTGTGTGTGTGTTTTTAACATGTTATGATAACATCCTTGGCCAGGGTGATCCCCTGCAGCACCCAATGACACAAGTGCCCTTAAATACCGTTTAATAATTTATTTTCGGAATTCTACTTTCATGAGGAATGTTTTCTTCCTAATTATGTTTTATCTGCATTGGTTTATCATATATTACATAGCGATAACGTTCTCTAATATGTTATTGCCATACAAGGTTTAGTTGAGTACATGTCAGTAGTTGCTGACCAAAACATGAACACAACTAATAGACATACGTTTTTTTTTAAATTTTATTCCAGCACTTAATACCATTTCGGCAATTTGCGATTTGAAGTTTTCCAATGCGAATTGATAGCCTAAGTGTTAAGCATCACATTTCCCTAATTCATGCATTAAGATGTCTCGAGACAAGACATATTGATGGCGGGGTACATTTGCTGATTGAAAATGATAAAAAAAATGGTTATCGCTTTACTTGAGCTTAGATCGCTATTGTTAGCAACAAAATGTCTCGTTTAGATTCACCCAATAAATTACTAGCGTGAACGAAGAATGTAGACATATCCGTAGCCATCCCCTACTATTATGATGCAGGCGCTTACATTTTTTTTAATATCCGAATGGCATATTCACTAAACTTTATATGATCTATTTCAGTGGAAGATATTCCATTATCTGATTTAAAATAGCGATTCAATAGACCCTGATTGTATGTCTGTGTATGTAAAGTGGATTATATCAGACGTCATAACAGTCAGACATATGTGACCTACGTAGCAGTAAGCAGAAACCCAATCAATTACATGAATACCAATAAATGTTTAATATAGACATAACTCGCACTCATGCAAAAGCATGCTCACAGACACATATATGATGCCATGCGTTGGTCTGTGTATTCCTTTGCGTAATTCTATGCGTGAATTTCTATGCATTTATATGTTAGTATGTATTAAATGTTTATATATGTATTTCAGAACTTATTATTTTTTAACAAGAAAGATGTAACGTTCATTACAAGACCAATACTTTTCCAGAGTCCTTTTTTAATTTTTCATGTAAATCTTTTGAAAAAAAAGATTGTAGATAGTATTTAGCAGCGCATATGTCGTTGTTTAGTGGTTAGAGCTGCTGCCTAGCAACGATATGTTTGTAACTGCGATCCATACATGTGCAAGTTTAGCCGCACCGGCGGGATGTTATACAGCAGAACAGTCTGAGTGGTTATTATTATGTCTATCTCTCTCTCTCTAAATATATAAATAGTCAATGTTAGTAGAAATATGTATTTATTTTCATCCACTTACTATTGTTATGATACATGACACAAGATCTCTAAAAATATTAATCCCATTTTCTATTTTTAACTGCAATAAGTAGTATATATCTCAATTTCTGGTTGGGAAAACAATTCGCTATTTGATAGGAAAAAATAACTACTATAATTTGTTACACACTAACAATTACGGAAGTTATAATATATCAATACATTATCTGCCTCAGGAAGATTGTGGGTACTTGGTTTTATGTAACTGGCAAACTCATCATATGCAAACGTACAGATCATTCGTGAACAGAAATGATCCGATTATGTATCTCAGAGAACACAGATTGAGACATTGTTACCTGTTCCTGTTACTTGTTCTTCGAACATGGATTTAAATTAAAATATTATTTGACATATGGTTTCAATAATCGAATCTGCAATCGTCTTTTAACGCTTACTAAGCGCGATGAGTCAAGATGTAATGGCCCCGCAGAGATCCATAATTAACTAAAGCAGAACATTAGAATATGTTAAGTGAAAACGATGAAACGTCCCTTTTATGTTATTAAATCACAAATAGCTGGTCTAATTAATGAGAAAAACAAACAAATTTAAAGCAGAATGAGAAGCACTTTCATGCAACATTTTATGTTAATGAGTAAATGTCCTATCTTTATCAGGGTAGTTGTGTTATTTTTGTAGTTTATTTCTGACACAAAACATATTTTTATCATACAAGAGTATTAAACAAAAAGTGTCATCTTTATTTTCGCAGGTATGTCCATTTCTGCTTCATTTCTCTCATGCTAAAGATGTCTTCACTGCAAATACTTTAAACGAGACTGATGAATACTCGATTAGATATTACTTAATAATGTTTCTACCGATCTTGATATATAAAAACCGTAGAGGAACAGTTTGTGAGACTTGAGCATTCACCTTATGTTTTTAAACTTGTCATTGAATAGTGGCCAGTGTCATTTATTGGTTTTATTTTTTCTATTATGTATATGATTGTTATTTATTTTTGACAGACTATAACAGTATATCATTGTATGAAAAAGTACATCATATGGTATGCATATACATATTTTAAATTAGAGATATGTGATGCCATTAATTAATTGGCGTGTTTATTACTCATTTGTTTACAGTCGATAACGTGCACACAAGGCGTTATATATATATATATATATATATATATATATATATATATATATATATATATATATACATATTTTATTTTTAATACAAAACTTTATAATGGCATGAAATAGACTATATGTTTTAATCATGATGAATTAAGAATTAAAAAGATAAAAGGGCAGCTGACCGGTTTCTTACCTCGCTCAACAGAGCCGAAGGGCGAGGTATCGTGTAAAAAATAATAAAGATGCTATGAGAATCATAGCGAGGGAAAGGAGTAAAAAAGAAAAAAAAAGAAAAGGTCAATCAAATAGAAACAACATTAAGCCCGAGGAGATTTTCTCTTTATTTGCAAAGAGAAGGTATCAAGGACTTCATATAGATTGTTTCTAAGATCCTGAGATGATAGGGTGAGTGCGACTTACTAAGAATGGAGAATACGTCAACACTGAAATTAGAGGCACATGTGCAGTTATTTATAAGATATTCGGCTGTCGACGTACCATAAGTATTATGTAAAACGTCCGTTGCTGAATAATTTGCATTGCTAATTTTTTTAGGCACGTTTTGTTTGACCCTGATGTCTAATCTTGGTTACGTCATCCCAACATTTGAATAAATAAATAATAGAATTAGTGTGATGTGAGGGGAAGGACATCTTTTCGAATAGAAGTCAAGATATGTCAAGATGTGTCAAGAGGAGAACACAAATCGTGTATTCGCAGCAAAATAACATTGTTGTACAGACAAATAGATTTGTTTGGCGAATCTAGTGCTAATGTTAGCAAGCCAAGGCCGCCGAAGGTATATAGGGCATATGTCTAAAGAAGCACATTTTCTTTTGTAAAAATGTGATATTTTTGTTTTAATGGTAGATTTTATAATGACTTTAGGATAGCCATTGTTGCATTTTTTTTCTTCATCCAGCTTGGTATTGGAACAAATCATTAAGGCCCTATGACTTACTAATATTGATCTTTTGTTTTGTGTGACAAAATGAGCCCCAACGAGTGTAAAGATCAGTAAAGGTCAGTCTCCGATATACTGACGTCAAGAAACCAGAAAAAGCTGTATTAACCAATACATCAAGACATGGGATTGAGGAATTGGCTTCCTTATAAATTGTGAATCGAAGAGCTGGATAAATATTGTTAAGGGAGGTAAAAAAAAGTCCGATTCCGTTTCCTTGTTGAACAGACAAACGGTGTCGTGAACATAACCAAAGTAACTATCTGGTCTGTTTGGACCAGATAGGAGACCTTCTTCATAGAAACCAAAAAAAATATTGGCGAATGCTGGCCCTAAGGGAGAGCCCATAAAGACACTATCTGGACATAATGTTCTCAAAACTGATTTCTACTGACATCGTGACAAATTTCATCAACTCCACGAAAATATTTCAGGAATAGGAGGAATGGACGGTTTACCGCGATACAAAGCATCATCACATATATTACTCGTTTCAAGAATAGGAACACAGAGAAACAGTCTAGATATGTCAAAAGAACACACACATTAATCAGTATCTGAATAATTCTGCATAAAGTTTGGAAATGAAAAATAATATTTAATACAAAATGAACTGTAGTGTTCCAAAACTGGTTCTAAAATAGTTGCAAACCATTTGGCAACCATTGTGTTGATAATACCCTATCATGGATAATATTGGTCTTAATGGTACCCCAGTTTTGTGGGTTTTTAGTAAACCATACAGACGGGGACAAATAGAACCCCAGGATCTAATTATTTCAGAAATATTAGTGGGAAGAGCTCCACTCTTAGCCCACTTAACCAAACGTTTTTGAAACTTAGTCTTGATAGATACAGTGGAGGCATGTGTATCTACCGGACGTAACTGAATACATTTAGAGGTGTCCTAAAAAATAGTCGTCATTTTATTGACATAATCAAAATGATCAAGTATAACGACCCCTGAGCCTTTATCAAATGTTGTGATGACCAAAGATGTATTATTGCGAAGTGCTTTGATGGTAGGGAAATGTTCACTTCGCCATTTTGATTCATAAAATGAAATAGGTGTGCCCACATACGAATGTGCGAAGTCATTACTCTTTGCCTTAAGATCACTGACCTTAGAGTCGGATGTAGGTTGAAGTCTTGCTTGTTGAGCAAAGAGGACTTCAGATTCAGAATACATTTCTTCTCGTTTATTATTTGAAGGAGGGATACAGAAGTCCAAACCATGGGAAATAATGTTAAGTTCGAGTGGGAACAACTGCGTGGAATTAAAATTTAAGACGTTCTGACAAGAACTCGTGTTCGTCGAAAAGCCAAACTTAAAAAAAAAATGTTTCAGTTCATTCTGATGTGTTAACGTTTACCGTCGATAGCCGAACATCTTATAAATAACGGCACCTGTGCCTCTAATTTCAGTTTCGATCTATTCTCCATTCTTAGTAAGTCGCACTCACCTTATCATCTCAAGATCCTAGAACAAATCTATATTAAGTCATTGAGACCTTCTTTTTGCAAACAAATAGAATATCTCTTCGGGCTTAATGTTGTTTCTATCTGATTAACTTTTTCTTTTATTTTCGTTTTTTTAACTTCTTTCCCTCGCTATAATTCTACTAGCATATTTATTATAGTTTTTACACGATACCTCGATATTTGGCTATGTTGAGTGAGGTACGAAACCGCTCAGCTGCACTTTCATCTTTTTAATTCTTAATTCATCATAGTTAATAAATGTTGTCTCTTTCATGCCAATATATATATATATATATATATATATATATTATGCTATGGTCTGTGTTAAAAAAGAAAAGATGTACTAATTGGTTTCTTTTTTTATTTTAGCCATAATGACGTTAATACTATAGTGATGAATAAACTTAAAGACAACATAATATATGATGGGCATTACATTTCTATATGACTGTAACTAAAATATCGATGTTTAAAGTGAGATCGAAAATCGTTACTTATTTGTATATTTTATTTCAGTATTTGTCAAATAATTCTACTTTTAAATGACGTAGAAATAATTTTGAATTGTTCCTACTGTAGTTGTTCAATTACTTATTAGAATAGTTATTAGATTATTTATTTAATTTTACAAATGTTTGATTTACGGTAGACTATTAGACTTGTAGCTGTTAGACGACTGCTGGTCCTGTTGCATCAGCTAACGTTTTTTTTTGGCAGCATAATAAACAATCACATGGTAACGTTCCATTTTCATTTCTGGAATATTTCGATAATTAATCTTTTTTAATATGTTGGTAATTTTAACATCAATATATGTTTCTTTTTCCCCCAAGAATATAATCAGATTGTTAATAGAATTCATAGCGTTTGATATTGCATTTCGCGTCGCTTTAGGTAAACCTTTCAAATAATCTAATATTGCTCCATAGTTTTAATTTTGAAAATAAGTTTAGCTAACAATCAATTATATAGATTCGTTGTGCTAAATTGTACGCACAACCATATACAGTAGAGTAGTTGCATCATATTCGAATGATGTATCGTTGTTATTGGGATAAATGCCCAAGTTATGAATTACCTTACTTTGCTTAACATATCTTTCAAAATAGCATTTCATTTTGCAACAACCCTTTAACAAGAATCAATTAGCTGTAACAGAAAGCTGTAGTATTATTGAATCGCTAGAATATGCCAGTACTTTGATCCCCCAGGAAATACATTTTAATGCGTAAAATGTCCTCATACAAAACATGGTTGTTGGGAAGTGTATGAACCTATCAACTATTGTAATATTTCAATCATAATTATTATGCTTGTTCTGAAATCGAACCTAACGCTTTTAACATCCATTCAATATTTTATATTGAGCAAATATACGTGTCTTTATCAATGAAGTAAAACACATTTTTTATTTCTTTTAATAGCTTTTCGGTGAGTGTATTATATTTTTCTCATATATTTCCTACGTGCTAACAATAGATTCTTTCGTTTTGGAAGTAGCGGAATTCGATGTTAGATGTGTTAGGATGTACTGTTCGCTCGTTACTAGATGTGTGTGTATGTCACGTTTCCGTTTCAAATAAAATATCTCACTAAAGTCGCACGTTGAAAAGCGCACTGTCTTGCGGCTGTATGAATGCAATAAATGTGCCGTAAACAGCCACATCCAATTCAATAACTATTATCGCTCCGAACAAAATAAGTGCGTAAGCTGACAAAACTATGAATAGTAAATAGCATACGTAAATGGAAATAATGATATATATTGAACTGGACGCAAAATAGCTTTTGTGAACAATCTTGTACAATCATATTTTTTAAGGGTTTCTAGAATCGAAACTTACATTCATATATTTTAAATTAACCAACAACCAATCTTTAAAAACGTCTACATAGGTAAAAGCTTTCATGATGTGGATTAGCGTTGCCATTTGCAACAGTCTTGAACATAATGTCGTGTTCATACGACGTTGTCTATTCAGCTAACAAAAAGTACAATGTGGCAAGAGAAAACAGTAAAAATGTGTTATATATCATATGTTTATTGAATTGGGCATGATATTAGCAAGGTTATGACTTAGTTAAAATGTATCGTTCGAATCTTCATAATTCAAAATAAGTATTCTAATTTAAAATTCAGTTCACCCAAACAAAGCAAGTTGCCACTGTAGACTGAGGGGCTACTGAGAATTAATATGACATTTTAGGGGTCCTACAAAAGGAGATGTGCCTCGAGATGCTTGTTTGTATCAGTTTTACATTGCCGCATAGCTGTACAGTAAGGAGGACAGGGAGAACAGAGGGAGTTATAAAGGACACCAGCTGGAAGAAAGTAGCTAGTTGAGTATAAGGTTCCCCGGCATTCGGGAACTTACACAGTAAATGGGTAGTATTTAGTCAGTTGTAGGCCGAGTGTATTATTTGAGGGGACACAAAAGTAGCAAGTTCATCGGAGCACATTGTGTTGAAGTACTTGTAAGAAAAGCACAAGAATGCGACATTGCTGCGATGAGACAGAGGCTGCAGCTCAGCAGATAGTGAAGGGCCTATTCGATTAGATACTCTTTTTGGGTCTTTGTCGATGATAGAGAGACTAGTAAATGATACACCAGCTCAGATGTGACAACAATATTCTATGCATGGGCGGATGGTGGCCTTGTTAGGACATAGGATACTGTCATGTGTGAAAAGTTTCTCGCACGAAAAAATGAACCCACTTTCTTTACAGCAGACTAAGCAATGCTTTTTATGTATTTGTTCCAATTAAAGTTAATTTGAATGTAAGGTCGTGGAGTTAACTTTAAACTCTCAGGTAGGGTGTTAGTTCCCATGGGAATCGGTGGGCCAAGAGGTTGTATTGCAGTTTCTTAATTAAATTAGATCTATCTACGCAGCATTAACTGCTATAACCTATGTATGAGGTCATCACACAACAGACTGAAGATCACTTTCTAAAGATTCAGCCATTGCCTCGGGTATATGCGCGTCCGATTTACTCACAGGATGAGAGCGTGGTTTCGTCAGCAAATATATCCGTTTTAGACACAATGTCATCATGAGGGTCGTTAATGATTATTAGGAAAAATAATCGTCCTAGTAGCGATCCCTGAGGTACATCCGCGTTTATGTTATGTTGTTTAGATAAACGACAATCGAAACCTACCTGAATTTTTATTTTGGATAGGAAAAATCTAATTATATTGAATATTCGACCAGTAATCCCATGTGCATTCATTTGGCAAGGGTTTTGTATATATAAAGCTTACCCCCCCCCCCCCCCCCCGAGGTTCACTTGCTCTGCCTAGTGTATTGTGTGTGTGTATAGAGATTACAATTAGGATATCCACAGTAGAGTGCGCTTACTGTCACCCACACTGATGGCCAGAAAGAAGTGTAACATAAAAGGAGTTTCGGACTATTGCTAGCTTTATTAATGATTGAAAGGTGGAAGTGAAGAGCGGAAGTTGACTGATGAGGCGATTATTCTGAGTGTCAGTTCTATATCTTGAATCATTGAAGATTGGAACCACATGGACAGTTATCCAGCAACCAGAGACGCAAGCTTCGGCAAATCATTAGTTGGAAGGTTTGAAGAGGACAAGGGACAGTTCAGCAGATCATTTTTTATTACTAGTACATGCCTTAATAATATGGAGGTATGAAACTTTTTTATGGTGTCCCTGACATGAGATTAGATGATTGTCAAGTCATCAATTGTGGATGGTTGTTTCCCGAGTTAAAATATGAGTTTTAGGCGACACGCTGGACAAGTACTTCAGATTAATCACTGTCTGTGACCGCGACTTGATTGTGGTTGGATAGCGGTGGAATTGTTGATTTCTTATTCCTCACCACATTATTGATGTTTCAGGAAATTGCGCGCACCTAGATTATGTGACTCAACGTGTTTCTGATCATCCATGTACACCTTCTATTTGATTCATCTAATACAGTCTTACAATGCTTTCTTGACGCTATAAGAGTATGTCTATTTGTAGTTTACTTGTGGCGGTAGAATCGTCAGAATGTAAGCTGCCTCTGAGCAATAGCAGCTGCACAGTTCGAAGTGAACATTTCTTGTGAGTTAAGCTTGCTGTAGAATTTTCACATGGAAGCACGTAACAGATTTGACTCATTCGGTAACATTGCACACGTATCAGAAGGGATAGCAAAGGTTTCACTGTATTGATCGTATTTCATGTGATCTATTATTGATTCTCCATCAACCCGTTTGTCACAAGTACGTCGTTTTGAGCGACTGCTCATCAGCTTTGAGACGGGATTTTACGGTGATGTAAATGATTACTACAAGGTGATGCGTGTTTCCGAGCGGTCTGTCAGCATCCGTCGCACAAGTCTCGGGCAATGAGGTCAAAAAAACAGATCAGTGAGTGAGGCTTGCTTGTCCACCCGACTTAGGAGGCGGATCGGGAATGTAACCGTCTGTTAGAAATAGTGCGCTATGGATATATGTGAAGTTTCCAGCTGCGTTTGTATAACTTCAGAATTCAAGCCATTCGCAGCGATGTAACTTTAAAATACTCATAATATGTGTATATAGGTACTCAGGTCAAATGAAAGTGATGTATCTATACTTTTAGAAACAAAGTTAAGCAGGCTACCGTCCTTGGTCGAAGGAGAACGGTATATGACATATAAGTAACTAACGGTGTTACCGTGATGTTAATGTACATCACATGTAGGTTGCTCTTATGCCACATTCTATTAAACGGTGGCCAATTGTCGAAAGTTAAGTATAGAATGATGCCAAATGATATTTTACTTGGTTCATAGTTCATAAACATGACCTGAAGATTTTCTTGTGATTATGATCCCTATTGAACTTCTCCCGAGCACTTTGCTATATTCATTTGTCCAACTTTGCCCGGGCAGTCTACATTACAACTTGGAGTGCATAGTGCCTGCATGATCACTATGTTATTTCTACCCCACAACAACCAACTAGTGCACCTATTCTTTAGAATCGTGCTGATTATGACACAATATTTCATCCAATTGTGCGCTCGCAAGTTATGAGATGTGAAGAGGTTTAATATACCTTTAATAGTCACTATAGCCAAATAAAACCTGACTGAATGGGTACCATCCATTGGGAATGTATCATTGGTGAACTTGAAACTATTTTTACATGGTATTTGTTTTTAAAACCACCTTTACAAAACACTTAATACATTGATTAATTGTATACAACTATGACCCAACAACAATTAACAATAGGGTCTACCATGAATTTTTTCCGTTACCCATGTAAGTCTTGTTAAGTCTACCCAAGTGACTTATGTAGTTTTTTTAAACATAGTTCACCCCAAACAAGGCGTGCCGCCACTGTAGACGTAAGACGCTACTTAGAAAAAAACGTGGAGAAGGTGAGGGGTCAACCTAAACTGGGATCTGTGCAGCGAGATATCCGTTTACAGTAATTTTAAATTTCTGCATGTCGGGGAAACAGGGGTCAGGGAATGAATCCCAGAGGCCGGCAGTAAACGTTGAAGGCTCTCCGGCATGTTGGGGCCTCCACAGTGAATGAATGGGATTAAGTTGATTGAATTTACGTCCAGGGGGCACCAGAGTGGCCAATTCATGGGAGCATAATCCATTGAAGTATTGGTAAATCAAGCACAAGTATGCTACATTGCGGCGATGGGACAGTGACTGGAGTTTGGTTTACATTGAGGGACCTATTAGGTTGGCGACTTTTTTTTTTGACGTTGTCAAGGAGGGAGATACTAGTAGATGATGCAGCAGCCCAGATGTGGGAACAATACCCCATGCATGGGCGGATGGTGGCTTTGTAGAGATACAGGATAATGTCAAGTGTGAGGAGTTTACTGGCACGGTAGAGGGAGCCAACGTCCTTTCCGGCAGCCTTGGCAATGTCTTCAATGTATTTGTTCCAATTCATGTTACCTGTGAACTCTCAGGTAGGGTGTTATTAGCCATAACAATCGGTGGTTGGAGAGGATTCTTGTAGTTATTGAAGGAAAGGAGCGTTGTCTTTACGGCATTAAAAGTTACCAAGCATTTATGACCCCAACCCACTACAGCCTGGAGGTCAGTTTCAAAGGATTCGGCCATTGCCTCGGATCAGATCGCGTCTGTTTTTCCAATAGTGCGAGAATTAAGCGTGGTGTCGTCAGACACTATCTCAGACTCTATGTCATCAGGGAGAACATTTATGTCATGTTGGTTAGATGAGGGCAACCGTGATTTTTCTTTTGTTTAGGAAGGATCTAATTAAATTAAGTAATTGCCCAGTAATACCGTATGAGCGTATTTTCAGGAGAAGCCCTTCATGCCATACCTTGTAAAAGGGCTTAGGTATATCAAGCGCTACTGCCCCAGCTTCTCCTGCCTTGTACAGTGTATGATGCATGCGTTCAGAGATGACCGTTAAGATGTATGCAGTAGATCGTGATTGTCGAAGTCCATACTGATGGTCAGAAAGAAGTTTAGCATCAACTAAATGCCGTACTATCGCTAGATGGATTAAGGATTTAAAGATGTTAGCAAACATCGGCAGAAGACGGACTGGGCGGTGGTTCTGAGGATCGGTTCTATTCCTAGAACTCTTGTGGATTGGTACGACAAAGGCAATTTTCCAGCTATCGGGGAAGCAAGATGCAGCTAGGCATTTATTGTAGAGTTTGGAGAGGACAGGGGTCAGTCTAGCAGAGCATTTCTTTATTACTATTACAGGTATAAGATCAGGCCTACAACCTTTAGTGGTGTCAAGGTGTTTTATGATGTATCTGACCTGGGATGGGGTTATGCCCAGGTTATCAAGTGTGACTTCGGTTCGCAAACGGAATTTTGTGAGGGGTGGTTATCTGAGTCCAAAGTGAAGTTAGAAGCAGGACGCTGGGCAAGTAGTTCAGCCTCATCAGTGGCCGTGCAAACGACATCATTGTGGGTTGATAGTGGGAGAATCGTTGATAGACCATTATTCACTACACTATTGTAGATTTTCCAGAAATCACGAGTACCTAGTTTCTGTGAGTGAATGCGATTTTTTTAACTCATTATACCTTCTATTAGCTTCGCCTATCACAGCCTTGCAATTATTTATTGACTCTATAAATGTATGTATATTAGTAGCTGACTTATGGCGGCCGAAATTACGAAATGCTTGTTGCCTATCAGCAATGGCAGCTGCACATTCCGAGGAAAACCATTGGGGAGAGTTGTGCTTGCTAAAGAATTTTCGCATAGGGACTCTATCATCATTTGCTTAGTCGATCAATAAGTTATGTATACCACAACAAATCAATAACAATCCACATTAGTTAGGAAAACGCTTCCTTAATTGCGGTGACAAATCTGTATGAACATGCTTGCTGAACAAGTAGTTGCTGTGTCTTCCAAACTGTTGAGACGCCGCTTCATGCCAAAAGAAAATATATATCTCGCACATTTCTCTCGGGAAATAACAACTATAAAAAACTGTATCTCCCTCTCCGTCCATTAATATACAAAAATAAATTAAAGTTGAACTGAAAGAACGATAATGAAGTTAAACAGAAATAAAATGCGAAAATACAGAATAGACACTAAAGAAATAAAAACGTGTATTTTACGCGTAAGGGAACGCGGTGTAGACGTTAACAACACCCCCATATTCCCTTAGTATGTTAGTATAGGTAAATTATCAACATTAATCTTCTTTACTTTCTAAAGGGAAAATACAACATTCGAGAGCTGAATGGCCGATAGAAATCGTGTCATTAACAGTCATTCTTCAAATATCCATTTGCTGTGTAATGTTCGTTATGTCAATTTCAATTTTCTAAGAATGAAGTCAATGCGATGGTGTATCGTGCATATGATCCACTTTAGTATTAGCTGTGCACAGACAACGATACATGCATCTACTTATGGAATCGTCTTCAATGGACTACTGTCTGCTAAACATTAATTCAATTACTTATGAATGCATCCCTCCTTTACAAATTGATATGAAATGTTCTTCACAGTTATTCTAAACAATTACCATTAGGACTCCGAAATAGAGACAGAATACAGTTGCCAATAAGAAAAGAGATTTTTGGTCGATATAATTTAGTAATCGAAATATACACATGCTTGTTTAAACGTAGCAAAAGATTACATCTCTGATATACACCCCCACACACATATATATATATATACATATATATATATACACACATATGTATATATATACATTATTATTATTATTGTTATATTTATTACTATTGCCCTTATTATTTCATGTATAGACATACGCTATTATAACGAGATATAATATATATATATATATATATATATATATATATATATATATATTAATATATATATATATACATATATATGTTAATATATATATATATACATATATATATATATATATATATATATATATATATATATATTATATCTAGTAAGTGTTTATTGTAACCGTGCTTAATAATTTAGTAAAGTTAGGTAGTAAGTTATTACCATATATTTGTAGAGACGTGTGCGGCTCGCCCCCATCAGGCTACATGCACTATGTCTGACGATTATCTACGGGGATGACACGTGGACGCTCTTGTGTAGTTTAATTACCATAGAGACATTTTCTTAATCACTAATATATATATATATATATATATATATATATATATGTATATATATATATATATAATGAGAGAGAAGATGTGGTTATCTATTTAACTGTCTGCCAAAATAAACTAATTTATATGGGTTTAAAATCTGATAAGTGTTGTACTCCTACTTTACAGATTGTTGTAATGTTTAACAGGTATTCAATTCTCTTATAACATACTGCTGATGAAGGCATGGACAATATCGGAAGTAAGTCGTAAGCCTTGGTGTAAATCGGATTTAAAACAGATGAACTACAAGAAATAAAACATATTCAAAATAGTTAACGTAACTCTGATAATTCTCAGGCGATTACTAAGCTATTATGTTACTCATTTCTATCACAGAGCATCCTCTATCTTCGACACACGAGCAGATCGTACAGATATATATCTTATGCAATGTACGAATTGTTAGGAAATGTCATCCAGTATGTAATATAATGTGACCAGAAATGGATGCTCACATGTAATCTTACGAAGCCATAACTAGTTTTCCTTTAAACATTTATGAGAAATATTTCGAACTACTGATTGTGATGGCCGATAGCACACTGTCCGAGAGCCCGACGTTGACACTCCTTAGAATAATATTTTCAGGCAACATTTATTTGAATGAATATAAAGAAGATATTATCAAGTATGATGCACAGAATGTGGACGTTTTCTACCGAGCTAAGAAAAATTGTCACATTTCCCAGTATCGTATATATATATATATGTACTGTTCGCTCATATATAGAGTATCGTTGCCACATCGAAAGTGGTGAGTCTACACCTAGTCCCTCGTTTATGGACAGTGCACGAGGAATAAGCTCTTCTCTTATAAGTTACACTTCTAAATAGTTATTCGTATTGGTGTATCTTATATTTAAAATTACTACATCAAAATAATTTGTGATTTAACTGTTGCATCATATTTCATAAAAACTACGAAAGTGTTCCTTTCTAATTTAATTTTATAAACATATTATACTTATTCCAGAATGTCTCTTCAATAGTTAAACATCAAACACGTACATGTGTTGTTTTATTTCATATGTGATACTGCACTCACACTAAAGGCACTAGCAATAGACCGTCGGCCCAGACAACAATTATGAATTTTAATGAGATGAAAATAGAGGTGGCTATAATGTTTAGATTAAATATAATAATATAAAATCATACGAAACATCGAAATAATTTTCCCATTCATGATGTTGGTGCATTAACTAATAATTTTAATCCACAGAAAATTGCAGACTGATTACTTGCTTTCGTACAAAAAAAGCCTACCAGAATACTTCTTTAATTTACTGCTTACAATCAACCAATCACAACCAGCGTAGCTTCTGTGTAAAATCAAGATGGTTGCCTCCCACGAAGACAAAAAAGTATGCGTTGTGTTCATATTTCCGACTAAAGCATGTAAAGTTAGATCTTTTTTCACAGAAGACATGAACGCACTTTCAAGAATATGTTCCAAAATGGAGCGTTTTAGACGGGAGAAATTGCAAAAAAACTTATACTTCAGCAGTATTTAAGTAGCATACAACCTCATGTTGGGTTTCACCAAAGCTGCTATTCGCGTTTCACGGATTGACACAAAATGTAAAGAATTCAGAAAAAAACTAAACAAAATATTGATGAGGTTTTCGAAATTAAGTTTTTAATAGTATTGTCTTTTTTATTGATACATATATAGTAAGAGACGATTTAATTTGTCGTTGGTAAATCATCCCCATAAAAAAATCAGATTCTACTTTTTCAGGCTATTACGTTTTAACTAAACAGTAACCCTATACAGCATTTTATGGGAGGTAAATATTAATTTTAGAATGTTGTATATAAATTTAACGTATAGCAATTTTCTAATATATGGCTATTCTAATTTATGAAGCCTGTTGTGTACTAAGTTTGTGTTACCGCTAACCCCAAGTCCGAATTACATGGACGTAAAATCACACGTAATCGTCTAGGAAAATAAAACCACCGCAAAAAACGCGCATAATGTATTTCCCATAGCAAATAATAAATAGTTAACTGTCCTAAACCGTTAGAATCCCCGTAAGAATTATATCATTTTACGTAAGATTTACATGCGAAAATAAGTTACCACTCTAAATTCAGAAATATTTTTTTCGTTTTACTGATGAACATCTCAATTTTAAATATAAAAACAATCGTTTGTTTCTATTAACTTGCCTTTACACGAGGGCAGAGTTAGCCACAAGATCGTTGTTTTGTGGAAACTATTGAGCTTACCATAAAGAGGCACTCTCAATCTGAACAATAAAATAACTTGCCTAAGTTTAGGAGGATTTCTTCTCCACTGATCGAGGACACAAATATACCATGTAATATCAGAAAAGATACTACAATTCGTTTCAAGCCATTCGGCAATTTCTGTAATTGCAATGCTTTAAAGTGATCTACTTTTATCTGTTATATTTTAATCTGTAAATGTTTCTATTTTTTAATGACTAAATATAGATACGACTGCCGATAGTAACACTTCGGAGAGAATTGTGATCATAATATTGATGAATCTTCTGTAAACGAACGTACTTAAAAATGATTATAAATTACAGATATATGTCTAGTTTAAATGATATCACTACATAGAAAAGAACACAAATAAGCTAGTGTGACTAGTAATGTTGGTAGAATGTAAGTGTCTCTAAATGAGAAATACAGAACGTTAACCTACTATCCTTTAAAAGAGATATACATTCATTATTGAAGCCGTATCACAGAAAATGGCTGAAAATAGGATTCTTTACAAAAATATCCTTAACTTTGAAGTAAAGTAAATATATTAAGTCCAATATACATATTTTAAACAATGCAGAATTGAATTGGAAACAAAATGTGCTAAAGTGCATGATTTTTTGTTTATTGGTTTGCTGACTCTTAGCGTTTAAGTAGGTCATCATGTTCTATTTTTATGATTGCCGGCTATGTTTAAGGAGGCAACCGTCCTGATTAACCCGCAACACTCATATTGGGAAAAAAGTGTGCTGTTCCGAAGTCCATTGAAATTCATTTGTATGCATTTTATATTCCACCCCCGACCGAGGTCGCAGAATAAAAATCAAGTGATTTTGAACTTTGGGCCCATAGCCTACACGTCGCGTGTTCCTGTTGGATTTAAATAGCAGAAATGATTTTTAAATTAAAAATTTGAACGCGCAATAGTCTAGTTGTTGTATTTGGATACTGTTCTCTTCTATTCTCCATCACTACCCCGTGCTACCTCTATCTATCTATCTATCTATCTATCTATCTATCTATCTATATATATATATATATATATATATATATATAAATATATATATATATATATATATATATATGTGTGTGTGTGTGTGTGTGTGATTTTTTGAAGGCTTACTAAAGCATGCCATTCAGGAGACCAATGATCGCCCACAAAATACTTTTTCTTTCACAGATCATTTATTTACCATGTATATTCAAATTAAAGAGTTTTTTTCCTACACGTGTTTCACTACCAATCAGGTACTTGCTTGGCAGATCATCAGGCACATTAAATATTCAAACACCCGACAATGCACAATGTCGCGTTGCCATAATTGAGGTCACTTAAGATTAGAAGAAAAAAGTAAGAAAGTAAAAAGATAAAAAGGAAAAAAAAAGAAAAGGTCTTAGAAATGTAGCACGTGAGATTGTCGTCCTATTGTCGCTACTAAGCCAACCAGCAATTAATTAGTCCCAAATTCATTTTAAAAAATCAGGAACAATGTGTGAGAATACACCTTCTCTTCGTGCGGCACAACGATGAAAAAATATCCTCCCAAACAAAAACCAAACAGTCAAAACACTTATGAAACTGTTTTATATAAGTTTTATTGCTTTATACTAGATGTATCTTTTTGGAGTAGACTTTCTGTTGAACTGGGGTTAACTGCCCCGTTGAGCGTGCATTCCGAATGGAAATTGAGTCAATCGGAAATTGCCGTCCATAATTCCCGTCCGTAAACAGAGTAGACTAATATTCTCCCTAGAGTGTTGTAAACACACCCAGCTGTTAAGGAAATATTTTAAAATTATATAAAATATTAACGAGATTTTTGTAGGAAATATTTTGTAGTGGTACTTTATTTTTAGTATATGGATGATATTTTCAAAATGATTTCTGCGGGATTAGGTCGTTTCTATTCGGCTTAGACATGTCTAATCAGTCAAATAACAACATGGTTGCCCTCGGGGGCTTCTGCGGGATAATTGTTCATTTGCCTCGTTGTGTCTTTTTTTTTTATCTCGAACGGAGTGGAGTCAGCCCTGGAAAAAAGGCTCGCTCGCCCACATACCTTCCCGACGGACATTTATGTTACCTTTCCTTTCTGATGAAATAGATGTGGGATGTCCATACTACCAGTGGCTAGGGATGGTAACTTGTGAACGGTGTTTTGACTGTTTGGTTTTTGTTAGGGGGAGGAGATATTTTTTCATCGTTGTAATCCCGACGAGAAGCTGTATTCCCGCATATTATTCCAGTTTATTTTAATGCATTTAGGACTTATTATTTGCTGGTTGGCTTAGTATCAACAATACTGCGAAACTCAAACGAGCTACTTTTCTAAGACATTTTTCGTCCTTTTGATCTTTTACCTCTATTTATGTATATGTGTATGAATATATATATATATATATATGTGTGTATATGTGTATGTATATGTATATATGTATGTTAAAGAGTTTTTGCCTATATGTTTGTATATATATATATATCTATATATGTGTATATATATGCATATGTATATATGTGTATATATATGCATATGTATATATGTGTATATATACATATGTATATATAGGTGTATATATATACATATGTGTATATATACATATGCATATATGTGTGTATATATACGTAAGCATATATGTATTCATATATATATACATATTTTAGTATATATAGGTGGATATACATGTATATATATATTTAGTTATACATATATTACTATATATATTTATATATATAGGTATATATACATGTATATATACATATATTTATATATATATATATATACATACCTAATTATATATATATGTATATATATAGGTATATATATATGCATATTTTAGTATGTATAGTATATATATATATACATATATATATATATATATATATATGAGTGTATATATATATATGTGAGTGCATATATACATGCATATATATAAATGTATATATAAATGTATATATGTGGATATATATACATGTGTGTATATACATATGTATATACAAATATATCTCCTTCTATATATATTTATTTATATATATACATATATTTGTATATAATATATATATATATACATATGTATGTGGGTGTATATATATATATATATGTCTGTGTATGTATATATATATGTGTGTGTGTGCATATATATATATACATATATATACATATATATATATATGTATATATATATATATATATATATATATATATATACATTTAACCACTTTAACTATGTTGACGAACTTAACCGAAAACAAATATATAAAGCAGTGCGCAATACATGGTGTAGCTTTATAAATTTACATCAGTTTATTATTTAACATTACGTACATAAATTCAATAACGTTTCCGTATCGATTGTACTTCATCAGAAGCAATGTTAGCAATAAAAAATAACTTGTCTAAAGGAATAGAATCAGAAATTCCAGGCAATCAAAGTTTCCAACCAGTTGCAGCCGTTCAATTCTAAAATCGGCGACATGTTTCTTGATCTTTTAATGCAAAATACCTCGGCTAATTATCATCTAGAGTCGACCGCACTATAAAAAAAATAGCTAATGTTGTACGAATATACTGAGGTAAATAATTATTTGTCATAATAGACGCGCTTTAAACTAGGAAATTATATATAGTATAACAGTACCCAAAAAAGTAATTGTAACAGAAAGTATAGGAAAAAACAAAAAACAAATGCCCGCTATGAGAAAAATGTTTCACCAAAATTATAGTATAATTCGAAACAATATGGCAAGACGATAATCTTAGTCTAAAACATATACCGTCGGAAGAAGCAAGCACTAATTTTAAGGCGATGTAAATACACCATGAAATATCATTCAATCACTAAAGAGAGAAATATGTAATTTCATTATCCAACTACGTATCGTTCTCAAAGAGTAACAATAAAGTGCCTGTACTGAAATGTCATATTAGGAAAAAAGGTTTGGCATTCTACGTTGCACATGTTTTTTCAGATTTTAATGAAAAGGAGATAAATTGTCAAATAAATAAGATAAAGTTTGTATTTGTTATGAGCATTTAAAACTAATCACCTCTTATCGATATAGTAGGCATCTATACAGTTTATTATAACTAGTTTATAAATAAAACTTGACAGACTATCATTAGGATATATAAATATGTTATCTGATATAACATACCAATAATAGCGCCAATATTTAAGTATGTAATAAATATCATTCTTACTGCCTAACTAAATGTAGTTAATATTACATAAATAATGAATTAAATAGTTTAATAGATACAGATCACGCAAAGAGTAAATACGTATATATTAATAGTATATTATAGTGTTATTAAATGCAGTAACTAAATAAACATAATACAATACATATATACAGAAATAAAACACCGTAATAAATAGGTCTGCATGACTAGAATAAAATAGGAGTTTAAGCATAACTTGTTTTATTCAACTATAACATACACATGTAAACAATAATAATATTCTTTTAAATATTAAAGTATAATATGCTATATTATAACGTTGTTTTACTGATCTTGTGAATGTAGGTTTATGTATATATTGGTGTATATTTGCACGCGTGTTTATGTTACAATACCGTAGGGCCCCATTATGCAAGGCACAGTAGGTTTACTAGTATCAAATAGCTAATTTTGTTATTGAAAAATAGGTTTTGTTTCTGGACTCAGAAGTGAGTTCAGAGAAGTGTTTGATCCAAGAATAGTCATAACGAATTTAGACACCTGACGTGACCTTTGAGTCAGAGATCAGAGTGAGTCGTTTTTGTCCCCATATCGTGCGTGGGAATGATGATTACGTCACCACGGAAAACAAGAAATTAGCTTTTTAGAATCAGTCTGAGCTTAGAGGCGATACCGTTCAGACCGGGTGCGAGCATGTAGCCGGCAAACTGGTAAGGCCCCGTTCTGGGAGGGCAGAAGATATCCCAAAAGGAAAGAAGATAGCCGGAGTATGAGAGAGTCGAAACCGGAATCCCCCTGACAGCAACCGAACCAAGAAGTAAGAAAATTGTGTGAGAATAAAGAAACTTGTGTGAAATTTCCCTTCAAGAAAATTCGTGTCTCGTGTGTTCATTCTGTCTGAGACAGACCTCTTCCTTCGATCAAGACGACACAGCCAGCGAAGACTAGACGAATCACAGGCCAAAGAAGAGAACAGAAGATAAGGTAAACCTTGAGATTTATTTGAGAACTTTTTAGAGACTTTAAGATATGTATAAATGAACAGAGGCCGTAATTGAAAAAGGCTTGAGATGCCGTGAACAGATTCGTGGTTTTAAAAAGGCCTGAAGGGCCGTAAATTGATACGTGAAGATTTAAGACTGTGGTTACGAAACGTATAGAGAAAAATGATATAGAGTAAGATCGGTGACGTATATCGTAACAATGGGTATTTTGGTAGCCGTGACCTGCCGTTTCCAACATGAAACGGTTCGATATCGATCTGGTGCTGTCATGAAGTACGAACACATCGTGTGGTCCAAAGTAATAGAAAAAGGAAGAGAAAAAAGGAGCGAGACACGGGGTGGAAAATTGTTGAGATACACAAAAGAGAGACACAGTTAATTGTTAGAAGACACAGAAAAAAAGAAGAGAAAAAAGAAAAGAAAAAAGACACATTTTGTTAAAAAAAGAAAAAAAAGAAGAACGCACACATACACAGTCCATAATTAATTTACGCAGAAAGAGAAAAAGACGCATTTTGTTAATTGTTAAGATTCAAAAAAAAAAAAAAGAAAAAAAGAAAGACACATTTTGTTAAAAAAAGAAAAAAAGAACGCACGCACACACACACACGCGCAAAAACAATTGTTGGGACTTTGTAGGAAAAGAACATTCTAGTTAGAAAAAAAAAGGACGATTTGCCGTAATTATGTTTTTTTTGTGTTGTGTTTTAAGAATTTGTTGCTGTAATTTTTTTTTCTGGTTGGTGTTGGTGGGGGACAAAGGTGAAAGCAATAACGGGCGAAAAAAAAAACAAAAAAAAAACGAGGGAAGTATGTAATCAAAAGAGAGAAAAGAGAGGAAGAATGGAAATGTTAAAAAGGGTGGATGTGCTGAAATGACATGTGCACGCGAGGACAGAATATGCGTATTTAGAAAAAAGAAAGAAAGAATGTATTAGAAAGAGAGAGACAGAGACAGAAAGAGTATAGAAAGAAAGGGATTGATATGCCACTCTGTGGCCGAAATCTTTTGTTTTTAGAATGTATATGCGTGTTAAAAAGAGAGAGAGAGAGGGAGAGAGAGAGAGAGAGAGAGAGAAAGAAAGCGCCCGTGGGCTTTGAAAACTGCTAAAAAGTGTTGCAGGAAAATAGCGACGACAGCGGCGGGTGATCTGATGGTGTCCGGGTTGGAGTTTGACGACATGTCAATACGTTATGGTGTCGGGCGCTGTTCTCTTTTCCCTTTATCTTTTGAATTATGTTGTATTGTATTGTGGAGATATGTTCTCCATTGGCTCTGTCGGTTTCGGTTTGATTTTTTTGTTGTTGTTGGGTGGAATGAATTTTTTTTTTTTTTTTTTGATGTATTTTGATGTATTTGTTACATGGAGGATTCCGGGCCCCCAATGCTTGAGTGAATGATATTTTACTATTTAGAGGATGGAGAAATTTAAAAATGTAATTAAAAAAAAAAAACGTAAAAGATTTAAAAAAAAAAAAAGGCAGATAATTTAATGGGTATGAGTTTGGGTCAGCCGGGTGATTTGAGTTGATTAGGTTCGGTCAGCTGGTGGCAGCTAGAGTTGGTTTGGGTCGGATCGCGGAAACCCTTGGACAGGGTTGATTTTATCGGGAAGAATCCCCGTGTACAGAGTATGTACAGGCTTGGAAAGTCAATGAGGGATTCCCGGCGTTTGCTCGTATGCTCTCTTTTATAGAGCACCCATGGGTTAGTGGCGAGGCTTGTGGTAAAGCCTGCATACGTTAAAATTGCGAACGGGAGATGACGGTGATATGGTCATTCTGTGGGACCACGAGAAAAGGACGGTGGTCAGTTATGGAGATTGTTGTTTTTGTGACCCAGGTGTGCCCAACTGCGCCGATAGAGTGTGTGAAAGTTGTGTAAAATGTTAAGCTTTGAAATTGTGGTCCCATTTTTTTTTGTGGATTTTGGATGTTTGCCGACGAGTGTGCTGCGAAGATACCCCACCCCCTTACCGCATAGATAAGGACACGGGAAGGGAACGCATGGAATTTGTGTCTGCTCAACACCAGTGGGGATGGAGTTAAGCTGGGGTGTGGTGTGACTCGGGTGCGCGCGTCGGGGCGGATAGAACCATGGGGATCGATTTTTTAAAAAAAGGAGGTACCGGGTGTTAATTGGATCTAATTATAAGATTATAGGTTGGGCCTAGTTTTTGGTCATTCGGCGTGTTCCGGGAACAGAGATGATTCGATGTGACATTTCGCTCAATACCGTATCGACTAGATAGATACATGGGATGGGGTCCTCCACGTTTAATGAAAAGGGCTTGGAGCTAGGGACATGGGTGATTGTTCGCGGACGTTTGCGCCGGGGCACTGGAATGTTCGAAGTATATGGTCCAGATTAGACAGTGGTAGGAAAACGGTACCTCTTGTAATTTTGAGAGGCTGACCATTTAAGTTTACAAGTTAACGAAAGGGGTTTCTGTTTTTGTGCTCCCATATCGCGGCAATACGCCCGATCAGCAGTCGGCTGTGTGCCGACCGTTTGTTGAAGTTATCTAAGAAAGTGATGGTGGCCCGAAAGTGTAACATACCGGGAATTTTTGGGAAGTGGTCGAGCACGGAGAACGTGTGTGAGCAAGAGCGAATTTATGTGGTAGATTTTGCAGGAGATATAGGCGAGAAACGCCTGATGTGATTTATGACAGGGGGTGGCTTTTTTTTTAGCCGGTAACGACCGTAGGGAGCAAACTCTCCCACATCCCGGAAACATTGTCATGTGGTGCCGAAGGAAATTCCGGCAGGGGTGAAATGATGGCAACCCCAGGAGTGCTCAGGCTCGGATTTTCACCAGTCCCAGGGAGGGGTTGGTTTTTTAAAAAAAAGAGAAAATCTTGGGATTTTTTGTTTTTTTTTGTTTATAGGGAAGGAAGGAGTGTTACAATACCGTAGGGCCCCATTATGCAAGGCACAGTAGGTTAACTAGTTCAAATAGCTAATTTTGTTATTGAAAAATAGGTTTTGTTTCTGGACTCAGAAGTGAGTTCAGAGAAGTGTTTGATCCAAGAATAGTCATAACAAATTTAGACACCTGACGTGACCTTTGAGTCAGAGATCAGAGTGAGTCGTTTTTGTCCCCATATCGTGCGTGGGAATGATGATTACGTCACCACGGAAAACAAGAAATTAGCTTTTTAGAATCAGTCTGAGCTTAGAGGCGATACCGTTCAGACCGGGTGCGAGCATGTAGCCGGCAAACTGGTAAGGCCCCGTTCTGGGAGGGCAGAAGATATCCCAAAAGGAAAGAAGATAGCCGGAGTATGAGAGAGTCGAAACCGGAATCCCCCTGACAGCAACCGAACCAAGAAGTAAGAAAATTGTGTGAGAATAAAGAAACTTGTGTGAAATTTCCCTTCAAGAAAATTCGTGTCTCGTGTGTTCATTCTGTCTGAGACAGACCTCTTCCTTCGATCAAGACGACACAGCCAGCGAAGACTAGACGAATCACAGGCCAAAGAAGAGAACAGAAGATAAGGTAAACCTTGAGATTTATTTGAGAACTTTTTAGAGACTTTAAGATATGTATAAATGAACAGAGGCCGTAATTGAAAAAGGCTTGAGATGCCGTGAACAGATTCGTGGTTTTAAAAAGGCCTGAAGGGCCGTAAATTGATAGGTGAAGATTTAAGACTGTGGTTACGAAACGTATAGAGAAAAATGATATAGAGTAAGATCGGTGACGTATATCGTAACATTTATATATGTGTGGCAACTCTGGACCATGTTTAAGTGTTCATATTATTATTTAAATTTCTATCAAGTTGATAATTAAATTCAATCAAGAGTCATTTATATGCTAAATTTATGTTAATGTAGAAAATAGTAAGATTTTAGATATGTCAATATAAACTTATTTTCAATTGTAGTGAATGGTTATTAAATAAGAAAAAACCAAAGTAAATCTCCCAGATAAGAGCACCAACTATAGAAATATAATATACTAGCGGAACCCGTCGCCCGGCGTTGCACGGGAGAAAGTACTACCTATTGCATGACGTCCTATAAAAAAAGCAACGGCCTATGTTTTTTCTTCCCCGTCTACCGTGTTGGCGAATGTTTTAAATTTAAAGAAAACAAAAGTGGTAATGTTAAATGGAATCGAACGCTGAAACTGACGATCGTGAAACCTACCTTCTTACCGATTGCGCTACAGTTTCAGGTTAAAAATACACGTGAAAATAGGCCAAGTAACCTAAACTTTATTATTGGCATGCGTGTTAAATTAATACCAGGCAAATAATAAATTAGAACCGGTGTGTTGTGAAAATTAAACTGTGTGTATTAGTTCCCGGTTTAGATGAGTAGAGGGACAGCACAGCATTGTTAGAGAGGAAAGTTTTTGCTACCACCTATATGGAGTTGGTTTTTCGGAGAGACGTGAATGGTAGGTCAAATGTAATATTCATTGTCAGGTAGAAAAAATAATAACAAATTTACTAAAACATGCTCGAGGAAATAAGTGTAGTATAGTGGTGAGTTTAATAGCCTGTGATGCATGTGGTTATTTTCCTATACTTCGAGAATGTACAGGGGAAAACACGTCTCTACTTTCTATATTATAAAATTAGGGGCACAAAATAACTTTTCTGTCGGTAATGAAAACAAGTTATTGCTAAATTGTTTCTACTTTTTGTAAGTTGTGATTATAATACTAAATACATCTTATACGATTTTAACTAAGCAAGTGTCTGTTAAACTGTATATATGAGTTATAATCGTTAAAGATTTGAATCGTCAATCATTTCCTATGTGAGTCATGTTAATGTATGCTCAAATTTAAATAATGGTATATATTAGTTATATTGTAAGTGTGTATTTACTATTTGTATATATATATATATATATATATATATATATATATATATATATATATATATATATATAATATATATTAATTGTTGTAAACATCTTGGTGCTAAAGTTTACAACCTTTTATATATGCTGAATAATCACGTGACCAGATCATTTCTCGTAAGATCACAAAAGTTAATTAACATTCCACCTGGTAAATACTAGATTAGTGACCATTTGGGAATACCAGGCGATGTATGAAGGAGGGCGTCGACACCTCCCTGCAACAGATGCACACAGTAAACATCGGCATCTCTCTATACCTGGATATACATTCGATTGTAGACCGCTTGACATTTTTATACTCTCGTCAAATTGCTGCTTTATGTAGAATACGGTTCAACCAGCACATGGTTAATGCAGTTCCAGCTTTCTGTACAGGTAGATATTTGTCATGTGTATGTGTTGCGCACGTCGGTGGGTTTGCTTAGTTGGCTGTCTGTGAATATTTCGTCGATTATAGTAGTATTATTTTAATGTAAAATTATATCAGGAGTAGGAGTAGGTAGGATTGGTGAGTTTAAAGTAGAAAAGAAAGTGGCATGTTTTAACACGTTACAATCGCTCCTAACGTAATAGATGTAAGTCGAGTACCTGTGTCGGCAATTTAACAGCGGCAACCACTGGTTGTAAACATTGTATTTTCTTTCATGCTGCCATTTAGACAATTTATTTTCATTACAAAATGTTTCCACGATTTATTATAATTAGTACTAAAGCGTAATTGAGTTCTGTTCACAATTTTTAATATGTTCATAATGTATTGAATATATATGTATGTATAAGATATTCTGATCATTCGAATCACTGTTTCTGAGATACGAGTATCAACAACTGACTGTAAATGAAACCACGATTCATTTTAAAAATGGCTCCATGTTTTAAATATTTCAAAGAGCTTTGACTCTTAATCTGTCGATTTTAGTTTAATATGAGAAAATGGCTTTCTATTCCTATGCATTGAAATAATTAAGTTTTTTACAAAAGAACACAATCGAACACAGAAGATAAAGACTGTTCATCACTAATTCAGGGGTGTTTAGCAGATTCTAGCATGATGTGACACGTAGTGTGTCCTTTTAGATTTAAACAGCAAGTCTCTTAGCAAATGGACATGGCGCCAGTGTGGACAGCGCCAAAATCAATAAAGCATTTCATTCCTCAGCTTCAAGACAGAAACAGAGAATAAAAGAAAGCGCAATTGACGTGTTTGGTATGTACGTTAACTTAATTCACATGCAGGAAATAGATTACTATAATCTGTAAAAACTCGTTTCAATGATCAATGTGGGCATAATCAATTCGAAAAATACTGTATCGAAAAGTAACTGACAATGCAGTAAGGAGTGTAACTTCCGAAAGTCGTTATTATTATTATTATTATTATTATTATTATTATTATTATTATTATTATTATTATTATTATTATTATTAATGATGATAATAATAATAATAATAATAATAATAATAATAATAATAATAATAATAATAATAATAATAATAATAATGCATGGAAAATAACAGGATACGTTAATGCAGTAAACAAGACAAAAAATAAATATAAAAGCAGAAAAAGCAGAGTGTGGATGGCATTTCACTGGTCACTGTACACACGTACTTTGAACATGTAAGGGCATAGTAGATACACACACCAGATATAGTATTAAGAAATGTAAAACCACAAAATCTTTTGGGACACGGAGATAAAAATCAAAAATAAATCCAAGCAAGTGCATCGGAACTTATGATAGTAAACAAGTGAGAAATACTTACCAAAATCGTAGATTTTGCCATCTAAAGAGATCACAGAGAAAATATCAAGGAAGTAAACAACAAATCAAATACACAGAACTTGCCAGAGAACTGTAAGAAATATGGAACCACAAACAAGCACCATAATACAAAAATTTTAGGAACACTTGGTACATTACCGAAAACAACTAGAAACAATTGAAATAAAGAGGAATATAGGGAAAATATAAGAGACGGCATTAATATATACAACGAACATCAATGAATGCGTGAAAAAGACCAACGAACACGAATATGTCACATACAATCATCAACGGAAAAGAAGTAACCATATATAAACTATAACACACGATCCCAAAGAAAATTTAAAAATACTAAAAATCCATTAAAGTAATTACCTATTCATAAAAAACAATCATACACACATTAATATGATGACACCACTCTCAATTTGTATTACAAAACACTATCGTAAAGAGTCAAGAAGGGTGACAATACCTCTACTAAAAAAAGATGGAGAGTACTTGACCTTAGGGAGGAATATTTCGACTCAAATTTCAAAAAAGACCAACGGTTGATTTTAGTGTGAAATAAATGGTAAACGGGTGTTGCGATAATTGGAAGGGACATTTTATTTGCTATTGACAACAGGTGGATCATGATTTAACTTTATGGAGATTGTTGTGACGCAGATGCCAGATATCGCAACTAGTAATTGCCACTGATAGTGATCTGTGGCAAAACTTTAAGTCAGTGTAATAATAATGAAGATAATAATCATAATAATAATAACAATAAGATAACAAACTGTATACATGAAGGAGAACACAATGCCGAACAGCCTGTTACAAAAAGCACATCGATTACCAACATGATTAACAAACTAATAGAGCTGATAATCACGGGGGAATTGGTTTCACTAAGGTTACAGAAGACTGTTTGTTTCTGCCAGCGAATAATAACTGATAATAACTATTGCCATGACAGGTAGCGATTAAGAAGTAACACTAACAATATTTATAATAATAAGTAAAATAAAAAAAGACTATGTAGTCTTGAGCTAACGAAGCGTAATGCCCCTCTCTAGCATCCACTCAATCTCTTTATTAAAACTTGTAGTGGTCCATATGTGAACAAACCCACTTCTCCTTTGTCTTTAAACAAGACGCGGAGGAATATTCTAAGATACTTCTTCTACACCTTGTTACTTGACTAAGACGATGAACGCCGTCCTCCATCTCCTTTGTATTTTATCGGGACAAATTCGGGACACTTTCTTATTACTATGTTTTTCATTACTGGAGAGGGTCGAGTTTGTGCTGACAAGTCAGGAATACGGGTTTCACACCGTCTTTTTTCGATGGTAGAACATGGTACATAACTGATACATTCCGTTAAGAGTTTCATCTGCATCAACAATTGTATAATATAATGATGAATTTAGTTTCATGTAACGCATGAATAAGGATCCTGCAGTTATCTCAGGGGCGTTTATTCAAGGCCAACAATAGATAAAACCCGGCTATTTATCTACTTGCGTAAACATTTTTCCGACATTCAACAACAATCCACATTGTCTCTATCGAAACAGTATTTATCAAAATAAGAGAAAGCACTATAGCGAGCAAACCAGAAGCCCCCTATAATAAAATCGGCTACTACCGTGCAGATCACCTTCCCAAATATATGAGGGCTGAGTACTAAACTCGATGATGTACAATCATTTCTACTCATTAACTCCTTATACATTATAGCAGTAAGCGAAACTAATATACATTCCTGAAAATTTTTAAAACATTTTTATGCCAGGATATCTTCCATACTGTCGTTAAGAGTCTGAAAAAAACATATGTTCCGGCTCGGAGTCCATATCTATAACCTTAGGATTACTAGTGCTTTAAATTTATCTTACCGATAATCTTTAGTAAATAATAGTATGCAACAAATAACTTTCTTTACATTTAAACATCCACATCTTTGTATTTAAGTAATTAACATCTACCAAAACATTGACAGTGTTTCAGAAATTAAACATAGCTCATAAAACAAAGGTAGTTTCTCAATTGATAAACAACTTTCGCAAACCGTAACAGTTCCAACCCGTCCAGAGATCTTGGTGACCGTTAAGCTTAATTTTAAGACCAATTCCTGACAACACATACCGAGGCATAATCATATGGTTATACTGGTGTATTACACATTAAGTACAGATCAAAAATCGAAACTACGATATATTGTCAACGTACTGATTGGGAAGCCCTAAGACGTCTAATCCGCAATTACCTTTACATTATTTTCTTTCTCTCTGGGAACCAGATTACTGAGCAGGTAACGTAGTTGGCCAACACAAGCCAAGAACATTTTTTTCAGACGCCGAAATACTATACTATTCCCAACTCTCCGGAATAATTCACTCCGATCTATTCAGCTGCTTTTGCGCATATACAGCAAACATTTCGCCGTTCTACACCAAGTAAGTATTTTACAAAAACACGAACTTCCTAACACGAGGAAACCACTGTAATAGTGTAATAGTGCAGTTGAGAGTATATATATATATATATATATATATATATATATATATATATATATATATTGAGATTACCAGTAAACGCATTGCATACAATAAATTAAGAACGCGTGATTTCTGGAAAATCTATAATTAATTTTTTTAATGGGCACAGTGCTCACTTCTCGAGCGCTGGCTTTTCAAGCACCACTTTCCCGACCCTATCTTGGGTCACATCTTACCTTGTGGGAGTAAGATAAAACCGGCCTTGGGCCTAACTCCTAGAGAGGAGTAAATAAATACTCATAGTAGCCATTAACGTCTCAGTGGCAATGTGCAAGGGATATCGAAATATACATAATGTACTGGACAAACTTAGAGATGTGCTGTCACAAAAACTCCAGGGAATAACGCTGTTTTTATTTCAAGTGAGAATTATGACAGAAGCACTTTAATTATACTAAAATAAAGCAATACTGTGAATCTTTACGTATGTATAGAACATACTATAATTGTCTCTTTACACTTATTAGTTTTTGACCCGCTATAAAATGCACATTGCCACTGAAACGTTAATGGCTACGATGAGTATTTATTTACTCCTCTCCAGGAGTTTTTCGAGATATTTTGAAAGCAAATGTACATGAATATTGATCTGTGTGAGAGAATGATGATCAATGATTCAATATGAATTATAGTGACAAACATGTAATAGATTATTTAATATAATATATATGGAAACGTATGATGGTACGAAATTACCGTTTTTGATATGAATAAATATGATAAACATAATATTGACATATTCGGGCAGAATAATAGCGGTTAATGTAGACAGGCGTTTGCCAACAGAACATATGATATTTTTTTAAAAATAAATGTTACCTTCTTGCATTATATATTTATTATTGTATATATATATATATATACATATATATATATATATATATATATATATATATATACATGGCTATGTATGTGCAATAATTGTTATCTTTTTCTATGATATATATAATATATACATATATATATATATATATATATATATATATATATATCGACAGGCAAGCAGACGGTCGAGTTTCAATCCCGGCTTGAGGCACTAACTGGTCTAGCCGCACTGATGAGTAGTGAAAGAGCGAAACAGCCTGTATGTGGATGACTATATGTATATATATATATATATATATATATATATATATATATATATATATATATATATATATAAGTATGTAAAGTAAAGTCAAATTATAACTCAGTATAAAGGTGGGTAAAATCCATTTAATAGTGGCTTATACGTAAACTGTTTTTGGTATTATAAATACAAACGTAAGTAGTTTAGATTTCACTGACAAGGTCTATGTTTGTACATAAATTACATGAATCGTCTAAACATCGGTAAGTTGTAGACCCTTATAACATTCTACATTCCTCTACTGGGTGCAGAGCGCTTTTCTTTAAATCCAAGTACTTACTCGATACTGATGTATTTTTTTTTATTAAATACGATTTTAAGACTATAATATATATTTTAAAAATCTAGTTACGTTTCCTCTATTATAATAATAGTATATTTATTGTTAGAATTTTCCTTGGTATATATAAAGTGTTGGCAGATTCTACTTTTTGATGGGGCATTGTTTTAATGTTACATTGTACTCCATGTTTGAACTTCTTGTTTCTATTTGGATTACCAATATTTCTAGTAGTGCTTATATATTTCTTATTTTATAATAAATATGATAATACTACTACTACTACTACTACTACTACTACTACTACTAATAATAATAATAATTTTTATAATAATAATAATAATGATTATAATAATAATAACAAGAAGAACAATAGCTGTTATTATGATTATTATTATCATGTCTAGTTTTTGTGTAATTATTGTGGTTATTGTAAAAATTATACATGCTATATTTGATACCTTTTGTCAGAATTTTATTTTAATGTTGTTAATATTATTTTATAATTTATGATTGTGTAATGTTATTATAATTAATATTATGATAGCAAATAATCGCATGTTTAACCGATGTGTATGTTATGAAGAAAAACAGTAACGGAACATGTTTGCTGATATTGTGTGGATTGTCGTACGTTGTTTATTTTAATTATGTTATATACATAAAACAATATCTTTGACCTGGGTGCCTCTATATTTTCGCTAACCTTTATATAGTGGGTGAACTATAATGTGGTTACATCTATACCGTGTTTAAATTTAAAAGTGTATACGTCGTAATTCTTCTGCTTACCCTGACACCCTAATAAAACATTTATGAATTTATAAACTTAGATTTGCTATCGTATAACATTATTCCAGCTATAGAAGGTTATTCTAATTTATTTCCCCATATTTGTCAGATTAGTATTCGTAGAAAATAGATAATGACCACATTCCCTTTAGTTACTGTTTTAATGGGATTTTAAAAATCTGAACACTCAACACAAGAAGGTGTTCGAGTGTACCATCAGCTACAAAAGAATATTACAAATAACGGTGTTTTAATCGAAAACGCTGATAAATGAGCCTATACAGTTTTAGACATAGACTTGAACATTATATATATATATATATATATATATATATATATATATATATATATTTGACGTAGATATTTTGACTCCTGATTCTACTTTAATCAATATTATTTCTAGTCGTACCTTGATGGGGTGTTCAACTTAAATATATGTGTTTGGCCGATGCAATTTGTGTTGCATATATTTATCTTTATTATTAATTTTATTTATTATTATATTTTTATATTTTTATTTTCATGTTTTCAAATTAAAGTCTAATTTACTCGCTGTAATTCCACTGTGGTAATGATGCTCTGTCGAGAAGAATTTTCTTTGACAACCCATGGGTTAAGGACTTTCAATAACTTTGCTTAAACTTTGAATTGTAATAAAATGTGATTCGTATCTTATTTTATTCTTTCATTCTATCTAATGCTATATATATATATATATATATATATATATATATATATATATATATATATATATATATACACACATATATACATATATATATATAGAGAGAGAGAGAGAGAGAAAGAAAGAGAGAGAGAGCAGTCATATCATAATATTTATGAAACCATTAGTGCCAACAAGTACATAGATTTTGGTACTACTCAATGGTTTGCGCCGAATTCTGTGACTGCTCGGCGCAACGATCGGGCAGCTCGCGGAAGCGTCCGAGACCTGCCGAGTCGAAAACGAGGCTGTAAACAAAACTGGGGAAAAACTGACCAATCACGATGCTGCAAGGCAGTTTATAGCAAGCAGCCGATAAAAATAGGAAGAGGACGCTAAGCCAAACTCCAAAAAATTAATTTTCAGCAATTGTGTCAGAGCCTTGAATCTCCGGAGCAGGTTATGAGTTTCTGCCATCAGAATGCGGTGTAGGCGATGCGCACGACTTTGCCGGTTGACGGCAAGACAAACAATATCGGACAAATATGCATGGAGATGCCTCACCCAGGAATGAAGGGCTTGGGTGTCTTTGCGATCGGGGACATTTCTTTCGCGGTCAAATCTGGAGATAGCGACCATACTGAAGATGATCTACCTGTGGTCCCAGGATATGGCGACAGGAAAACATCTACAAAAGGAATGCGGCGTACTGTCTCGGACCACACAAGTGGATTAGAAGAATTTTCTGCGAGAGGTCTGCACTGAATATTTGTCGCGCGACCCTCGACGACTCGAAGGCCCCTGCTCTTTCCACATCCTCGACAAACCCCCCCTCCTCCTCTTCTGCCTGTTTTTCGCTACCCCCCCCCCAAAAAAAAATAAAAACAAGCGCTACCTCTAAGGGGAAAAATACAGAACTCCCCTCCCCATTAAAAATCTATAAAAAACAAATGACTTGCCTAATTTGAAAGAAAAAAGACTTGCCTAATTGAAAAGAAAAGTTTTTAAAAAATGGTTAAAAATAAAAAAAGTTTATTTCAGCTATGGGTTTGTTCATTTCTTTCATTCTTTATAAAAATAAATGCATTTCTTTCTTTCCGTATTCATCGTCTTATATTGAAGTCTGCCATTTTTTTTCACGCATTTTGCGGTTTTGTATATACAGCCTCGTTTTCGTCTCGACAGCCTCGTTTTCCACTTGGCAGGTCTCGGACGCTTCCGCGAGCTGCCGGATCGATGCGGCTGAGCAGTCACAGAAATTACGCGCACATCCTGGAGTAATACCTAGATTTTAAGAGACATAACACGTGATATGACAATAAATAAAGTGAACCCGGAAAGTTTAAATGTCCGAAAGATTTTGGTAGGAATTTATCATAAAGTATTTTTTCATTTGTTACATTTATTATAATATCTTCTATAAAATAAACATATGAATTGAATTATAATCATTGGTGATCAGAAAATGAAGCTATTTTATTTTTAGAAACAGGTCGAAAGCACAAGTTACGCTTTTCACAGTACAAACACAAAAATTGGACATATCTGTTAGTTCAAGCAGTAGACGAACAATAATTACGATATGTATTCTGTATGCGGCGTAGCGCTCAGGTTTAAATAACATTATGGCTGAAACACAGATATCTTGTAGAAATTCAATCAAAGTAATTATATGTCTTTTTTAGAAAATGTATTTCATACAATGAGAAATTAATTGGTTTGATTTTCGACTCGAGTTTTAAATGAAAACTAAATAGAGATTTCGAATGTCTTATTCGCGGCGACATTTAATTCAATTATCATTCTAAAATCAGTATGACTATATTATTCATATCATAATTCAATGCAAGAAAAAGTATGATAAACATCGAGGAACAAAAATGAACGGACAGAAACCCCAAATTATACAGCGCAATAGAGAGTGAAGTCATCAGTATTCAATGTATTTTCAATAGTAATTGATTATATTTTGGTCAGAATTGTTATCAGCGTGTGTTGTCTATTTCAAATTATGATCAAAGTGTAACATTTTATTCAGAGAAATTTAAATTACCTTCAAAACAATCGCTATGTATTCGGCAGAAGCAAGCATGTATTAGTTTAGTCATGGTCTTATATATGTATATGTGTATATGAATACGTTTTTCATGATAATTAATTATTGTTTTCTCGTCTATTTTCTTTCACTCGTTCATCTCTTATTCTGTTCTGCAATTTTGTATTTCACTCAGTGTCTATCCCCGACCCTCTCTTTCTGTGGCACACTGTTAAACTTATATTTAGTAAACTAATAACGGTATTCTCTCTTTTTATTGCCTTACACTAATTTCTAAAATTGTGTCAATTTAAATACAAACTTTCCAGGTTTTTATTTACATTGTGTTATGCTATTTAACTACATCCTTATTTACAAATAATTACTCATTAATTATTGTATTTCTGTATTCTTTAAAAAAAAACTTGATGTAATCTTCTCATCTTCATACAGACACACACACACACACCCCACAGACACACACATACATACATACATAGACCGTTGGGAATTAGCTTCCTGCACTGAAGATTGCGTTAGCATGAAACATCGATATCTGTAGGTAATAAATAATTAATATTTATTTATACATATTATTCGTTGATCACTCTAAACTGCTTGTGTAAATTTAGTCGCCGATTCGCTATTTACAAAGTTAAATTCCTCTCTAATTAATAACTAGTTTTCTATTGCCGAGGGGTTAAGAGTCTTGACTACAAATCAGTGGCGATTTGTGATAGGGGTTCGCGCCCGTCGACTGTTGGGAATTCGCTTCCTGCACTGAAGATTTCGTTAGCATGAAACATCGATGTCTGTAGGTAATAAATAATTAATATTTATTCATAAATATCATATATATATATATATATATATATATATATATATATATATATATATATATATATCGTACATGTATAGTATTAGTTTCTCTAAATGAAAATCCGTAGAAACTCAAGTGTTTATAAAAAGTGCTCAATAACAAGTAGAGCTGTTTATAAGTATACATTTTTATTTATACAAATATTATTGGTTACATATGTGCATACATGTTTCGGTTGCACTTTTTCCAGAAAGTCAACCTCATCAGACCAAGAATTTCAGAGAAATGGATCGATTTGAAAAATTCATACGTCTACACAAACACACATATATAAAACTATATGCACCTACACACGCATATCTATACACACACAAACACACATATATATACATATATATATATATATATATATACATATATATATATATATACACACACACACATATATATGCACATATATACATACATATATATATATGTATATATATTAATATATGTGCATATATATGTGAGTGTGTGTATATATATATGTATATATATGTATATATATATATGTATATATATATATGTGTGTATAGATATGCGTGTGTAGGTGCATATATTTGTATGTATGTGTGTTTGTGTAGACGTATGAATTTTTGTATTGAATATTATTATTCCTCTAGAATATATTTATAAGCACGTGTGTATTTTGAATATATGCTTGATTTATAGTGGGTCTGTGTGTGTGTCCATGTTTATATGTGTATGTATATCAATGTCTGTTTATTTATTTGTACTTGTGTATCTATTAGAGTTCGTTTATATATGTGTGATTCTTGATATATAGATAAGATATTTATACTGAAGTGGGTTTGTAAAACTTGGTAGGTTAAAGAGTTTAAAGAAACCTAGAAAGAAGTGGGCAATAAAACAGGGAACTGAACAGGTGATGGAGACGTCATAAAAAGTAATATAAAGGACAACCACTTACAAAAAAGGTCAGCCAGTGGAATAGGTAATCAGATACTAATTCATAAGAAATAGAAAATGACTTAACCCCAAAAAGATTTATTTAAGAGAGAAATTTCTTCAAATCCATCACTTTCACTGAAATTCTTGGTCTGATGGGGTTGACTATCTGGGAAAAGTGCAACCGAAACATGTATGCACATATGTAACCAATTTTGAATTTGAGAACAGAAAGCGAACTTTTAGGAAAGGTAAAACCTATTGTGAACGTATACAGCTCAATATACTGGATAGAGCAGATAGATTGATAGAAGGATGAAAAGGAATCAAAAAAGCGACGGAGGCATATCTTGTTTCAATTCTGTTATTCAATGCATGACCTAAATAATAAACACTTTCGCCGCTGGACTTTTTGACAACGGATTTTTTTACAATCGGACACTTGCTTACATTCGGGCAGCTTTTTGCTTTGTGTTTTTTTCCCCACAATCTTAGTTTTACTTTTTCAGATTTTAAATCTCGCCTCCAACCAACTTATCTATCCCAGCAATTTCATCTTATGATAAGATTACGATCTTTGAAAAGCCTGGCTGAAGGAAAAACATGATTGTATACTTTGCTTTTTTTTCGAAATATACCTTGCACTGAGCAACTGTACTGAAAAAAAGATCTGCCTCCGTGGCTTTTCTAATTCCTTTTCATCCTTTCTCTCTCTCTCTCTCTCTCTCTCTCTCTCTCTATCGCGCTCTCTCTCTCTCTCTCTATATATATATATATATAAACACATATAAATATGCATATATATAAACATATTAATACATAAACATAAATGTATATATATACATAATTAAATATATATATATATAAACATATAGTAATGTATATATATATATAACCATTTGAATATATAAGTATAAATATATGTATACATATAAATATATATATATATATAAACATGTATACATATAAACATATACATATATATACATTATTATATATACATAATATATATATATATATATGCTTATATATAAATATATATATATATACATGTGTATATAAATATATATATATATAAATATGTATATACATAAATATATATATATAAATATATATATATATATTTATTTATATGTATATATATAACTATATTTATATTTAGATATATACATAAATACATATTTATTTATATATATATATATATATATATATATATATACAAGCAGGTATGTAAAGTGAGGTGCATAGATGTATTGTATGCAGATTATTTGCTTGCAATAAAAGAAGTAAACACACAGAAATGATACCACCTTATTAATGGGGTTGCTTCTTTAAATAGGAAAGTTTTCTTGAATACGCGGGTTGATATCCATATGCCCATATCGCCCAAGACGATATGCACCCATTTGATCTATTCTTTGTTTGATGTGGTTTTGCACAGTGTAGAAGTAATGTCTTATTTGTAATGGAAGTAAATGTATACCCTTTTCCGAGACTATAGCATAAAAGGTAAGAAAAGTATTTTTACTGATATATGTTAATGGAGTTTTAAAATCTTCTAAAACTCAAGTAAAAAAGAAATGTATACGGCACACAATGTCTGTATTTAATTATTTCTTGTAGTTAGTAGCTTGAATTTTCAATAAATTAATCTTAAAAATGCCGCACGTATATTCTTAATATTTTCACTTTTTTATTTGGGTCAACGAATTGAACACAACCATTAATGGTTATAGTGAAGAAAATGTTAGACAATGCTTTGCGGGAGGTTTGAGTATTTCACGACCTGTCGTTGCAATTGTAACTCTTTTATGTTGAGTGTTCTTAATAGCGTGATGGGCTGTGATTTCTTTGACCTAATAAAATAAAATTATTTATATAATATTTAAAAGTTAATATATCTTGTTACACTAAGTCGAAAACATGTCAGTGGTTGGACCCGGTAATAAAGGTAATAAACATGTGCATTTTACTTTTTAGAATTGCGTGTGTACGTCTAATAGTGTGTAATAAATCAATAAAATTAGCTAATTTGATAAGTGAGTGAGCAAGCAATGTGCATGTGTTGCTGTGAGTTGTCTAGATCATAGTGAAACAGTTGGAATTAATAAGAAGATAAGTTATCGTTCCGTATTCATGTTTTAAATCACAGATGTGTGTAGGTTCTTTGGCCAAGTTTAGTGTTTAATTATATAGTGAAATATAAATATTAATACTATGATGAATGACGGGTTTTGATAGAAAGTATGTTCTAATGAAAATATATGAGATTTACACATGCATTATTTGAAATAGTGACGTTACGTCTTGAAAGAAAACAAGTGTTAATATACGTGTGTTCAAATTGCAAATCGGGACAGCATGTAAGTACACAAACGTTTTTCCCCATGACGTGACCCAGGTAGTAGAGGCAATGATGCCAATCACTTGGTCTGTAAATAGTGGAGGATAACGGATTGTTCAAAATAACTCCACGTCTGTAAATTACGAGTAGAACAATGCGAGTGAATGTTGTTCGATCAACGATTCGGCATGGATCCACTTAGTTTGAGTTTAGATATAATTTAGGAAAAGTTAAAAAAATATGTATGCGAATAGGATTTAAACGTTTTCCTATGCTGGTATCAACGGATGCCCCGTTTAATCGATACGGACTGATGACACCAGTGTACCATGTACATAATCTCAAAGTTGAGAACAGAGAATGTTGCTTGTTACTAAGATCAATAGCTTAATTGAGCAAAGTAATTGGCATGAATTATGTATGATGAAAGAAACATATAGCTATGAAAAAAATACGGGTTATGTTTGTTTATGTAATTTATGATTTGGGGGAGTGTCTATTAATTGTGATAGACACTATTGCAAAATGGAAACACTTTCCTGGATGTAGCATTTATATTATTTGGGAAATCAGGGTTTTACGAATTTATTCAATGTTTATATTATTGAAAATGTTTTTGGAGAGTTATGTTTGTGGGGAGAAGGTATTCGACATATATTGAAATCGAAGGAGCATATAAAAGACATTTAGTAAATGTCCTTAGCAAGCATGCGACGGATATATGGGACATTCTTCTAAGAGAAGTGTGAAGCTTTAAGGAAATTATGTTTGTGTGAGAAACATTTACTAGCGATGGGTTGAGTTTCGATTCCTCGAAATGTTGTAAAATATCGGATGAGAAAGAATGTATGGTGCTGAAGTGTGCAGTGCTTATCAAAGAGTGGCAAAATATAACTTTTTTTGAGAATTTGCTTTTTTTCTGGGAAGATAATAGTTATACAAGTTTTAGTAATAATAATTATAATAATAATAATAATAATAATAATAATAATAATAATAATAATAATAATAGCTAACACACAACAAACAGTAAGTATATGCTAGATTGCAAGACGATGAGGCCTAGAAAAATATAATTAACGATAACGCGTTATGTTTTCAGAATTGGGCGCGACTGAGGATGGACTAGTCATTTCCAGTTGGCGGATAAAGTTGACTGCTCTCATGTAACCGATACGACAAGTTAACTTCACTGGTTGTCTAAATGAACAATAACCTTTTTTTGAATCCGCATGATTTCACAGCTATGTGAGATAAATAGTAAAATACATTTTTAAAAATATAGAGATGTATCAAGAAACTTATGGTTCTTTTTTGTTTAGCAGAAAATGAAAGGCAAACACGAAAAATTAACTACTCTGTATAAAATGGAAAAGAAAGTCCTTTTTAGAAAATGATATATGCACAAATGCACAAAATTGTATGCATGGGCTGTAAGAATTTGCAAGAGGAAGCATTACCTACATAGGTAAGGTATGCATAAATATACAAGGTGACTTTTTTATGAGGTGCATTTCTGTAATGAATGCAGAACTTAAGCCTGCAATTGGCCAAATATTTAACTAATTATACAGCCCAAGAAATGCGATTACTACAGAAATATAAATATCTTCTTAGATACGAGGTTCTATGCTGTGATTATGAACCGATTGAATCTTGAAAAAAATTGTTCATGCATTAATGGGTCGTATGTTCATAGATAAGCTGGCCTATTATTTTAAAGTAACTGGATTTATGTTTTAACAATCGACACTAATATTTATATATATTTCGGGACCTGTTGAAATATGGAAGTTCCGTTTCTATCGTTTACAGAGACATACGTCTCTTCACACCATAAACTGATTACCTGGTTGGTTCGGTCGAGCTTATGCTGTGACTCAGTCGGCTTAGAGCTCTGATTTAAAGTATGTTGAACAGTGCATAAATATCATTGAAACTTCAAAAAATAAAACGTTTATACTTTTTATAAACTTGTGTTGTAGTTTTGTTGTGAATAGTTATATTTTTGTTGTTTCTATGACCGAGGCCACCGGATGTATACTGCGACTTATGTCAGAATAAAGCACCGATTCAGATGACGACAACAATTGGAGGCTCATAAAATATGTAGGAAACGCATATATATATATATATATATATATATATATATATATATATATACATATATACATATCTATGTATATATATATGTATTATATGTATACATATATATATATATACATATTAATTTATATATAAATGTGTATATATGAATATATATATCCATATTTATATATATATATATATATAAATGTAGTATATATATATATATATATATATACATATATATATATACATAGTAATGCATATATATATATATATATATATATATATATATATATATATATATATATATATATATATATGTATATATATATATATATATATATATATATATATATATATATATATATATATATATATATACATACAGCACAATCACGTTGACACTCCGGGTCACATTAGATCACCGAAGTTAAGCGGAATTGGAATCAAGCAATTCCGACTCAGGAGAGCGGTTACAGGGGATTGCGCAACCCTTGCAATTACACATTCACAAACGGCCAGCCCCTGGCGGGGCACTCATACGTCGAAATCGACAGGAGTGTCCATCACACACTCACACACACACACATATACATATATATATATATATATATATATATATATGTATATATATATATGGATAAATTTATAAATAGATAGATAGATAACCAAACACTTTCTTTCATTCATCACTTCTATATTACCATTAAAACAGCCTTCTGTTATTTAAATCAATAATACAACATAACAGTTTATATAATCTATATATAGTAAAGGTGAATAGTACAACCACTATATTGTCTAATTGGCACATCTATTTAAATCACTTAAAAATCAATCAATATTTGTTGTTATTAATTTATTATTTTATTGTACTATTAAACTTGCATGTGTGTATTATTTTCTAATATATTAACATTAATTACTGAAACTCATGTCATCAGAAAATAAATAATTTCAGAAATAATATCCTTAACATCGCTAGTAAAAATTATTACTGACTTGCTTTACATTTAATTATTTCTTTATTTGTTTATTGGGTATGCTTTTTAATTCCCTTTTTATGTTATGTAATCCGAATAAACATAACAACACGGCCATTTATTCATGTTTTTGTATTTTATCTACAAGTGCTTGCATTTTTATATGGAACTTTATTTCTCAATAAAAGACACATATATGTTATAAATATTCAGAAGTTATAAATTCATATTTATTGTAGCAATGTTTCGAAGTATTGCCACTCTAGCTTCTAGCAGGTGTCATATAGTGATTTATAATACATATTTCTGAGTGAGGTAAACGTAATGTGTAAGCATTTTCTAAATAGTTTTTCTTGAATATCCGTTCCTTCCAAGAGGTTAATATATTTGGAGTGTATATATATTGATATCTTATCAGCATAACATAATTTATTATCGAAAATGTATTATATGATGTAAATTCTCGAATTTGCCAATAAGTCAAGCATCTATGCATATAAGTTTGTTCTTATATGCGTTTAGATAATATATTTCAATTGTGTACATTTCCAAATGTTTTCATATGTTTAGCATATATCAAATTGAATAAGATTTGTGTAGCTTTTGATGAATTGTTGTCATATATGCAACTGCTATATCCAGTTGGCTTATATTGTTACTTAAGGCTTGAACATCTTTATAAATAAACATGGATTTTGTTCTTACAATTGCGGGAATTGATTTTATTATCTTGATTATTAATATTTTATTTTGACGTTCACTGCTGGCAATAGTGTTTGTATTACAGTTATTATTATTATTATTATTATTATTATTATTATTATTATTATTATTAACATTTATATTGATTATTATTATGGTGTTTATCTATTATGGCTTCAATATGGTTCATACAACAACTGAATTTAAAGTTATTCTTTGATGGATTATGATATATCAAGGAAAGTTTATCGATTATCCCTAAATATGCTTCTCTGTTTTTGATTTCAACAGCTGGATTAAAAATATATTTCGATTTATGTAATTTTTGTTATCATTATTATATTTCATTATCATTATTAATATTATTATCATCATTATTATCATTATAATAATAATAATAATAATAATAATAATAATTATTATTATTATTATTATTATTATTATTATTATTATTATTATTATTATTATTATTGTTGTTGTTTCTATATGTTAAAATAACTGATGTGTCCCCCGGCGTAGCCTGGGAAAGAAGATGAACTCAGAAAAGGCATGCTAATTCTGAACGATTTGGCGCGCACAGAGACCCCACAGTATTATCACACATACCATGGTTGTAAGCAGGCGAAATCAGTGTCCTTGTAGACACTAATCTTGTTCATGGTACTCCAGATCTCGCTTTCAGTTTAGATGAAGCAAGCTAAAAAACGCTTTTATGAGACTACTCATTACTTCCTCTGCTTGTCGACGCTCTTCTTCAGAGAACCACTTACTTGACATATGTTTCAATGTTAGGTTTTACGTTTTTTCCCCTTGGATTGAATCAGCAAATAAGCTGAAGGTATTGTGCACTTATTTTTCATTAGTTCGAATATAAAGTCGTTTAAAATAAAATAAAGTACTGTCAAACATTTAAATTAAATATTTTCTAGCTAGTTTTCGTTCATTTGAATATGAATCCGTCGAAAGAAGAAAAGTGAGTGTCTAAAGATTAAAAATTGAAACACGAGATGCCTATGTACACACCTACTTAACGTGTGTTAGAATTTGTATGATTATATTCGATGAAAACAAATAGAAAATATGTTTAAAAAGAGACTAATAAACCAATTAAATAGGTACAAATCATATTTATTCACAAACACCCACTATTGTTCCTCGTATACTTGTTCTGTAGTTTCTTTTTTCGTTGTTTTATCGAAAGGATACACGTTAACTTTATTTTACTGGATTTATAGCGCAGACTTAATCCGATATTCACACAGTGTACCAATGGAACACCCCATCAGCCAATATAAAAGTTGATGGATGCTGTTTCACTGCATATGGATTATCAAAACTTCCCTTTGATTGCATGGGTGGTTAGAACATTATAGCTCAGTCGGGCATACTGAGTCAATTCAAAGATTTCTGTTATTTTTTTTACTAACACAAAGTTATTCATATCCTCCCCGTTTCTGGAGTAACCAGCTTTAGAAAGCGTTACTGGTAAACTTGCTGATGTTTTATGATAATTTTGTCTGATCTCCTACTTATTGGAAATATCACTTTAGCTTGTAAAACATAAACAAACGAGGTTAAAACACTAGTTATACAGTTACTAAATATCAATTACTTTCCAGGGTAAGGCGTATATGGTAACCTCAGATGTGTATTGGGGAATCACCGATTCGGCGCCCTGTTTGCGGAAAAGTAAAATTGTACTAATGAGCTTGTGATTATGACATGTGTGGGTAATATTCAGAGGATTTAGGATGAGAAGGGTTTCATGTTGCTAGTTGGAGCTTGTGTCTATGACATCTGTGTAGAGCTTGTGGTTATGCCCATTGTATGCCATTCTACATTTCGCCCAATAACTATTTTATGTGGTTTTCTGTATTTATTATAATTAATTCTTCTTATACGAGTGCTAGCTTTACATATAACACTCATCAAGTACATCTTTTGTTGTTTTGACAAAATAAAGTTGTGATTTAAAAGACGCAATATTTACTAATTATGCATCACAACTTATTTTGTTCTCCAATTTTCATAGCGTTGCACCTTGGTTTCCATTAGTATTAATATAAACTGTTCTCATGTTTCCTTTCGAAATTCTTTCAACGCGGCCTATTATACCACACCCTAACGTATTCATGTGCATATCTTTAATTATTTTTAAAAAGAGAAAAATAACCAAACTCTTGAAAAAAAATCTATTCCCCTGAAATCTATTGCACTTTAAGTAATCCCCCCCCAACGATAGTGAAGGCGTAAACACGTGTTGAATATGTAGTAACAAATATGGATTAAAGGTTTAAACATGTAAATACGGTATGCGTATGGTTAATATTATAACAAGGCAGTTAACATTTTTGTAAAGAAAAAGTTGTAAAAATGTTAAACATATAAATTCCTTTTTTCGGATATTTGGTAGTTGAGAAAACATTCTGATCAATTAGTAACGGTGTTTTTGTTTGTTTTAATACATTAATACCGATCACAACATGCAACTTAAGTATGGGCATTTTTAAGTAGAAAAAAGAAAATGGTAAGACATTAGTCACCGTAATTTTTAATCAATTAATTTCAGTCAAACCGTAAAATAAGATATCGATGTGTTAATTAGTTTAAATAAACACGCATAAAATGCCAGTAAAGGCATTAAATGTTGATATTAGTGTGTTTTTTACTAGAAAAGAGCCGTTGAAATGCTAGTCAAACGAGTAAAAGTCTCTATCGGTGTTTTAATAAGTAAAACACAAGTCATGAAATCTAGTCTTAACATAAATAGTTAATAAGCAGACCTGAAAGCCGAGCCACACGATTAAAAGTCGATATAAATCAGTTCATAAGTTTACAAAAAAACAGTTCTGAAATGCTGGTTAAACAAATCGATGTGTCTATTAGTAATATAAACAGCCATAGAAGTCGTGTCCAAACATTAACTGTGATATAAATGTGTACATTATGAAAAAAAAACAGTCATAGAATGGCAGACAATTCATTAAAGTATACTGTTTGCCTTTTGTTGAGTAAAAAGAAAACAGTTGGTAAAATTTAATTAGCGGTTCACTTATTAGTTTTTTTTTATTAAAAAAAACAAACTTAATAAATGATTATTAAACATCAGTTATGTTCGAAGACACTAGGCGTCATGATAAGACTACTTGTGAATACTGTATGATATGTTAATATATATACACACATATATATATATATATATGTATTTCTGAATTCTTAAAATAATGATTACATGTATTATAAATAGGCGTAATCATTATATAATAGAACCATTATTAGAATACTGTAAAGTAACAAGGTAGATTCGATTTGAGGGCGCTTTTGGTATATATTTTTATAATCTTGTTTAGTATGTAGGAAGTAGTTAGGGTTAAGACAAAGCAATTCGAAAGGGTAGCTTAATAGTAAGTATATCTAATAAAAACAATTATTTGCTGTATTTGAGGACATTGGATAAAATAATTTTAAGAGAATAAAATGTTGGTCTACCTTGTTTAAAATACGTATTTTTGAGAAAAAGAATTATCGGAATAAATGTTATAATATTTTCAAGACCAAAGAATGTAGAAACATTTTCCTAATACAAACGTTATAAAGTGCTGAAAATAGACATTATTTAATGTTATAGATTAATTACTGTGTATGCTGATTTTCAAAGCTGTTTTCTCCGAGATCTACAGTCTATAACAAAATTTTACTTTTTGAAAAGTTAAACATATAGTTATAACAATATCGAATTCTTATATATTCAGAGAAAATAATAGAAACTCAAACACACACAGACACGCACACACACACACTCACACACACACACACACATATATATATATATATATATATATATATATATATATATATATATAAATATATGTATTATTCGCAAATAACTTATGGATAAAGCGTTACCTTTGTGTAAAATAGAAATGTGATTTCCAGAAATGTTATTTCCACCCTCTTTATTAAGCAAACGCTGAGTTTTCTTACTTGTCATTTGGATCGAGATTATTCTTGTTGCCAACAAAAAGTTAACGATGATAAATTAGTTTATTTAAGTATACACTTGAATTTAGTAACAAAAATATCTAAATAGTCAGCAGTTAGCTTAATACAGTTTACTCTTAGGAAGTAACAGAGCAATGCATCATCTTACACCACAGTTATTTTTGTCAAAAGTTAATAGATATAAACCCATAGAATGGGACATTAAGAGAGTTAAGCGATCAGTAAGTCTCAGATCATGATGCACCATGACGCTTTCAGTACTATCTACAGGATACAATATGTAACATATTATATTTGCCTTCTCTGTAGAGAATAGACAAATGTAAGTTTATAACAGAATACAGTAAAGTTTTTCATAAATATATGTGTGCAGGATTATCATCTCAGGGCTAATTTCATTTGCTATTGGTATATGTATATGCCATTCAAATCGGAAATCATTATTTTAAGTTTCTAAATTTTATTTTTAATTATTTAGTGTTTTCATATAGTGTAGACATTTTTGTTTTAATATTTGCACTCAAAAATGTTTCCATTTCTCTTTTTCTGTGTTGTTTTATTAATTAACTGATTTTCTGGAACATGGTTGTAGAGTTTACGGGTGTTGACACATCTTAATAGTTCATATCTTCATTGGGATTAATTTATTAAAGCACACTACAGTATTACATATACTACTAATGTATTAACTAAACATAATCACCGATGTCTTTTTTATTTATGAGAGCATCTTTTATGGTTTATCTGCAACTATATTTGCTTCACGCTTAATTAATTACACTGAACCTTAACTAATGTTTTAATGTGTATACATGCATTTCAAACATGTTGATCATGGAATTGTGTTGCGCTTATATTCTATTATATTTCCCTACTGTGTAAGGAATATTCATGTTTCTAACGTTGTAATATATAAAAAGGGCATCGTAGTATTGGCGGCCGTTTTTGTACCCATCGCCAATAATACTAGCTCAACTTACTCAGAGGTTTTCTTTGTAAACATTGCTTTCATTTGACCCTTAATACTTTGGTAGTGGTTGTATTATACCGTCTGATGGATTTAATTTGGAATTTGGAATTTGGAATTTGGAATCGCTTTTCTCGTTATCGCTGCTTTATCTTCAACTATTTACGCACTCTGAACTATGTAACAGTTTTTGTTAGTTTTTATGAGTTTATATTTGAAGAAGAGTTTTAATCTAATTTGTTCATCTTATATGAATTACAATATATCTCAGGTATTTTGTAATCATTCACTCAAAGTGGATCTTACACATTTTAAATATAATTTTAATATTCGTGAGATGGTTATTCCATTTGGTTGATTTGATTAGATAGTGCCCTGAGACTTTTAAAACCTGATTTTTTTTATTTCACGCCTATTTTTTTTGTGAAAATGCGTCAGAGATGTAATGGAGTAAAAGCTATTTCCTTGAACGTATAAAACAGCGCACTCTCACATAGACAAAACGTACCGTTTCTTATATATGTGACTGATAAGTCAGCCTTCTTAAAATAACATCAAAATAAATTTCTCTCTTAAAGTATATTAATAGAAATTTTCAAATCTGGATGTCATATTTCTACGTGAATAATTTGTAAGTGAAATGATAACGACCTATATTTCTACTTTTCTGTTAATTAGTAAACATCTTTCCCGGTGGATCTCTACCTATAAACACATTTTTTGAATTTTCCAGAAACTGTCCAAGTATCTAATTCATAATAAAATGATTATCCATCCAGCTTTCAGTTTTTGATTCGTTTGTTTGATGTTCAATTTGAGTGTCTAAAACGTAATGTAAATGTTCCGTTATAACACCATTGTTCGTAAGTTTGCGGCACGTTCGTGAATACTCTATGAAATGTAATTCAATATTTTGATAGTGTCAATATAAATGAAAGTGTGAAGCTGTCGTCCCTAAACTAGTTCTGATATTATTATAGTCATACTCAGTATTTGCCTACCAGGAACAACTTGTCGTATTACTTGAGTCTGAGTAACACCAAGCCTTCCAAGATTTCCAGCTATCGCTAAGTCTTTTCGATACCCACCGCAAATGATTTCTTTGAATCTTCACGATAGGGTTGTGTTTTATGAGCAGAAGCTGTTGTCAGAACATTCATGTATGCATATGTTGATTTTGTGTGATTCTCAGTTTATTGAATTTCTGGCAGTTCTCATTTATATTAAGCTCGTTTCATGTAATTTCTATATATTTCTTCTTATTTTAATTTATTGAGTACGTAAGCTGTCATTGTTTGGGTCGGTTGATTTCTGTATGTAATTAGTATCCTTAAGATCTCGGTTGTTTTTCTCATTTGTGTGAGTTGTACTGTCTTCTTTGTATCTTTTTTTATTATTTTCCTTCTTCCGGTAAGTATTATTCTCATTATAAGTACTATTATTGATATCATCTCTGGAATTAAGTGATAATTTACCCGATCATATTTCGTATTTCACGACCCATATTTGTTGCTATAATTCTCTTTCTTAATTTTCCTTTAACATTAATTTTAAGCGAGTATATATATATATATATATATATATATATATATATATATATATATATATATATATATATATATATATATAAAGAGAGAGAGAGAGAGAGAGAAAGGGAGATTGTGCTCCCATGTTAATGATATGTGTAAACGGCAGTCAATAACGCGTGATAACTATCTTGTTTTATGTTCATCAATCACGGGGTAATTGCGTCCATTTTCCCATTAAATCCACAATTCATCCGGTATGTATCATCACATGGATTTGCCTAACGTTCAAATGTTTTATCAAATACACTCATTTCTCTCCGAGGAAAAGCATTTTTACAAGTTAAAGTGTGTTATATGTGATGATATTTCAGCTATTTTTCTAATATCTTTTTTTCATGGGCGCCCTTGATTCTAATATGTCCTGAAAACGCTCAATCACAATAAATAATACACTCCATATTTACTTAGTCATTCTTTAAAACATTGGTATATTTGAGGAAATTGTCTTTAGTTATTTTGTCTGTTTACAGATTTTTAAAATACACTATCCAAAGTTGCCAATCATTCTTATACACCGACTCGCCAATGTGTATCTTAATACAGTGGTATCGGCTTTTGTGCATACGATATCAACTTATACTAATGAACATATCGTTCACTCGCAAACGATGAAATTCGAAACAGTAATTGTGTATTAACTGATATCGTTTTTGTCTAATAACTAATCGAATTAATCGTTTAAAGTCGAAATTAACATCATGTATCCATTATGGTTTTACCTAAAAGGATAGGTAATACCTGCTTGTTGGCCTTTAATTAATGTTTTTATATATTATGTTCGCAGTCATATGATACGAAATAACTTCAGTCACTGCCAATAATACCGGATTAAACCGAGATGTATCCTTAATTATTTGCCGCACAACGGTAAAAATTAGACATGTTCGTTTTGATGTACATACGTGTATGTTGCATAAACATGGTAGGTTTATTAACATAACATTATATGTGTATGAAACCGTCAGGGCTCAGTTATTAATAAGTGCCCCTTTAACGATACACAACACATCTACAGGTAAACTTCGGTATCTCGAACACCGATGTCTCGATACAACGCAAATCTCGAAGTCAGTTCGCGATCCCGACCGTTTATTGGTGTCAATTTCAAACTTCGATTTCTCGAACCATCGGATATCTCGAAGTTTATTTTCAGTCCCATCAAGTTCGAGATATAGAAATTCACCTGTAGTTTCCTTTAATGCAATTTGTAATTATATAGAACAATAAAGTTAAATTCTATTTTTATTAAACAGGGCATGTCTGTTCTTAAATAATCCTCGTTTTTTGTACGACTGTCCCTCATTTTTACTCTCATGTTGTTATATTGCTTTGATTTAGAAGCACATAATTGGGGAAAAAATCATTGACATCATTTATGACTCTATAAATGCAATGGTCCGTAAATTGTGGGTCATTTTAAATTTCTTCTAATTTAAAAGAGTATAGCATACCATCGAAAAGTGATATCTTCTTAAACATAACCTCTATATAGTTTGTGTAACATACTTGATAATCTTATTTCCGCAATACCTAACAATCTTAAGAGTTAAGATTTGCTTCCTCATAAAGTTAACCAACAATGCAAAGCAACTACATAATAATTCACTAATCTAGGCAGGTAAGTGCTTACAACGACAATAATAAAAGACGAAATGTCTAGTAAAAGTTTAAACCTCTTTTACTATTCGTTGAATAACAAACAGAGTAGAATGGTCTACAAGAGATTATGTGATTACAAGTGAGGGGTATATGATGCCAATGCTATTATAACAGCCTTACAATTTAATAAAGTCGATGACAGGTAAAACATATTGTCAATTAGCGTATCAATCTAATTGTAGAATAAAACATAAAGTATAAAGTTAATATTTATTGTAGTTATGTTAGTATGTGAGTAATACCCGATTATTTCAGGGGTATTGGTAAGAAGCTCGTTAAATATATTTGTATTAACACGATGACCAAATTTGTTTCACTTAAATCAGGAACTCATCGTTGTAGAATAGGGGTTAAAATCTGCTCATTTATTTCAGATCGCGAAGATGTAAGGTTGCATGCATATTTAAAGTAAATCTAATTAAGAATAAAACTACATATTGCTTACGTATGTTTGATATGTAAATACTTAAAAAAATAAAAACGGAAAAACGCAAAGCTAACATAACTGAAATGTAATAAATTTTCGTTTGATATAATTATAATTTTTTTAAGTTACTAGAACATTTTTGAGAGAAAAATTTTAAGTGACGAAGTTTGTAGACATTGCCGATGGCAATATTACCTTGTTAACTGGTGTGTGTTGTTTGTGTGTTTTTAGAATGTAAAAGCAGAGAACGAGGAAATGTTTTGATTTGTTACGCATAGAACGAAATTTAGAAAAAGTATACATGTAATAAAAAAAAACGGATTAACACATTTCATATGTGTAACACATTGAGAATTATGTTTTATATTATAAATCATCATTCTACGCCATCAATATATGGAGATACTTCATTACTATATAATTAAATATATTCATATAGTAACAATTTACTCTAATTCACGCATAACTTCAACACCAAACAGTTTATAAAACACATACTTACATTAAACATGCATTTTTATTAAATAACTACTATATAGTTATACTCGCACATTTATTTATTTAAATATGTCGTAAATGTAATAAACAATTATCATGCATAATTATCTTCGCTTGGAATGATGTAATGATAATACTATACATACGTGTATGAGAGTAATCATGACTCTAACCGATAAATGATTGAAGAACTCGCATTAGTATAATGTGAGATGTCGAAACCTTCAATCGTCCAATGAAGAAATGGGGAATGAACATTCTGAAAAAAACATAAATAATATCTTAAGAAGTATCACACCGCATATCAAAATAACACCATTTAGTTACAAAATATAATAAACTACACACGTTTATATTTCCGCAGTTGACCTGTAAAATTAATACCAGAGTAAACAACGATACAAAAAATGAAATTGTTTACTGTGTTATTTAGATATTTATTTAGATAACCCCGAGATCATCCTCCGAGGTCAAACACTTATTTTCCAGGTAGATGAATATATTGTTTGATGTCTGATGCGCTCTCATTCGGAAGGTAGTGTCGAACTGACCCAATATTTGTGCGTAATTGACTTTTACAGGGTTCTTATATTAAATTAAATGTGTTACTAGTGTCGTCACGCTAACTGCACACGCACTGTTTTCGTCGTTTTTCCATATTGTTTTCAGTGATAGTGTCACTGAAAGACACGTATTCTTCCATTCGAACTGAATATTATCTTCATGCAAATGTTTGCGTGTGCATACATTGTTATAAAATAAGCTGTACGTAAGTATATTTGTGCGATGACGTTCTATCGTAGGTATACAATAATACGAAGTTTACACATTTATTATAAATGTAATACTTATATAACACTACAACTTATATTTACAGGAAAGTCAAAAATATTAAGAAAAACTATTTAGATGTAGTTTAAAGGTGGGAGCGTAAGTTTTCGTGTGGTTGTTTTGTATGTTTGAAAGTAACAGCCATGCACTGATTATGATAGTAATATATACAATCACATGAACGCAAAACATAGCAAACGTAGCACCCACTAATCTCCCTTACATATCGGGAAAATCCAGATTAATTTGAGGGTTTTTAAGATGGCTAACACATGGTTTTCTAAGTAAATTAAACTAAATTCATTCAAATTTAAAAGAAATTAGCATCATTACCATATTATGTTAAGAAATTCCCCATATTAATTATGATAATACAACTTGAACATTTGATGACTACGAATAGTCTTCATTTTTCATATATTTCTTAAAAAAGCAAACAAGTCAAATTTTCATGATGTAATCGTCAATTGTGAATATATAATGTGACATTTATTTTCTCTCCCTTCGTCGATATACTACATGCATGTATATCGACACACACCCACACACACATACACACACACACACACATATATATATATATATATGTATATATTTTTATATATATATATATATATATATATATATATATACTGTCATTGCTTTTTAAGTGTGTCAGACTTTCATAATACAGTTAAACATCGTGAAATACACTGACATGTCTCAATTGTTGTCATCGATGATATGTATTTGTATTCATACTGCAACATACATCATGTTAAATTTGTTTCTAGACCAGAAAACTCATTGAGATCCTAATTACAAAGTTGATGCAGGAATTACATGTTTTCTAGTTATGATGTTTAAAAATGATGTAGTAACATTAAAAGGCCTTCAATAATTGCATATATTGACTGTATTTACGTAAATCTAATCATTTGTAATTCTTTTTTACTCGGCCTAAACCATTTGATATTAACTGAGAAGGTGACACAAATGCCAGCATGCTTTACAACATCAATAAACACATATTTAAGTGTTTAATATATTTCCAATTAAAAACAATAAAAAGAAAATATGATCAGATTGAACACTATTTTAGTTTACACTTCTCAGTTACTTTTCTAGAAACGTCCACTGAACTCCATCATCCATCACTATTGAATTTAAAATATAACTTTCATCGCGTAACGCACATATTTAATAGGGCGCATCTTATTGCATATGCGATCAAATATCTCAATTCTCGATTAAGTAAAATTAGTCTTTCTGTCGATCTTCCCCACTTCTGAAAAACAGATTTTCATTGATTAGTACATCTTTAAAACCGCACATGAAATGAACGTGCTACGATTTGTATTGTGTATATTCTATGTTATCGGTCTGTAGTGAGTAATTTTGAAATAGTATTCCTGTTAATATGTCCGGCTTCATTTAAAACTAGTATTAAATACACTTACCCTTTCAATTAAATAGACGCTTAGTGTGATGTAGAATTTATCTCGGTAAACGAAATAATTGAATTGCTATATCCGTGTTCATATGTGTTGACTACTCTAAATTAGCTTTTTTTCTGTTGGGCGTTTATGTTGTTATATGTGGTAGATACAAAGGTTTCTTTGATCACTCGTATTCTCAACGAATTATGGAACAAGTGATTATGGTTACTCATCAGTTCTTAACAGTATGACATTATGTATGAAACAGTGTACATATAGTACACGTTTCTAAATAAGAGGAAAATATCTCCTAACAACGTACTGTTTACATATCCTCAACCGACTTTTATGTAATATGTTAAAATAAATATCGCAAACTGTTTTTTTAGAAAGTGAGTTGTGTAAATGGAAACGAGATTTATTCAACGATGTACTCATATTCAAGCTAAATATGTTGGAAATAAAGGTATGATAACATTACGATGCTTAATAGAGTTGTGTGTATATTTGATCTTGATGTGAACACTTAATAGATAATCATTTGTAATTTAGACACAGAACAATGTAAAATATACAGATACACTCATAAAAAAAAACAAATGTATAAAAATATTATCGAATTAATTAAAATGTGATTCATAATATGACGAAAGATTACATTGATAATAATAATGAGAATTCTGATGAATATATATTTAATATATGACAATATATGTTTGAGTATATGAGAGCTATTAACATAACGTCCCATACACACAAGCTAATGTCCTAGTCATACGTTATCAATTGTAATTCATTATCTTAAATGAACATTTATTTAACTAATCAGACATACATATATTCACTAGACCTCATATGTATGTGTCTGGGCATGTGGATATGTGTTGATATATCTACGTTTTTTCATGGTGAATTATGTTCATGAAAGACGTGATCTTAAACCAGGAATTCAACATATTAAGCAAATAATTATGGTATATGTCGTTTCTAGCAGCATAATTAATTAATAATAAATTACGTGAGAGAAGTTATAATATTCGTTTGAATGTGGTTTTCTGATTATTTCCTGATTCATTTCGTTTATATTCGTATAGTAATGGATGTTTCACACGGGATACATCTTTACTTGTTTCACCATTTGTCTACCAGCGATGTATTTAATTGCGTAAGTAAATTGCATTAGCATAGTAAATATCCTCCTCTCTCAGAACGTACACTTTTATTGAATCCCTTACTCGAACGAACATAAAACATGTAGTTTTCCCATTTTCAGACTCATAAAAAAGTACAGAATTATTGCTTACAAGACAAAATTTTATGAAAATAATTAAATCAAATCAAACAGTAATTCAACTGAAAAAAATCGAGTTGTGTCAGTGAACTAATTATTCATGAATAAACAATTAGAGAATGTATATAATTTAAAAATCAGATATATTTATTAAGTTGAGGGGAGGTAATCAACTGGAAATAAAATCTAGTTACCTTGTTTCCGGAATAATACCGCCATTGACGCAATAAGTTACATTAAGTAGCTGAATATATGAATAATGAGTACATTGACGAAATTCGTTATTTTATTAGTGTTCTTTAGCTTTTATTTTTTTTAATGGAATACTATGTTACAATAAAAAGATTTTCAGAGATATACGTTGATTATGTTGATCTGATAATGAACAGTTTATTTCCATGTAGAAACCTATTTGTTGTGAATACGCAATGTATATTTATTTACACTATGGTGTTATAGACACTAAACATAACAGACGAGACCGATTGAACATCACTTGGATTCATGGTACATAAGTAATGGTACGATTAAATGAGGGTATTACTAAATCATGTGTTTTAAGCAAACACTCTAGTATTCTCTTTATACATTTAGAGCTCTTATATTTGAGTCACTACTGAGTGTTCAACCCCCTTTCTCTTTTATCTTAAACAGTTTAAATATTGCATATATATATATATATATATATATATATATATATATATATATATATATATATATATATATATATATATACAGTATCTGCAATAAGTGAGTACACCCAACAATTGTTTTACTTTTTACTTCATAGAACTTTGATTTTTCGTAGGATTTAAATGAAACTCGATTTGAACATAGCCATGTAGTGGTTTAATAGCTTTATAAACTATGTAAGAACACATATATTTTCAATGCAAAAAAAATTAACAAAAACATTTGGAACAAGTAACAAAAAGTGAGTACACATGAGAATTTTAAACAAAGAATCTTATTTTTAACACTTTGTATGGCCTCCATTGTTTTCAATAACAGCAGACAACCTCTTAGACATTGATTCGACTAGTTTATGACATGTGTCCGCCGGAATTGCGTTCCATTCACACTTGATTACCTCTTTCAGTTCGTTATTATTTCTAGGATTTTTCCCTTCAATTTTCCGGTTCAGATGCTCCCACAAATGCTCTATGGGGTTCAAATCAGATGACATACTCAGCCATGGTAAGGTATTCACCCGTTTACTGTCTAAGAACGCCTTCGTAGCCCGAGACGTGTGCTCAGGGTCGTTATCTTGCTGGAAAACTCCACGTCTGCCAACACTTGTTAGACTTGGCAAAATATTTTCCTCCAATATCTGGCAATAGAGTTTGGAATTCATTTTTCCTTCGATGACAGCAAGTCGTCCAACTCCTTTGGCACTGATACACCCCAAATAATTAAGCTCCCACCTCTATGCTTTACAGTTGGCACGACACACTTATCCTTGTAAGCTTCCCATTTTGGTCGGCACACACGCTTAACGCCATCTGATCCGAATGGATTTATTTTTGTCTCATCATACCAAAGCAGTTGGTCCCGAAACTGCATGTCTTTTTCTTTATGTTCATTAACAAATTCATAGCGCTTCTTTTTGTGAGACGTTTTAAGCAAAGGCTTCCTCCGTGGCATGCAGCATTTAAACCCGTCTCCATGGAGAATGTTGCGCACTGTCTGAGCACTAACAGTTACGTTTAAACTGTGCGAAATTTCTTCTGCGATGCTAGCAGCACTCCGACGTCTGTTCCCCTCTATTAGTTGTTTGATGTGCTTTTTAGTTCGATCAGAAAACTTATTTGGTCGACCGGGTCGGCGGCCAGTTTTTACATTTCCAGCTTTTTTGTACCGTTGAACAACTTTTGTTACCGTATTTCGGCTGATATTTAAATTGTCACTAATTTCCTTATATGAATGACCACTCTTGAATAAATTAACAATAGTTTCACGAGTGTTTTCATCTAATTCATTGCCATGACGGGCCATTTTTAAGAATATGAAAAAAAAATTGGTAGCAATAGATCCAAGCAATAGCAGCGGAATGTAAGCGAAAAGCCGGTTAAATGACTTAGGTTATCTATTAGGGTACAATAAAAAGTTGTCAACAGAAAGTTTTACTATTTATAGCTAGGTAAGTACATATGTATTCATGATAAGTGACTTTCACAAATGTGCACTCATTTATTTTACTGTGACTTATGGATTTCCCCCCTATTATTTGTAATAAACAACAAATTCAAACCCTAACCCTTATGCATATTTGAATTGAAATATATGGCTATGTTCATTTAAACCCTACGGAAAATTTAAATAAAGTTCTATCAAGTAAAAAGTAAAAAAATTCGTTGGCTGTACTCACTTATTTTAAATACTGTATACATATATATATATATATATATATATATATATATATATATATATATATATATATATATACTAGTATTTAGATACTTCTATTAAATATATTTATCAATAATTAAAATAGCGCTACACTACGTTAAACATACACCGAATACAACGAAAACATATTAAAGTTACTCTCTGAAAGGCAAATGTGTGTTAGTATTTAAAAATAATCATGAACAGCTATCATAAAAAGAGTGTATATATTCTATTGAAAATAGATGTGTATAAATACACACGATATGTATTTGCTTTAATTTATACACACATATGTATATATATATATATATATATATATATATATATATATATATGTATATATATATATATATATACATATATTATTCATCATACAATAAAATCTTATGCACACGTGATAGTATCATGCAAAGACATGTATGCGAATCTCATAAGAAACTTTCTTAACATAATCCATTTTAAATTACTTAATCCTTTTCAATAAAAAGGTAAAATATTGTAAGAAATGAAGGCGACATTGATACATTTGATACAATATTACACGCTAGCTTGTCCTTGAATCAACCAATTTCTCATGAGATATAATGGCATGCGTTTTAAGTAGTTAATTATCTAATCACATTGTATTTACTCCATGTATTACATAATTTCATTAGGTTTTTATTCATTTGCCTGAATGAAATAGAATATATATACATAATATATTTATATATATATATATATATATATATATATATATATATATATGTATATATAAATTTGGGATCAAGGGAAGAATAAGGACCCCAGATCATTAACACAAGACGCGGGACATATTTTCAAATCACCGGTTGACCTCGCAATACACGTGGTCTCTATTTACAAAACACTTGTAAATAGATCTTTTATTTATGTTAATATTTATTTTAAGGCAGAGAGTTCATAAATAAAACAAATAAATATTAACATGTTTTCTTTTCTTTTAACATGTATACGCTTTTTTAAAAATCGGCTGACTTGTAATCTGTCGTTTTGCAATAAACAAAACAATTTATCATTTTTTTTTTTACTTTTATTTACTAAATAAAAAACAAATTTTAAACGCAATTCTATATTTCGTGTTGTGTACTTTTTTTTCTTTTCGTAGGGAGGCGAGTAGCGAAGTTTTATATATTTGTTTGTAATTGTTGCTTACAGAAAAAAAAGGAAAAAACTTCATAAATTTTAAATTGCTTCCGTTTGGAAACTGATTTTTGAAGTCTAACTCCGCCCTCGTGGGGAAGCAAAACGAAAGATTACAAGTCAGCCGATTTTTTAAAAGGCGTATATATTTCGTTTATTTATTAAAATAACTTGCGTAATCATCCGTTTTGCCTCCTCGGGCTAGGAGCAATGTGTAGTATGGAAAAATCCTTCTAAACTGAGGTAAGATCCATAGTGCCCCTTTTTGGGAAGCTTGATTTTTCCCTACAAAACGAAAGATTACTTAAGTACGGTGATAAATATTTCATACCCCCCCCCCCCATTTCTGCCCTCGTGAAGTTTTTTCCTTTTTTTTCTGTAAGCAACAATTATAAACAAATATATAAAACTTCGCTACTCGCCTCCCTACGAAAAGAAAAAAAAGTACACAACACGAAATATAGAATTGCGTTTAAAATTTGTTTTTTATTTAGTAAATAAAAGTAAAACGAAAAAAAATGATAAATTGTTTTGTTTATTGCAAAACGACAGATTACAAGTCAGCCGATTTTTAAAAAAGCGTATACATGTTAAAAGAAAAGAAAACATGTTAATATTTATTTGTTTTATTTATGAACTCTCTGCCTTAAAATAAATATTAACATAAATAAAAGATCTATTTACAAGTGTTTTGTAAATAGAGACCACGTGTATTGCGAGGTCAACCGGTGATTTGAAAATATGTCCCGCGTCTTGTGTTAATGATCTGGGGTCCTTATTCTTCCCTTGATCCTAAATTTGCATATGACCATATATATATATTTATATGTATATATATATAAATATATTATGTATATATATTTATATGTACGCATATATATAGAGAGAGACAAAAAGAAGTGATACGTTACTACTTACTCCGTAGAAACTTCCCTCTCTAAGTAATTGAGAAATCCATAAGAAAATCAGCAGTTATAAGTAAACGAAATGTATAAGCTTACATATAAAACAACAAATCATCATCACAAATACATATTATATTTTACTTGGAAGCTCTTGTTAAAACACCTTCTCACCACCAACACACAGGTTTGACAAGGTAATTGGTAAGGAAATATATGAAGTTTGCTATGGGTAAGTTTTTATCTGGTGGCTGTCTTAACGGATTGGGTTATGTCGGAGATCAGAGGCATGATCGATTAAGAGGAGCACAACACTTTGGAGGAATTAAGAGTAAGCATAGGAGTAAAAATACGTCTGCTGCTTATTCAATCTATTGAGATAAAGTGTGGTAGCTTGGCTATGTGACACAAAGTTTGCTCTCCTAAGAGACATGGGTTTGATTCACCATAACACTCCTAGTCACCTTGACCATGCTAGTCAGCCATTTATAGCGTATTTTGACATCGCTTTTACAAACTTGATTTTTTGCCCTCTATGTTCTATAGATTTAAACGCAATAGCAAAGATTATCATCGAACAAAATGTGATACCAATAGACGTCGAGTTTCGTCTAAAATGCACTGATAGGAATCGGTCAATACTGCAGCACGGGCAGTGCCACCAACCACGATTAAATAAATTATTGATTCAGGCAATGCAAGACGCGTTTAAATTGCATGTAAAATACACCCGTTATTCCTTATTCTTTCACTAATACACGTTGATTAGTGTTGCTTAAATTAAACATCTATTACCATTGGTTGGTAAACATCTGGTTATTTCAAGATAATTATTTTGGCAAATACTAGATATAATTTTTCTCAAGCAATACGTCCATAACAGAGAAATGGATCACCTGTAAAAATATTAAAAAGAAATGAGTCATAAACTATTGAGAAATATCTATTTTGTTAGAAAGCTATCATCTCTGGTCGCAGTGTATAGGTTGTTTTAAAATACAATGTGTAAAGCAGTATTTGACTTTTTGGATACTGTTTTCCTATTTGATGAATAGAAATATCAGTTCTCTATCAGATATATGGAACGTGTTAAACTTTGACAACAAATGATGTTTTGTAGTAATTATTTCAATAGCGTATTAGTCAAAAAGCAAGCGTTCCCAGACTTATAAGCTCAGAAGAAACAGAATGTCAAAATTATTGAACTTTTTTTCACGACATCTTTTATAAACATCTGCACACACCTACCTCTCTCTTTTTCTCTACGGGCGTATTTTCACTCTTTCCCTCTCATATATATATATATATATATATATATATATATATATATATATATATATATATATATATATGATATTTGTTTTGTTTATTATCTATGTCCGTAAACGTTGCATCCTTTATAATCGTACTCATCAACATAGACATATGACTATTCACCACTGGTCGCGTAATTCGATACCCCGGGCTCCGATTATTTTACCACTGAATAGCTAAATAAAACGTGATCATTTTAACACTTAATTCGGCAGCTTTGACGTCAAGAGAGCGTTCTACTTAATGAAAGGAACGATGCATGTAAAGCTAGCGACGTCATTCTCTGTTAATACTACACTTACAGTGCATATCTAGAGGGGTTTCGAGGGGCTACAAATACATATTGGGTGTGTTTATTATCTATGTACGTATACGTTTCGTCTTTTATAATCGTGACTCATTAGCATAGAGGTATGACTATTCACTACTGGTAGCGCGATTCGAACCTACTAGGGCGCCGCTATATATATATATATGTATATATATATATATATATATAGAGAGAGAGAGATAGATAGATATACATAGATATGTATACGTATATTAAGCTTCACTAGCTTCCAGAGCACATCGTCGTATAACACCCCCTTTATGTGTAAAGAAACATATATTTAGCACGAGATGCCTCAGAGTATATAGGTAAACCTTAATAAAGCAAATTATTTTTCTCAAAGTCAAGATCGTTAAATGTTCATTGATTAATTTGGATCCCGTTAGAATGACATCATTTATATCAAAACGCAGTTTGGTGGAGGCGGCAAAGCCTCAATATACAATGATGTATAATACCTCTCTTGAAAGGTTTGACTATATGCTCACAGATGTGTTAAATCTAGGAGATTGTAAATAATATATGTTATAATTAAAATTTATTTAATTTGACTTGAATAACGTAAGCTTAGATTGAAAAATAGAATATGTACTGATATATTACGTGAAAAAACGTTTACTATAAAAATAAATGGAGAAGAAGTAAATGTCTAATGACTATATTATCATAACTAAATTTTATAGGTGTTTATCTATACCTAATACATGAAATTCGTTTCCCTATGAGTAAAATAAAAATATACTGATTGTTTTTTGCGATCAAAATTATTCGCTTTTTACAAACGTACTAGAAGATTGCACTAACACACAAAACTATTTGCTTTACGTGGAAATAAATTAAACGCCGATCATCAAAAACATAGAAGAGTATTTCGACAACAGGCCAAAGTCACCAGGCATATATGTGTATTTTTGATTTGAATCAAATATATAATATTTTTAGTTAAACGGGTACGGGTTTTGACATATTTACTTGCTGGATGTCGATTAAATGTTGTTATGATTATATAGAAGGTAGATAAGTTATGCTTATGAACTGTTGGTTTATTAAAGAAATAATATATTGATGGATGTTTGAAAAGTATTATAATATCTAAGTAGTATGTATTTCCAGGAAAGCAAGAAAAGATGGAATGATCCCAAATGTAGCAAGGAGTGTCACATGGTGTTGAATAAATGATGTTGGTGATCAATAAAAAAGAGTACATATAAAAGATATCGCCTAAGCGAAGTCGAGTATATTGTGAGTTGAACGTGTATAGAGGGAGAAAGATCATTAAAACCAGTGAAATGCAATAGCCGACAAAGTAAATATTATGGTGTAAGCAGCAAACACGTAGGAAATATGGGAAAGTAGTGACGGGATTACGAGATATTATTTAATTAGTTTGTTAATATTTTTAAAACATTTATTCACATCATAAACATCATATTGCAACTGAAACCTAAATAACTACTGTGATGTTGAGTCACCGTTATAGTGTGAGTCCGAAGTGGAGAATTACGCATATAAGTCTGTTCTCATTACATTCAAATTATAATAGAAATAACAACAGCACGAGAATAAGAACAGGCATCGGATAATGTCGACGTATGTAAAAATAGAAAGGCAGGCGTATGCGTGTGAGGGGAAAAAACGAGATACCTTCTATTGGTACAGACAGGTAAAGGGGGACAGTGAAATAAAGGAAGAGAAAGAAGAGAAACTATTTTGTTAAAAGTTAGATTACATTGCCTGTTGTGAAACAATAATGCATAATTAATGAACACAAAGAACTGAAAAGGTGCTTAATTGGCCCTGCTTTAAGCCTATTCCCTCAGACAAAATATATAACCCTGTTGAATATATTTAGTATTTTCCTAGACAAAACACACATATGTTTTAAAATATTCACCGTAGCAAAACTAAGTTGGATAGATCTACCTATATGTATGCTATTATTTCCATGAGTCTTCTTATTGTGCAGTATAACAATGGTAACTAACGCATACACAAATATAACACGTACATTTTAGCAGGAAGAAATATTACAATAAATCTAAGTATACTAATAATGTTCTATTAGTATACTATCTAATAGTGATGAGGTTTAGTATATGTCTGGCTAAGCTAAATCTATAATATTACTTCTGTTTTGAGATTTACCGACTTAAGTATCATTTTCTTACTAACGTCACTAAAAATCTATGGCTCAGTGAAATTCGACCGCGCACCTACTGATTTACGATACCAGTGATACTAAGCTATATGGGTCGCCACGAAGTTCATAACTTTATTTACATCAATGTAATTTGTAAATATTTCATTATGCCGGATTACAGCCGCCATTGTTATTTATCTATAACTTATCGGGCTCATGTACGAACTATAGTAATCAAAAAGCGCTAATCATTCATTTTTCAATTAGTGTTCGTGTAAAGTTTGCTTCTGTTTGAAAGATAAAAGTCTAAACTTTATGTTTAAAAGGGGAAAAATGTATATTTACATGTAAAAAATATATATATTGGAAAATGTTACGACGACGGCTAACAATACAAATATTCAGTCAATTTTGAAGTTTGAAGAAATTACTTGTACATATCCATTGAAAGAAAAATATGAGCTTTCTGGAACTATTTCTAAGAAAATCATGAAATTAAAGTCATAGAATACTGAATTAATTAAAAAAAAATCATACGTTTTACGAAACATTAGCAAAAATATCCCACCAAAGGCTATGGTTCAGTCAAATCCGGCATTCAGTCAATCGGTAAACGACTTTGTTTACCGATTGATAATCGCTATGCAGAATATATAGAAGAAAAAAATGTACTAATTTATAATTTTCAACTTCATATATAAAAATGGTTCTGCAATAGTTTATAGAAATTAAAAAAGAATATTATCCATTAATTTCTTTATTCTTTAACGTTATAAATACATGTAATTAATGTGCGTACACTTTTTGTATAACAACGGAAATGCTTATTTCATTAAAATATTTCTGAATTTACGTTATACAGATTTTATTGAGTTTTATCTAAAAAAATCATATTTAACTTGGTATTCGTATTAATTCAGTAATACTCTGGCATTATTGATTACGTTCATTAACCAATGTTTTTGTTTAGAATTTGTAATAACACGTTTTTAAAATGCTGTTAAAATATTTGTCTACGTACAACTGCGTCAATTTTACCATTTGTTGTACATGATAATTAAAAACTTTAGTTGCTCGCTGTATTCCTAACGTGTCGTAACGATAAATTACATTAATTCCTTTTTTAAATAAACCATGAAGTGTATTGTCCGATTTTAAGTGTGAAAAAGTAAATTCAAGTCAATGGCTACACTAAAACTCTATTTATTAAAACATAGCGAACACGATTATTTATCAATAAATGAATATAATTCAATTTTGAAATAAAAAGTCATATTTGAATGCTATGCATATATCAATAAATATTTTCGGTAAATATTTTAAAATATTTGTTAATGAATAAATGAGCACTATATAAGACTTTTAGGTAGTGTCTGTTCAAATAATTGACGTTGAATTGTAAAATTAACGAAATGTATTTAATCTCTAAAAATAACATTTTGAGGGCAGGGTTGTAGCGAGTCGGGGTCGGAGGATAAATGCCACTTGTTTATTACAGTCCATCGCACTTATACCTATCCAAGTCAATCGTTAGTATAAATTAGCCAATTTGTAATTACTTTTTAGCAATGACCCTGACTGTTATTTTTTTATCGTGTATTGTCAATATTATGAATATATTTTTACGCTGATGATGACACATTCATGTGCGAAAAAGGGAGACATACTTTTATCGCATGTTCACTTTTCTAGAAACTCTAATCATAAAAACCACATAAAATATGGTTTGCAATTACATTTTTGGGGTTAAAATATGGATTATACAATGCTATATTCAATGATAGAATCGGGAATTCAAGAAATACATTTTTCTTAGAGAAAAAATATAACTTTAATAAATGATTATATTGCTTTCAAATAGTAATACAGTGTCACTAAGATTTGAGAAAATAATTGTTTCGTGATATCTCATGATCGTTGAATAATAAATACTGAAAATATCATTAAAATTTGTTGATATCTTAAATTTGGGTTGATCTTTAAGTGCTGTTACATATTGGGAATCGGTTATTAGATTTGCACGTACTTACTATCTGTCAATCAGTAACCGAACCAATAGCATGAATGTTATGTATGTACGAATGTAATACAATACTATGGGATAACGAAAACTACACTATTAATTGTATTAATAAACAATATTAATATATTTCAATGGTCAATTTAGGAAGGGGGGCTTCATGTAATATATACTTTCTTGTCAAAGGACTATATATTCAAACATCACATCCTCTGTTGAGATTGCAGTGTGGTATATATTCGTTCGCTATGTTACAATCTTTCTAGTGATTTACTTCTATTTAGTGCAGAGAATGCTCTAATATCTATTCCTTTTATAAAAAAAATCTGTTTACGAATTAATTATTCCTGTGTTGGGTAACGGAAGGAAACCATTGTCTGTTAAGTTGCACACTCAGAATTTACCTTATATCTTATATATAAAGTAAAGACGTTTTTTCCCCCTGTACCTTCGCGTCGAATAGGAAAGTAAACTCGAACTAAATAGGTTACTACAATCATTACAACATCACGCGTATTTGCTCGAGCGTGTTCTTAGCAAACTCTACACTCTTACATCCACCTCGGGCAAATTACTACTTTCGTTCCTCCATCAGTCACTCTCCCCAAAACATACACCATACAGGTAGTAGCAAGAACATTTCTCTCTAACATTTTACTACTCCCACGCTACCAGTCTACACCAGGTACAAATACACAACGGATACTTTACACCTTATTATTTATGTTACGTCCGTCTTCACATTACAACACAGTAGCATACGTTGCACATAAAATATAACAGACGCTCCCTTCAATACATGTGCCTACGTCACTTCCATTAAATACGATTACGCAATCTCATACTCATACGTTAGGAAAAAAAACACTTACAGATTAATCGAATAACATTCCGTAATTCTTTCTTCACACGGATTTTCCCCATTCTTTTAATGGCTATTCATTTAAATTATACCTAAACATTTAAACAATAACTGTTGACTATTTTGAGAAATTTTTAATTCGTACAATAAAAAAACAATTATTACTTTTATAAATTATTACTAAATAAAATACAATAACAATTGCTTTTATGGGAAAACTTCCCTCACCGTTAAATATATAGAGAAAATAAACAAAACATAAACAAACCGATTAGATACATTTATTCTTTACGTCTTTAACATTATTTTACATAAACGCCACCGATTACATAATAACAAATAAATTACATTTCATATCTAAAAAATAATATACACAAATTACGTGTTCCTTACTAAAAAAAAACAAATACATTTACTTATACAGATTTTTGACCCACCGTAATACGTTACGACAAAAAAAAAACCAACGGATTACGTTAAGAAAAAAAAACGCTTACAGATTAGTCAAATGACATTCCGTAATTCTTGCTTCGCACGGATTCTTCCCATTCTTTTACTGTCTATTAATTTAAATGATAACTTTTCATTTTCAAAAATAACTGTTGACTATTTTGAGAAATTTTTAATTCGTACAATAAAAAAACAATTATTACTTTTATAAATTATTACTAAATAAAATACAATAACAATTGTTTTTATGGGAAAACTTCCCTCACCGTTAAATATACAGAGAAAATAAACAAAACATAAACAAACCGATTAGATACATTTATTCTTTACGTCTTTCACATTATTTTACATAAACGCCACCGATTACATAATAACAAATAAATTACATTTCATATCTAAAAAATAATATACACAAATTACGTGTTCCTTACTAAAAAAAAACAAATACATTTACTTATACAGATTTTTGACCCACCGTAATACGTTACGACAAAAAAAAAACCAACGGATTACGTTAAGAAAAAAAAACGCTTACAGATTAGTCAAATGACATTCCGTAATTCTTGCTTCGCACGGATTCTTCCCATTCTTTTACTGTCTATTAATTTAAAGCATAACATTTCATTTCCAAAAATAACTGTTGACTATTTTGAGTACAATAAAAATCAATTATTACTAAATAAAATACAATAACAATTGCTTTTTTGAGGAAACTTCCCTCAACGTTAAATACTTAGAGAAAATAAACAAAACATAAACAAACCGCTTAGATACATTTATTCTTTACGTTTTTCACATTATTTTACATAAACGCCACCGATTACATAATAACAAAAATGAAAAATTTCAACTATAAAAAATAAGATAAAAAAATAAGATAAAACTATTACGATTTTTACTTACTAAAATAAAAACAACACATTTTACTTCTACAGAATTTGACCCAACGTAATACATTCGAAAACAATAACAACGGTTATAGATTAGCCAAATGACATTCCCTACTTCTTCCCTCGCACGTATTTTTCCCATTCTTTTAATGGCTATTCATTTAAATGATAACTTTTTATTTTCAAAATAATTGTTAACTATTTTGATACACTTTATATCATACAATAAAAATAAATATTATTATTTTTATAAATTATTCATAAATACATTACTCTAACAATTGCTTCCTTGTGAAAAGTTCCCTCAACGTTAAATACTTTGAGAAAATTAACAAAACATACACAAACAGAATAGATACATTTTTTTTTACTCCAATGTTGGGGGGGGGGATTGAAATCTCAGCGATTAATTAATCAGGCCTACTGAGCCCCATTAAAATCACCCCCCCCCATTATCTTTGTATAGAACTTCCATTTTCAAATGCCTAGCAGCGGAGTGTGGCGGGATTGATAGGTTGATATGGTGGATCTGTTTTAAAAAGTAACAAAGTGTAAATAAACCGAAAACATAAATATTGTATTCGAGGGGGGGGGGGAACTAAAATACTGAACTGTACAATATATTTTAATCGACAGAAGAAAAATCCATCAACGTTAATTCTACTATTTCGAAAAGTAAAACAAATAAAACTAAACCGAAATAAAAAAGCATGTATATGGAGGGGGGAAATTGTCTATTATATGATTATTTTTGATAATAAAGACTATTCTCTATTTTTAAATGACTGCGATTGAGTCACATGAGCCAAATGCCTGGTGGCGGACGATGGTGGCCGTGAAAAGTGCGGCCCGTTTTATGTTACGATTCACCTTCTGACGAGCAACTGTATGGGCCGATTAGATATACCTCTTTCTCAAACACTAAATTAGATATTGTTCTTGCATTGCAAAGCATGCTTCACAGAGAAAATGTATATATCCAACAATTTCAAATGGCGATGGAGCATAATTGAGGTCCTCTGACATAGATTCAGTTATCAGTGAGGAAATTCCGGATCCAGTGGTAGATCCGCTTTTACATGGTATCATTACGCACCATATGATTCATGGACCATGTGGAAACATAAACAGATGTTCACTCTGTCTCAAAGATGGACACTGCAGTAAGAAATATCCCAGACACTTCTTGAGTGAAACTCAATCGGATACTAATGGCTACCCACAATATCGACGACTATCTCCTTTAGCTGGAGGTTTTGAGACAACAGTTACCCTACCTGGCAACATAACACTTCCTGTAGACAACCGATAGGTTGTACCATCTAATACACTGCTTTGTAAGATTTTTGATGCACATATCAATGTTGAATATTGCAACAGCATGAAATCAATAAAATACATTTGTAAATATGTAAATAAAGGTAGTGATCAAGATACCTTCACAATTGAAAGGAATGCTCATGATGAAGTTAAGAGATACAAAATGGGAAGTTACATATCAACCAATGAAACCATTTGGAGAATACTTAACTTTCACATACATATATTTTGCACGTACACTTTTTTATTCGGACGTTCCACTTTATTATACCTGGGACACAAAAACTAAGGTCTTCAAGCAACGATTACAGGGTAAGCCAGTTCCAGGCTATCCGTGCGTTAAAAAAACAGAAGTGTCGGGCAGGGTATGCACCGTGCATCCAAATCAATTTCACTGCTTCTGTTTGAGGCTGCTTCTACACAATGTTAGAGGTACACAGAGCTTTAATGACTTAAAAACGATCAATGGTCAAGTTATGACTACATTCAGGGATGCATGTAGTGCACATGGACTACTTGAAGATGATAACCACTGGGATGCTACACTACAGGAAGCATCTATATCTGATTCTGCAAACAATTTGAGACATTTGTTTGCCATCATGTGCAGTGTCTCATCCAAAACGACTTTGGGATGCACACACAAATGCTTTTACTGAAGATTTCCTTCTTAGGAAACCCAATCAACAGTCTGAAGTTTATATAACAATTTCAGACGACATCTTCAATGTGGCTTTAGTGTATACTGAAGATATGACTTATAGGATGAATGGTAAAACACTGACAAAATTGGGTCTTACCTCACCTAATCGATCTAATACACATCCGGTCATTACTGCATGGACGAGTGAAATTAGTTATCAAACTCATGAGCAAGCATATTGTTCGACATGGTATCGCACAACTAAATAATGAGCAAATTTATATTTTTCGTACTATAGTTAATACTGTAGAAGATCAGCAAGGTGGCCTGATATTCCTTGATGCACCTGGAGGTACAGGAAAGACATTTGTTACCAAGTTAATTCTTGCTAAAGTTAGGTCAGAAGGCAAAATAGCTGTGGCAGTGGCATCATCGCGCATTGCAACCACTCCTCTTCCTGGTGGTAGGACAGTTCACTCCACATTTAAGTTGCCATTATCCTTAACAAAAGATGCTGATCTGATTTGTCAAATAGAAAGAGGATCAGATCCAGCTAAAGTTTTACAGAATTGTTCCTTGATCGTATGGGATGAATGTACAATGGAACATAAACAAGCGTTCGAGGCTCTAGATAAAATATTGCGTGATCTCAAAAAATGTGATGTTGTTATGGGTGGCATAACACTTTTATTATCTGGTGACTTCCGACAAACGCTTCCTATTGTTCCACGTGGAAGTCCCGCTGACGAGCTTAATGCTTGCATTAAATTGTCATATGTGTGGAAGTACATTAAGACTGTAACGTAATTTACAAACATGCGTGTACATCTCAATAGTGACCCAATGGCTGGTGAGTTTGCCTCCCTACTATTAAACATAGGTGATGGCAAGCTTGCAACAGCCAACAATGGCACGATTGTTATTACTCAAGGAATTGGCTCAATTGTTTCATCACTCACAGAACTTAGTAGCAACATTTATCCAAATATAGCCGAAAACTATGTGCATCCTGAATGGCTAATGGAGAGACCAATTCTAGCTACTAAAAATGACATGGTACATGTCATCAATCAACAACTGCTTGATGAAATTCCACGTGATGAACAAACTTTCACTTCTGTGGATTCTACTCTCGATGACGACCAGGTTGTACAATACCCTACAGAATTTTAAAATTCATTAGAATTGCCTGGTATGCCAACAAACAAGTTAAAGCTGAAAGCTGAATGCCAAATTATGTTACTCCGGATTCTTGATGTTCCAAGGCTATGTAATGGGACGAGACTGTGTGTTAAATGCATAAAACCTCATCTGATAGAAGCTGTAATACTAACTGGTGTGGCAAGGAGCAAACTGACATTCCTTCCCAGAATACCCATTATTCCATCGGATTCTGCAATAGAATTTAAAAGGCTTCAGTTTCCAGTTAAATTGTGTTTTGCCATGACAATTGACAAGTCCCAAGGACAATCATTGGCAGTGGTTGGTCTAAACTTGACTTCACCTTGCTTTAGCCATGGGCAGTTTGATGTAGGATGTTCTAGGAGTAGGCTCTCCACAATGTCTATACATATTAGCACCAAAAGGTAAAACATCAATCCTATTTTAATTACTTAAATTACTTCCCGTGAAATGATTTATTTTCTGAATCTATTTATTTAACTTAAAAATTAAAATAAGGCTGTTATATTTCCCCGGGCAACGCCGGGACACGGGTCCTGCTAGTATACAATAAAATATATGGGGTCACAATGATCGTATTATGGCTACTTAAGATTATGTAAGTTAAATATACCTTTGCGCCGGACAACATCAACAGCATATATTTTATATATTCAAAAGTCCGATAACAATAAACATTGTATTTGGTTAGACTTTAGAAGAAATTCAATGAAGATAAGTGTTATTAAATTCGCGATTCTCATAAAACTGCAACACAATACTTCAAGAAGAATAATAGAGGATTGCTGTGTGGTAAAAAACAGGGTATTTTATGAATTTTAAACTGTAAACTATTTAAAATATATATTTTTTGCAGCTACATGTTTTAAGTTATGCAGAGCATTTCAGTTCTCTTTTTAGGAATGTTTGTATGAAAATAGTAATTGCTGCTTTCTCTTCTTTGTTTCCAATTTAATATTTATAAACCTGACTCTCAAAGGAATTATATTGATTTTCAAGTCAGACTTTTTTATCAAAAAGCTTGTATAAGGTAAACTCTCCGTATATATCACATAGTGTTTGTTTAACTCCTGGCCGACGACTCTGCTTTCAAAGTGTGGATAGTATATGCTAATAAACTACACAATAAATACCCTGTATGAAACATACATATTCATAGCTATTCGAAGTGTACTAGTGATATTAACGTAAAACAAGTTGTCCCAACAATACGGTTAAGTAAACCAGTTCAATTTGCTGCTAAATACTTGTTGATTAATCCAATTAAAATGGTGTATGCTTATTTTGATATATATATATATATATATATATATATATATATATATATATATATATATAAATACGTGTATATATATACGTATATATATATATACATATACACCCCTATATATATATATATATATATATATATATATATATATATAAAGTGGTGTACTAAAAGCGAAATTTTAGGAAAAGTGAAACCTATTGTGAAGAGTATATAGCTCAATATCCAGGATAGAGCAGGTAGAATGAAGAAGAATGGAAAGGAATTAGAGAAGCAAAAGTCAAATCATAATTCAATTCAATTGCTCAGAGCAAGGTATATTCCGCAAAAAAGGCAATTTATTCAAGTTAAATTTTCCTTAAGCCAGGCTTTTCAAAGATCAAAATCTTATCATCAGAGGAAGTCGCTGGGATAGATAAGTTGGCAAAGGCCAAGATTTAAAATTTGAAAAAATAAAATAAAAGTTGTAGGGGGAAGAAACACAGGGCAAAATTCTGCCCGAATGCAAGTTGAATTGAATTATGATTTGACTTTTGCTTCTCTAATTCCTTTCCATTCTTCTTCTTATATATATATATATATATATATATATATATATATATATATATACCTGTACATATATATATACATATATATACATATATATATATACACACATATATATATAAATATATATATATATATATGCATATATATATATATATAAATATATATATATATATATATATATATATATATACGTATATATAGGTACATACACATGCGTATATATACATATATATATATATATATATATATATATGTACGTGTATATATAATTGTATATATATATATACGTGTATATACGTATATACACACGTATATACATATATATACACGTATATATATATATACATATATATGTATATATACGTATATATACACATACACATACATATATATATGTATATATATATATATATACATACATATATATACACGTATATATACGCATGTATATACATATATATATATATATATATATACGTATACATATACGTATATATATACATATATAAATATTTACAGATATATATATATATATATATATATGTACACGTATATATATATATATGCATATACGTATATATATGTACGCATATACATACGTATATACATATATATATATATATATATATATATATATATATATATATTAGTATACATATACGTATTTATATATATATATTTATGTATTTATATATATTTATATATATGTATATATATTGATACGTAAATATATACGAATATAATATGTATATATATATATGAGTTTATATATATATGTATATATTTACGTATATTTACGTGTATATATGCATACACGTATATATATATATTTATATATATATATATATATATATAATATACATTGTGTGTATTTAGACAGCATATGTTCATTTAGGCAAACATTATTTTATAACACGGAGTTGTTTTGTTTGATGCGACTTTTTTTTTTTTTTCAATTGTCCGACTTGTCCATCTGATGTTTCGGTCAAATTGATGTAAATATGGTCCATGGGTTTCTTGTTCCATTCTTTTTCTTTTTTGCAAGTACTTTCGATTTGAATCGTCAAATCATTTTCGGGCGGTATTAGTTTTTGTGTCTTTACAAATTATGACTTTACTGTTGTGCTCATTTTTGAATCATAACTGAAGTAGTTTATAACTTGAAAAAGCGTCTGTAAAGTTGAAATGTACATGAGAGCGTGATGGCGTTCTACACATATGAGAGATTCAAAAGGGTGGCTGTTTAAACCGTTAATACATTGATGACGTTAAAGAAGTACATACAATTCAAACACATAACTACCTAATGACTAAGAATTTGGTAATGTTAATTATTATGCTGGACACTTTAAAATGTTGCGACTAGTTTCATAATTGACATTATTAATTGTGGGATGTTTAGTTTTTATGTAGAGGTCTTCGAATATTTTTATTTGATTCAAATCGAAAGTACTTGCACAAAAAAAAGAATGGAACAAGAAACCCATGGATCATATTTACATCAATTTGACCGAAACATTAGATTGACAATTCAGAAAAATTTTAAAAATAAAAAAAAGTCGCATCAAACAAAACCACTCTGTATTATTTAATAACGTTTGCCTAAATATACACTTTTCAACATATGCCCCCTATAATGCAACTCCCTACTATAGATGTTAACTAGAGAGATGTATAGAGGAAATGACATCGAAACGCCCATCGAGAAGGATGGAGTCTGATGTGAATATGTCTTGTATTTTGAATCTGACCGCATCAAATCAACAGAAAGTACAGGATGAGCAAGACATTTTTATTTACCATATATATATATATATATATATATATATATATATATATATATATATATATATATATTATATATATATGTGTGTGTGTGTTTATATCTATATATACGTATATATATACATATGTGTATATATATATATATATACGTATATAATACGTATATATATATATAAATATATATATAAAATAAATAGTATATATATATAAATATATATATATATATATATATATATATATATATATATATATATATATATATATAAAAATATATATGTATGTATAGCGGACAACAATCCCCATACTCCAGTAGCAACTCAGCAAATAACACAACATACAGTGTATATTTCTACACATATGTTTCCATTCTATACATCACTGTTAGAAAACACGAAATAAAATAGTTATTTTAATAAATCACCCATACACACTTTAATACATTTTCCATATGAAATACTAATGCAATAACGCATTGATTAGAAACACTGTAAATGCAACATTTAAGAAAATTATACATATATATGACACCGAAATAGCCCCTGAATTCCGTTTAAATAAACTAATTATAACTCGAAGTTAATTTTAATTCCTGAATTAACGATATTATCATTGAATACAGCATTGTTAATCATTATTTTCACCAAAAAATAATATCAGTGCATAAATATATATTATGTAATTTTTATAGTGAGAAATACCGGGGGAATTTATACGCGATAATATTATATTCCCCCTTTGTGTATGCACGTGCACTCCTCAGCTTTTTGACATTTTTTTGATAATATTGAATAATAATTTCTAAAAATTGTAAAACTTCAGAAACTGAGCCATTCCAAAAAAAATGAATTGATAAATAGAGCATTTCTATAAACGATACATTGAAGGTGTATAGATGCCCAGTAGTGGTATAAAAAGGCATCGTTTGCACGGCGTTGATCAAAACTATCAAGATACAGAGTGTGTTTATATGACAAAAATGAAATCCGCCTCGTTTTCATCTCGTCTATTTTGCTAATGTTTTCGATGAAATTGATTATTTTCCTTAATTGTATTACTTATCTTGAAATGCAATTTTAATTTTCTTTTTAAAGTTTTAAGAATTGAATTTTAATTCAATGTTTTTATAGCTGGCGGACATTTTTATCCATGCACTAAACACGAATATAGATCGATTACATACAAAAACAAAGATTTTTATACAAAACCAACTTTTAACATTTTTACAATAAACAACTCGTTTAAAATCAAATGAAAATGTTCAAACTTGATCGATATTATAAGAATTTAAATATAACATTGAGAAATAAAATTTGGTTTTGCGTAATACATGAGAATTTAAAGAAACTATGGTAAAATAATCAAACAACTTTATAAACTATTAAAAAACATATATTCTTCATATAAGTTAAATAAATAAAACGATATATTATAGCGATTATTATCTCATATATACTCTCTCAATGTCGCTTACAATCCTGTTTATATTTCATCGCTTACTGTCACTAACAGATTTTATCATAACTCTGACATTTTAGGATAACTATGTAATTTCTTCATAAAATTATCTACATCGTTTTTAATTCAGTGTCTTAAGAATTTAATTAATTAATCATCTTTAGAATATTTCCAAAAAATAAATAGTTATCTCTCAAAGTAAGTTTTTAATTAATTTCATTAAGTTTCAATTTCACTGAATTGTACATTTATTAGTCGATGGTTAAAGAGTTTACATTTTAAATTCATTTTTACGCACAAAATTGTACTGTTTTAGAGATAAATGTTAGGTTTTTTATCTTTAAAACACTATCAAAATTTTAATAAAAATAAATTTAAATTATTACGATAAATATATTTAAATATCGATAGCCCGTATAAGCCACGCCTATTTTTGCACGTACCTACTAGTGACCAAAAGTATACTGAAATCTTACTATTGATGATAGGAAACGCTAATTTGTCCACGCCCTCATTCAGAAGATATATGATGTTGATAAATGTAATAGACTGAAGAGAGTCTCAATATATCCCTTACCAAAAGTAATACTCTAATCTTACATTCTGTTTATCCTCGGCAACACTAAGTCGAACAAATGAATCTGCTAAATTACGTACCTCCTCATGTTTCAACATACAAAAAAGATACGTAATGTCGATGAAGTAACTAGTCTGAACAGAGTTAATATATATCAATTACTCGAAGTAATAGTGTAAACTTAAAACTTTTAATACCGAACAATGCGGAGTAATAAATATATGAAAGAATTGAATTGAAAAAATGAAGAAAAATTAAAAAAATAAAAACCATAAAAAATAATGAATGAAAAAAAGTAAATAAAAAATCAAATGAAAATGAATGAATGCAAAAATAAATGAAAACATGAATGAAAAAAATGAAAGATACAACTTGAAATTAAAATGTAAGACAAATTGAATGAAAAAATGAATGAAAAAGAATAAAACAAAAAAGTTAATGTAAAATGAATGAAAATAATAGATGAAAAACAAACTAATGGAAAATAAATGAAAAAAAAGAATGAAAAATTAATGAAAAATTAATTTTTAAAAAAATCAATAGGAAATTAATGAAAATAAAATTAATGTACAATGAATGAAATGAATGCATTATAAAAGTTGAAAGTGAAAAATTAATAACAAAATTAACGAAAAAACAAATTATAAAGTGAATGAACAAAATGCATGAATTACTTTTTCCCAAACATTAATTCCCAAACCTTTGACTTTAGCTCCTTCATTCATGTTCAGAAGACGTCGAATGAATTGAGCAACCCTTGCTTAACTACAAACTCATGTTCAGAAGAGGTGTGGCTATATTTGAGCAGCTCTTGCTTTACTTAAGACGCATGCCCAAGAGAGGTGCGGTTAGAATTAGAAAAATATGTGCTTCACTTCAGATTAATATTCGGAAAAAGTGTGGTTTGCGATAACACTTTTTATCAAGGCCCCCCACGTAGCCAGGGAGTGCCAGGTGGGGCAAGCCCCCCCCCCCCCTGCAAGTACATTTGCACCCCCTGAAATATGTGATCCAAAAATATCATTAATATTAATACTCTTATATTTCGTAGTCAACTATACTTCTTCATTATGAACCAGTATTTACTTTTGTGTAATATATTTTACAGCAAGGTCGAAGGGCTAGGGCCCTGGGCCACCCACCAAGAGAGAACATCGCACCCATTTTTAACATAATTTCCGATTTCGAAAACCCTTCTTTGGATTTTATTTTGTTTAAAATGTACTGTTCCATTCCTGGTACTAATGATACCATACTAAATATTTACGGATTTTAAACTACCAGTTAAAATAAAACTATTGACAATTATAACATCTAAATATGGTTTAAATGTATGTTACCTTGTAAAAAGAAAAAAAAGAAAATGTATGCGTTCTCAAGCAGTTTCAGATAAAGTGGTGAGGGAAACAAATCCTCGATGCTTTTCACCTGTTTCCTGCTTGGGGAAAGAGATTGTCAGTGTATCTGTCTGTTTTGTCAACTTACCAAATATATATTTTTTAATATTGTTAATTCACACTATTTAATATTATAAATTACCAGTTAAATAACTAGTATCCAAATGATGTAATATAAACACAAAATGAATTCACGTTGTTGTTCTGCCAGCTTCTTTTAAAGATATGTTATTTAATTCATAAAAGAAAGTGTTGTCTTCATTCAAAAGATAGAAAATGAATACTGATAGACGGTGGATCTGATGGGGGGGGGCAGGGAGCTCAAACCCCCTCACTTGTTGACTTGGGCCCCCCAATAATTAAGTTGATATGCATGTGTTTAATTTTATCTATTTAGCTTATCTATTAATTTATAGTCGGCTTTATTTTGTCATAATTACAATATAAGACCAACAATCAATTTTATCTAAAATTAGGCGAAAACAAAGCGAAATAGGTGAGTTTTTGTTAAAGGCCCCTATTCTATAGGTATATTTACAGACTTTCATTTTAAGCAATACATGTCTTCTACTCGCACATGGTGCATCCATTAACATTCCGGTGTTTTTTCGGATTTCATCGATACATTTTTTCTGCATTGTTAAGAATCTGCATACTATCCAAAATTATTCATTTCATTTTCTCTCCAGTCCTTCTGTCCACAGAACAACCGATACAGTATCTTTTGAGCAAAGTCCAATTAACGCAATTTGAAGTGAGGAACAGAGAAACAATGCAAGTCTGCCTTGTTAATACGCTTCAAACGAGCTATTCCAATTCCTATACATAGATTTATACTTTTATACTTCATACATTTAAACTTTTATAGTTTTTCCTTTTGTACTTTTATATGCACCTTGTCAGTTAATACTTTTAACTTTATCTATTCTCTATATTAGATAAACCAATTCATTCTTGAATTTTGTTATTTTTACTGGAAGCGACGTGCTGATATGTTTCAAATTAGCCATCAATCCGTGTCAGAAAATCATTTCATGTCGATATGAAGTCCAAAAAGGTGTATTTGGCCCAAAATGACCAAATATGGTCATTTGGGCCCAGGCCCCCCAAAATATGAATTTCTGTTTGTTCTTTTTTTTACTAGAAGCGACTTGCTAATATACTTCCAACAAGACTTCAACCACTATCCGAAGATCATTTCATGTCTAAATTATGTCAAAAAAATGTTTTGGTCCCAAATGCCCTAATATGGTAGTTTGGGCCCAGACGCCAAATAATTGCTTTTTTTTATGTTTCTTCATCTATCACCGACAGTATTCCATTCCGCTTCTAACAAGCCATCAACCACTACCAGACGACTATTTTAAACCAGAATATGCCCCAAATAAGGCAATGTGAGCCCAGTCGCCAGAAAATTGAAATATTTTGAATTTTTATTTTTCTATCACCAAGAGAATTATATTCCGCTTCTAACGAGCCCTCAACCACTATCGGACGATCATTTTTAGTCAAGATAAATGAATGTATTCCCATATTTGGCATTCTGGATGCAATGTGGGCCGCCCCCTCGCTACTTTTTAGGAGAACCCCCACACTTTTATAACTGCCGCGCCGTCCCTGTTACTAGCAACCTAAATTATTTTCAAATGAAACTGGGAATTAGTTTTAAAAATTATTTTTGTATTTTATCACGAATCTCAAATACGTGTTTTCTTTTTGTTGTCAGTTGCAACTGTTAATTAAAAAAATTGTTATGTTACATTCAAAATTATTGAAATTAACATAGAAAAAAATCCCAGATTTCATCCGAGATGAAGTTGAAAGAAAAAATAGCATTGGTAGGGAATAAACCCCACGTACAAGAGGCGAGCAAAAAAAGGCTTGTTATATAGGGTGGGATTAAGTGAATTAGTGAATCCAATGTTTTTTCACACATATGTGAGAAGTAGAAGTCGAAGACTTTGGCGTCAGTTCTTTCTTTGATTTTGATTTTTCATCTCTGTGTGAACTGATAGTGAAAAAAATGTCAACATAAATAAAGAGTGGATAAATAAGAGATAGAATAAAAGTATAATAATAAAAAAGATACTTGGTTATTGAAACAGTTTAGCTACATTTTCATTTTCTTAGAGCCAACTACTCTTAGAAAGATTAGAAGAAATTCTGACCAACATAAATGTAAGTGTATATATTTCTTTTCTTTTTGTTAACTCTATTTTAAAGAAATTTAAAATGTGATTTTAGAAAAAATAATTACTAATAGCATTTTTTAATTATTAAACTTTGGATGTTTAAATTACTGAAAATCCTGGGGTTCACTTAAGAGGCTATGCCATCCTCCAATATTTGTAAATAAATATTTTTTAAGTAAGCATTTATTAATACGCTATTGTTTTTAAGCAAATGAAATCGATTAATCTACATTAAGTTTCTGTTTAAAGAAGCAAAAATTGTCTAATTTGTTTGGCATTTTTCTTGAAGAACTCTATTCATGTATTGCTGTAACTTTTACAACAAAACAATAAATAACAACACAACTAACATTTTTTATTTAAAGAAAATAAAACTTACCGAAAAGTAGCTCGTCTTTACAAAAAAAAAGAAGCAAAATTTTCAAAATTAGTTCAAAAGAAAACGTCAAACAATAAAGTTAATCTAATCATAATGTTAATTATTAATTATAAACTTAATTATAGAGTTCGGGATCAACATTTCTTGTGAAACGTGTCTGTTCTTGTGAGATTCTTTTTAAATAAATATTATTTGAGAAAGGAGAAATTACTGTAAGTGTCGATGTCTCGCTTCTAAATACCCCCTATTTAGAAGCAATACATCGAGACTTATATTTTTACACCAATATTTAAAAACAATGTAAGAAATAGATATTTTGTAAATTGAAAGAAAAAAGAGGTGCCCTGAATATTCGGCAAATGAAAATTCGGCAACGAAAATTCGACAAAGGAAAATTTAGCAATTTTGGCAAAGTTGGAAAAGTCAGTAATTAATTAGGGAAGATATATCGATTGAAAAAAGATTTTAGAACCGTACTTGCGGGGATATAGTTGTAAATATGGGATTGCCTCCCTACCAATAAAGAACACTTATTGCGTTATCTTTTTGGTACTTGTGCAGTTTACGGCCCCGGATATTTTTTAGATAAGATTTCCAAGTTTAATTCAATTTTTACGATATCTTTTGTTTATTACATTGTAAGGTAAAAGTACAGAATAGTTTAAAAAGCCAGCCCCCCACGCTTCCTCCTATGTTAAGAATGGTTTTCTAAATAATGTTATTATTTCAACCCGGTTTGTAATTAAATTACGAGATTAAATCCATCATAATGCATTTAGGTTTCTTTGTAAACAAGTCAGCCATTTTAATATTTTGTTAATAATTGAAAAAATATCAATTAGAAATTTGAAAAGAAAATTTGTTTTCGTTGTCATGAAATACATTTCTGACTTGTTTACGAAGAAACCTATATGCATTATGATAGATTTAATCTCGTAATTTAATGACAAACCGGGTGGAAATAATAACATTATTTAGAAAGCCATTCTTTACATGGAGAGAGGGGGTGCTTTGTTAACTATTCTGTACCTTTACCTAACAATTTAATAAACAAAAGATATAATACAAATTTGTGAATCTTTTACTATAATCAACAGAGCGGAAGAACGAAAAAAGGGTGAAGAAACACATGTGCAACAAATAAATGTTAGCAATGGCAAGACAAGTTACTATTCTCCCTAGCTGGATAAGTTTATTTGTGTTTCAACTTATTTTAAAGGGTGTTTGTAGTTGTTTTAAAACCAAGTGTCGGCTCTTTATTTCGAAAGCGACATCCAACATGGTTTCCGGGAATCGCACAGAAGCGCACAAAAAATCGGCAATTAGAACAAAATACTCTTAGAAACACATCCAATAAATGTCACCAATCGTAGAACATTACATTTTCGCACATAAGGTTCAGTTAAGAATGTTTAAAAGATTCAGTTAAGAATGTATTAAAAGATTGAAAGTTTTGGACGCTTTTTACATCCAACAATTTTGTGAATAGATATTAAATGAACAGTACTCTAACAATGATTATTTATAGTTCTATAACAATTTGGTTCAGTTAATAACTTAATGACCAAACGATACCGTAACAATTAAATTTAACTTTCAAAATTCTATTTAAAAAATAATTTGTTTAAAAAATATTTTAAAAAATAATTTGGTTGAAAACATATTTAAAACAAATAATTTGGTTAAAAAATTTGTTTTTTTAAATTTGGTTAAAAAAAATATTTTAAATATTTTAACTGGAGGGAGCCCTGTCTAGGACGGTCTTAAAATCTGTTTCCATTGATTAACAACTATTAACAAAATATTATATGTGGCGTCTTTGCGTTAAAAGAATTCTAATATTTAATATAAAATATAAGCACATTAAAGAATTTTTGACATTTACGACGGGAGGAAAGTAGAGTCTGGACAGAGTTTGGCTTTCGTGACTGGAGGAAAATTGGACTAAAATTGAAAGCGCATAATGACACTGATGTCCACAAAAAAGCGGACAAGGTTCGGATCACCTTAAAAAATGTTCAGAAAGTAGGGAGAGTAGATCAACTCCTGGATCCATGCTACCGAGACAAGAAATTAATCGGTGAGCACAAACAGCATCTCCAGACAGTACTGGACATAGTATTATTCAATGCAGAGAATGAGATAGCACAAAGAGGTGATGACGAAAGCAAATAATCACTAAACAGAAGAAACTTTTTGGAGTTACTCTCACTTTTATCTAAGTATGACCCAACTATTCAACAACGCTTGGAGAGACTTCCAAGAAATGCACAAATGTTTAGCCCAGAGATTCAAAATGATTTACTGTTTTCAGCGCAGAAGGTTCTGTTAGAAGAGATCAGGGACCAGGTTCAGGAAGCCGGATATTATGGGGTCTTAGCTGATGAGGTTAAGGACATCTCTAACAAAGAATTACTTGGTGTTTCATTAATGTTCTGCACGGAGGAAAAGTCCATGAACGGACCATTGGTTTCATGGAGCTGTATGACTTATCTGCTGCTAGTATTTCGGAACAGCTGCAAGGTATGCTGCAGTCTATGAACTTGGAGAAGGAGATGTGTGTTGGGCAGGAATACGATGGTGCAAGTGTGATGTCAGGTGAACGTGGTGGTGTTCAAGCGCTTATGAAAAGGGCTGGCTATCCAAATGCCCAGTATGTGCACTGTGCATTTCACAGGCTGAATTTAGTTTTCGCATCTGTCACTGAGATTGATCCTGTCATTAAGACATTCTTCGAGACCATGGATTTAGTGTACACTTTCATGACAGGTATAAAACGCCATTCCCGATTATTGGAAATCCAGAAGATGTTGTATCCGAAAGACCCACAATTGGAACTGACCCATTCATCTACAACCAGGGGGTCTTCCAGATCCTTAGAGGTTGAAGAGTTCTTGTGCAGTTTTGATGTAATTTTGGACACTCTGGCAACCTTTTAAAATGATCCTGCCGCTGAAACAACACTTTCTGCTATTGCTCTACTGAAAGCAATTCAGACAAAGAAGTTCCTAGTTCTCTTAATCTTTTTGGAAGATTATATGACTATACAGATGTTGTGATGAAAGGTCTGCAAAAGAAACACACACATGCGGAGACAGCTATTAGCTTGGTGGAAACACTACTTGAACACGCATAATCATTTGATACAGAGAAGGTGGTGAAGTATGCATTGGAGCTTGCTACAAAGTACAATATCACGGATATTGATACTCGGCTATCTGGAAAGGCACGAAAGTGATCCGGAAAATTAGATGGCGCATTAGGGACTGGTTCCGTTGGCCATAACTGTGTGGGTACAGTGGAAGATTTTGATTTGGTACTCCGACAGTTGCTGTGGCACATTAGAGGAGCTCTCCGTGCTCAATTTGGAAATGCTCAATGTGCAGTGATGAAAGCTGATGCAGTGTGTAACATGTCATCAGAATCGTTCATGGACAGTGAGACGCTGAATCAGCTAGGTCCACTGTTTTGTGTTTTGGTATAGGAGAGTGAGATGGAAATATTCAAGAACTACATTCAGCGACGTCCCCCTACCGAATATCTCGGACTTTCAGAAGTATTCGAACAATGTGACAGCGTTATGTATCCATTGGTACATAAGGTATTGCACTTGCTCTTTACCATTCCACAGACCTCAGTAACTGTTGAAAATCTATTCTTTTCAGTGAAGCGCATCAAAACAAGAATGCGATCTTTGATGTCAACAGAGAGACTGATCTCACTCTGTCTTATATCCTTTGAAAAAGATTTGCTGAGAGAGTATCCTTGCGCATTTCAATAACTGTAAAAATAGGAGATTATAATAGAATATAGCAAGTAGCTACGTAATTTTAAGAACTGTATGTTATTATTACTGTGCTTACTATGCTTTATGTGCATTACTATGCTTATGTTGTTATTTACATGAACCTACGAAATACACAACACTATATTTAGATTATATAAAAGAAATTGATTTTTTTACTACTTATTTATATTTATATATCAGTACACACACACACTGAACCAAAACGTCACTCATATTAGAATATCAATATTAGTTTGCCCCTCCTAAAAATGCCTTGCCCACTAAGTTAGAAGTCTGGCCACGTGCCTGTCAAGGCCACCGCTGTTTAAAACCACTTACTCTGTCTATATTATTGAGCACATTTGCCACAATATATACAGCTTAACAGTAGTAATATTATATCACTTTTTTATCACACCTAAACAAGGTCAATACATAATCTTATATACAATATAATAATACACGATACAGTAGTTTATCCCTGGGCCACGCTATGTTTAAAGACAACTGTTCCATCTATTCGATTGAGACTTTTTCCATAAGATATACCACTTAACAGTAGTGATAGTGTATATGTTACTGATTCCCGGGCATCGCCAATAACTTTTTATTTTAAATAAACTCATTGTTTTAATCCCAAATATTATTGTGTTTAAACACTCTTGAATCTATCCAGCGTATTAAGCATTTCCCCACAAGATACCCTGTTTAACAGTAGTACTACTATATTATAATTTTTCTTACACACGTACACCACCATTACCTAGTCTTGTATTTCTTTATTCCATACAACGCAGTCTCTAAACACACCTTCTCTATCTATTATAATGCGTACTTTTGCAATAAGAAATAATATTTAATAGTAGCAATAAGATATTATAACTTTAATGACTCCAGGAAAGCTCGAATACAGTTTGCTGTATACACTATCATAAACAACCGTAAAATTATTTAACTCGAGCAACGTTTAAATAAACAGAGCTGATCTATCCAGTGTATTGAAAATTTTGCCATGAGATATACCACTTGGAAGTAGTAATAGTATATTATTATTTAATGACTCCTGGGCAACGCCAATAGCGTCAGGGTTGGTTAAGGGTTAGGGTTAGGATTAGGTTGTTGTATCAAATAACACATATTTTCCATTTGTACGTAGACGCTAAAAGCATGCACATTTATTAGGAGCCCTAGTCATATAAAATAACTCATATTAGTCTTAGTTAGTGTTTTTAAACTAAAAATATTATTTTACTCATGTCTTACTGTCGTTCAATGTACCATATGTTTCATGTGTGCCTAAAAACAAAAATCTTCTTATCATATAAAATAACTCATATCATGCAAAATGATGTGCTCCTTTAACGATAACATCAATTTACTGATCCGTACCTGTTGTATAAAAGAACCTATACTGTTCAATTTTTTTCTAAATTTGATGTATTATATGACGGGAAACACGAGAGTCAAAAGAGTACGAAATTAATAGAACTTTGCCGAGTAGTTTCAGAGCCATAGTTCAACACACATGCATACATACAATCATACACACATGCACACATAGATGCGTACATGCACACATGCACGCACACAGGTGTTACCCTTTAGGACGGGAATAGCGCTGGGCAAGAAGGTCTTAATTAATGGGACTTTGTCGAGTAGTTTCGGAGTCTTTGCTGGGCATACAGAGATACATTCACAAAGATGGGTGCCCTTTATATATCGAGATGCCCATGCAATACTTCGGATTTTCTAATGAAATAATCACATTCAGATAAAAACTCAGTTTGGAAGTCATGACTACGTTATGTTTACAGTTTGTGACATCAGATACATTGTGACTGTAAGTAATAACTTTCAGGGGTTACAAAAAGAAAGCTGATCGATTAACCATTAATTTACAAATGTATATTCCTAAGCATTTTCAACTCCTATTTATGAGAATAGTTTATAAAACGTTCACATCTTTTTTCACAGCAGTGACTTTAGGTGATTACATCTTTAATCAATCCTAATGTAATTGCTTTTTGATAATGAAAACCCCTTCACGGAGAAAATACGTTAATTAAACTATGCATATTGCACGTACCTTTTTATTTCTTAAGTGCTCCTTGCCAGCCTATTTTCATTACTCCCGCAGTTAATTTCGGTTGGGATGAATAAAACGAAACCATCATATTTGTTTACTTCATTAGTTTTTATTTGTGCAATTAGGCAGTATTTATGTTGGTGTTTCTCATTGTTTACGGTGTAATCTAGTGGGCTATTTTCAGGAACCTTAGGGAAAGACGCATGACACATTATATAAAAGAAATGGCCCAGGGCATAATCGTTGCTGTAATAGCGTTTAGATTGAACTTTATTCAGGCTTAAGAGAATATAAGAGAATTTGTAATGAGGTGTTATGAAGAAAAGGAGATTTAAAATTACTTGGGCTGTTTTAGAAGGAACTCATCTAGAATAAGATAAGACACGCAAGCTCTTTAACACACAATGACTCAACATTAAAATAGAAAAAGACATTTTATTGCATGATAATAATGTACACGAGAACACACGTATATATATATATATATATATATATATATATATATATATATGTATATATATATATATATGTATATATATATATATATATATATATATATATATATGTACATAAATATATATATATATATATATATATATATATATGCGTGGGTGTGTGTAAGGGGGTGTATGTATGCATATATATGTATACACATATTGACAGAGATTTATCAAAACAAGTAGAGAATAACAACGTTAAACTTATTTATATATATATATACATATTTATATTTATATATATATATATATATATATATATATATATATATAAATCTGTCAATAAGTCTCGATTCCGAGAAAAGTCACAGAGCCTAGGAAAACAATATTTGATAGATATATACGCTCCCATATCAAGGCATAACATTGGTGAATCGAACAATGATGCCTACCTGACATTAAATTAAGAGTTTACTTAAAAAAAACAATTGAATATTTTAATTCATTTACAGTTTGCGAAAATAATACAAAATAAATACATTTTAGCAGTTATATATGCGATAGATCTTTCCAAGAAATAGCGTATTGTGTTCCTCAGTAGTCGACACTTTGCTGTCACACACTTGGTTCTCAGTTTCTAATTCGTCTAGGCCAGGCTGGAAAGTTGTACAAAAATTATGTACGCACCACGGCTGCCAAAATCAATTCCTTAAACTGAAACATTTATTCCTAAATATATGTGCATTTACTAAGAGTAATATGAATGTATAATCGTACAAAACCATTATGACACATTTTTCCTCCAATGTTGATCAACCCATATTAAAATAGTTTGATTTTTGGAAATGTCCAAAATGTAAGGTGTTTATTAATGCATCTGAAGAAGAAAGTGATATTCATGAAATGTTGCATAACTTATTCTAATGAATACGGATCACATACAATACACATATGAAATATTTTTATTTTCAAATTAGAACTTATGTCAATGTTATGGTCCTTCAAATCCCTTAAAGAATCTTAAATTGAGAAAATAGTTATTAATTTATGCCTAATAACTAGTCTTAACATTTCATAAACAATGTTGAAATGTGAGTGTTCACAAAAAGATTTACACCGTCTTGACTAATTTTCATCTAAGTAAATTTAACAAAATATAGCCATATAGTCTACCCTTACGCATAAAATATGTGTTCGAAAATGTATAATGATTGGTTTATTAATTAAATAGTTAATCATTGATATAGCCATATATAAACATATACACATATATAATTTTATAAATTACTAATTTTAGGCACCCCTTAAATAGTAAAGTTAAACAGAAAATAGTGTGCCCTATGTTAATTACCGTGTTGTATAGAATAAATATTCCAAACTTAAAAATGATCCATTCACTAGCTAACATAAAATATATAAACATATACACACACCTCACTTATATCAACATATACTAGTAAAATAGCTGCCCCAGTACGAGTACAAGCAACTATTAAGTGTTTAATATTAAACTATTTGTCTTTAGGGGGATATTGTACGATAAGAGGCACCCTGTAAATAGTATGATTCAGAAAAAATAGTGTGCTGAAGTTAATACTCTGTTAACTTGAATACATATTTTATAATCCATAATGAAACATTCTGTAGTTTAGAGTTGCACCATGCACATATACAGGGTGTTTCAAAAGTCTTGGGAACATAACGATTTTTAATAACTCAAAAACTATTAGGAGTTGAAAAATGAAATTGGTACCGTTGGAAAGATTAAAGTTTCAAGTTTTGTGGGGAATCTTCAAAGTTGCTCAATATGAGCACCATTCGTCACACGGCCGACATCTAGTCGATAGTCCATTTCCTGCCAAACGCGTTCCAGCATCTTGACGTCAATGGTTCCTACAACTGCCGTTACTCGAGCCTTTAGTTCGTCAATATCTTTTGGAAGGGGCGGCACATAGACTTGTTGCTTGACAAAGCCCCAAAGGAAAAAGTCACACGGGATAAGATCTGGAGACCTAGGAGGCCAGGGCATGAGAACGTCATCACCTCGCCCAGATCTCCCAATCCATCTACCAGGCAGCCTTGTGTTAAGAAACTGCCTTACTCTAAGACTCCAGTGTGGTGGTGCACCATCTTGTTGAAAAATGAAGTCATCAGATTCTGCTTGTTCCAACTGAGCCATTAACCAGTCTTCCAGCATGTTGAGATAGGATTCACCAGTGATAGTTGCCTCTTCAAAAGAAGAACGGTCCATAGACACCTTTCTTGGAAATTGCACAAAACATGTTCACTTCTGATGAATCTCGCTCGTGCTCAAGAAGTTCATGAGGATTCTCAGTACCCCATATGCGAGTGTTATGCTTGTTAACTTTGCCATTCAGATGGAAGGTCGCCTCATCGCTAAAAACAAGCCGGTCATCAAAGCCGTTATCTTCCAACTTCTCTTGCATTGCAATGCAAAAGTCACGGCGAAGTGGCTTATCAGTGTCCTTCAACTTTTGGACCAACTTGAGCTTGTAAGGTACCATTTGCAGTCGTTTCCTTAAAACACGCCAGACAGTTGCTAGAGCAAGCTGAAGTTCCCTGCTGGCTCTTCTCACTGATTTACGGGGACTCGGCTGAAAGGCTGTCCGAACTTGCTCAACTGCATCTTCTGAAGTTGAAGGGCGACCTGTTCGCTTACTTGGGCACAAACACCCATCCTTCACAAATTTAGCATGCCATCTGACAATGGATTTTCTTTTCAGGGGCTTCTTTTTTAAATTTCCTGCGAAATGCACGCTGAACACATGTCCACGATTCAGTCTTTGCAAATTGGAGAACGCAAAATGCCTTGTCTTGTTTAGAGAACGCCATTACTGCACCTGGAAAGATAACACGAAAATCATTAGTATGACCAAACACTTGATTAAGCAAGCTTTAAAATGGCACCAGTTTCATTTTTCTACCTGGAATAGTTCATGAGATATACGCATGTGTAATGTTCCCAAGACTTTTGAAACACCCTGTATATTACACACATATGAAGCGAACAAACCGACCGTTTTACACATGTATTACTTAATACATAATATAGTGTTATTTTTTCTTTATTTTTTGTAGTTCACTTATTTTAAAGTATTTGGAAGGTGGCGGCGAGTTTAGCCCCCCCCCCCTGGTTTGAATTGTATAGTTTACAAAAACAATAATAGTGTGGTCATGTTACACACCAGGTTGTTGAGAATATATAATCCACATATATTATGATCGGTCATAAAAAGATGAATTAATAAATAAAATGTATATATATATATATATATATAGGTATATACATACCTTCCCCCTCCACACACACACACACACATATATATATATATATATATATATATATATATATATATATATATATATATATATATATATATATATATATATATATATATATACTCTGAAATGTAAACATTTAATAAGAAATAATTTATACAAAGAAAATAATACGATCGATACTCTACGTTAGGTATCGATGGGTCTTTGAGTCTAATGAGGCTATGGAAAACCAATCTATATACCAGAATAAGATACGCATTTTCTTAAGTGAAATGTTATGACGTACCCCCCATTGAACAACGATTACATTTTTGTTGAATTCACCTTAATATACAATAAAAATTAACAGATGATACATTCAATTGTGCTATTTATTTTATATGAAGACAGTTTAAGATAATACCTGCTGGGTGCGTTGGTACCTTCAATCTTTATGAATCAATGATACGCTTTTCTTTTTACTTTTTCATTTCAATTTATTTATTACGTATAATATGATAAGTAATATCATTTCAATTATCTTGAATGGTAGTATTCGATCCATGGCTGAGCACAGAAAAATACAGTTATCATTATTTTCACGATCAACATCTTTCAGGAACTTAATAATATATGGATTATATATTAATTTCTGTCTAAACACATCCCAAAATAGAGCGCGATCTTTAAGCAAAATCAATGTACTTCTAGAAGTTATAACGTTCTTCTGATTTCAAACGATTCGACATTGATGTAGTTCACTTAATTAGCGTTAGCGGTACAAAAGAATATCAAGTAACTTCGTTTAAATTATATCAGGTTCGCATAATTTAATTTTGTCGTCTTAATTTTAAACATTGAGAGCGTGACTTTTCCTAATTATGTCTCTGACACCGGCTCAAGTTCAGCGGATCAAATGGCTGATCAATTATATAAAAATAGAAACAATTGAAGCTCATATGACCAGTGGTGGTTCCGCTGACACTGGACTTATTTTTTAAAATCTAACTCAAAGTCTTCTTTCATTCACAAAATTATGATGTGAAAAGATCATCTTCAATTTAATGGGACTAATTCTGATAGCAGAAATGACGACTTAACTAATTGGCTCAGTCATTAGTGACGTTTGAAATAGTGATCTTACATTTATAAACAATGTCGATTCCTCTCGAATCTAAACTTATATTAGATGTCTCTTCGCTAACTATAATTAGGCTTCACTTATGTTGCCACATTATATTTTTACCTACTTAGAATAAGTCCGAGAACAGGTAAAATTAATTTCCCACACACAAATGTTTCGCCGTTATTAACTTTAAAATACGGAAATAATCATACTAACCCTTATGTTTAGACCTTGTTCTGTAATGTCAATCAGGTTATACTGCATGATTATGATTCTAGAAAACGTCTAAGATTTAAGTCAAAACTTTCTTCGAGAATCAATAAAAATTCAGGAAATTTTACTTAATTAGTGTCTAATGACTATCATTCTATTAAATGCCAATCTGGTACAACTGAATTTGTAAATGGCACGTTGTATCTATAGCATGCCCTTCAAGCCCTTTTTAAATACTTCAAAGATAATGTAATTTAGGAGATACTTGTCAATTGATGTCAACCACGTAAACATTTCACAAACATCGGATACATCTTTATAGTTATGAAGGGGTCCGACCCCTCTGTTACTTACGTTGCATGGAACTAAATTCAACAAAGTATAGCCCACATTTGAACCCGTAAGGAATAGCAGCAGGTGATAACACTTAATAATGATTCATTTGTTTAATTACGAATAATGTAGATACACATATCTAAATATATACATATTCCTTGAGTTATACAGAAAGAATCGTTATGTATATAATGTATATACAATATATGAACGTGCAGATTTAATTAGTGCATTTAAAATATGAAGTAACACACCATTTCTATAAAATTCCAAAACGTGCATTTGCGTTAGTATAAACTATTCATTTTATCGACCTGTCAGCATACAATTTAGGATTAGTTTATTACATTAGTCTTTCATTATAATGATTTAAGTAGCACTTTTGTTTTTTGTTAACGCTCACATTTCAGATACAATTTACTTGTACTTTCAAATACTAATTGGCCACACGGCCAAATATAACTCGGAGATGAGTGTTAATGGAATCAGCATACTTTTCTTTATTAAGAAGACGGCTTGACAAGTATGTGTTAACATGTGATTTCAAGACGCCCGTGGTATCGTCAGCAAATTAGCAGTCACTTGTTATATATTTCAACATATGTGACCTTCTAGGAATGAAAACTCCGTTCATAGAAGTTCCGTTATTTTAGGTAAATAGAGGAAGACGAATACTGCTGTCATTCTTCAGTTGGAAATTATATTTCTCTTAGAAAATTTACTCAAAATTACTCATGCTTTTGATTCACAATGTTTAATTTAAAAAAATGTAATTTAACTTACTTTGCAATACTTACCCTTCAAATGGAATGTTCATAGGCGTAGCACGGGAACATTTGAAATATTATTTTCGTGGGTGTGTATTAAAACGTGCAGATACAATAGACGTATCTAAATTACATAATGTTGCATCGTACATCAAGCCAGCGTTAGTTTAAATATTTATTACATGAAAATGTCATCTGGAATGTTTGATGACTTATCTGGTAGAACTGATAATTAAGAAGTTACTTATTTCAGTTGCTTTTATAATTGGTGATATTAGAGAAACCAAAGATGCATTACATAAAATCAACGTGACATGGCTTATCTTAATTTCTCTCTCACCATTCTATTAAGACTATCTCTGTGGGTCTAGATGCGCCCACGTATCTAAAACCAAAGAATACAGGCACAACTCGAATAAAAACAGCGACTTATACGCAGTCTTGTAAAATTGTATTTCAATCCGTCAGTCTGTTAGCATTCTTTGTAATGCTATTTACATCGATAAACATGATAATTGAATAGACGTATGTTAAGAATATATCTTGCTTCTGTGCGTCAAATTATTACTATGATCTTTCAGGCGGTCAACTACGCTTACTTGCATTGAGATAATTTCCTTCAGTGGGTGAAGCCTAATTTCTTAATCGTATTTGCTTTCACTATATTATATTTAAGTTTGGACAAAACTGTTCAGTTCAGGTCGTGCATCCTTATAAGCTACTCGACTTTACGTCTAGTGTCAGCATTTAGTTTTAAATACTAAGCGTATATGTAATGGAAATAGCTCAAGAATATGTGTATTTTTCTTTATCTTTTCTCATAAATGCAAATGAATATGATGTCAGAGTACTGAGGTTGCTTGCATACCTTTTCCAAAGAATATTTAAATATAAAAACATATGTGTGTCAATGCATATTGAAGAATCTCATCAAGATTTGGAAAACTGCGATTAAAGTAACGTGTATGATATTTTACTAAGTCTGTAATATATAATTGCACGTATAACATTTGATATCTCATGAAATATTACTTACAACAAGCGTGAATACAATTAAAGACACATTACATTGTTCGCTAGTTTCTCTGACAGTACAAACGTTAAAATAAAGAGATAGATTTTTCTTAACAAGTATATGGCGAAATACAAATGGCAATATACGATTTTCTTTTTTAATTCATATAAGATTTAAAGAACTTTAGATGATTAATGTGGTTCTTAATTAAAGTAACACTTTCATGAGTTTAGATGTCATCGATGCTTCTGTAATGATTACAATTATAAGTGTCGGAATATTTAGCAGCAGCAATTCTGCCTCAAATATAATAAAATATAATTGCGAAGATTCTAACACTAATAACATTAATCATCTATGTGTGTACGGCGTTTGGTGAAATTCTATAAACCTCCGAATTGAAGCATCACCTTCTGAAACTTATCGTTAATATGGACGAATTTTGTACAAGCTTCGTAGTATGTGGGGACGTTTTAATTTTTAGAAAACTTCAGAGAATCTCTTAACCATATTTTTTTTAATTTACACTAGCGAAACAAATTATATCGCTTATTGAATATTTGATGTTAGTGTTTGAGTAAAATCGGATAATCAGAGAATAAGACTGATTAATTGATTATATGCATGCAATAAAAGATGGAAACCTGCATATAGGCGAATATATGCAATATATATTGTACACTTTTCTTCATCGTACACATTTTTCAAGTTATGGCGCATTAAAATTTAACAACATATGCAAGTTCATGCTATTTTCTATCATTCTAATGTGTATGATGTTAACTATCTCTATATAGCGGTATAGTAAAATCATAAATAATGATTGCATTATTTGTATATTAACATAAATGAATGATGTTATCACGGATTGTTAACGATCCTATATTTACTTTATTCGATCCGATGTGCGTATGGTATATTTACAATATTCATGCACAATCAAACTTAAATGAATGATGTTTTCTATATGTTGATTGGTTACAGCACTATTACTTATATAATACCGATTATATAGTTGTAATATACGTCTAAGATCATTGAAACGTTTGATGTCGGAACACTTAAGAACTGTTAACGAACCACTTAATATTCAAAATAAACACGTTATATTATTCATAAATTTTCACACGGCATATACCCAGTGACCGTTTAATCGAAACAATTACACGATTAATCAACCCCCGAAATATATCCAATACGTGATACATTATACGTTATCAATAAATAAACCTAGTTTTAAGGAATACATTATTCTGCACTAAATCAATTTATAACGGCGGTAATTATCGAGTTATCATAGACTGAGTACAGTGTCTGACGAGAAAAAAAAAACACTGTTAACCTTTATTGGTTGACGATGATGTGCACACAGTACACATTTCTAGAATAGCTCGGAATGTAATGAGGTCTACTGTACGAGACGGTGTCTCTCGTCTTTGGGGTCGAGTAAGTTTATCTCTTAGTACCTGATACGTCCCGATCGCATAATGCTGAAGGGAATGCTCAGGAAATTTATAAAAAGTGCTTGGCTCTTCCTACATTTTGCTTTGTGCAGTATAAGAGAGGAAATATTACGTTATTGCTAATTTCCTGAGGCGACATTTCCGAGGAATGCCGGCGGGGCTTCTCTAACAGTTTTTTTGTAGACCAGATTCCTCTGCCCCTCAGGCGCTCTCTTTTTAATCCCCACATCCCGATCATGTATACTATCTTACAGCGGTGGGAGGGAGGTAAATACTTGCTCATTTGGGGGTCGCTTGACCATAAGTTGCATGGTGTATCATGCCAAGCCCAGATACGCCATAGGCAATCAGTCCAAACGAGACTGAACTATTTAAATAAGGTGGCTTTTGTTCTGTTTGGCTTAGGTATTGTTCTATGTAGTTCTAGGAAATCCACCTTCCCAGGATTATCATTCTCTCTTTAAGAACGGATTAGTTTATAGCTACTCGCGGGAATGCCGTCAGTGCTTCTCAAGCATTTGTTGTAGACTAAAGTTCTATGTCTCTCGAGCGCTGGATTTTCAATTATTCCTTCTCACTATGTGCCACATCTTCCAGCGGTGGGGTGCAGTTTAATACTAGCCCAGCCGTAGAGTCAGAAGACTACAACCTCCGATTGTGGTCGGATGCAGAATGTCACTGGCAGCAGTAGCAACAATCAAACATATGTTTTCATGGCAACTCAAACACTTATATACGATAAACTTTCACGATGCGCTGCCTTCTAATGCATCCACCTGCCTCATATTTGCATATCCAATCCTTTCCCTTATCTTTTCTGAAGCTTCATGATATTTCCCCGTTCTAGCTCCTTCCGGAAGCGCATGCTCCAACTCCTTCCAGCGGCTCTTGCACCAGTTACTTTATACATCGCCTACTTCAGCGCATGCAGATCCAGACTTAGACAATCACACACGGACTACACCAACTCAAAGAATCGCATTACACTTCAGGGACGTCCACCTCAGATTTTGGGTGACGTCATCTCATGCTGTTTAGGTTCCAGTGATTCCACTCAAACATGTTTGCTTCGAGTGACGTTATCAATGTCATGCTAGACTTTTCTGCTTCCCCTGACGTCTTCCCTGTCGCTCCAGCTTTCCTGTTGCCAGTAATGCAACTCCAGATGTAATGCTTCCACTGACGCAAGTCAAGCTTTCCTTCATCCAGTTATGCTACTCCAGCATGTTAGCTTCCAGTGACGTAATCATTATCATTTCAGTTATGCTGCTTCCAGGGACCATCTCATCAATCATCCTTCTCCAGTTCTTCTCTGGTGCCTATGTTGCAATAAATATAACAACCATTTCATATGCGTGTGTACTCTCGTTTTTGGCATTGCCGTATTTCTGCCCGTGTCTAATTCTATTATTTGTAAGACGAATCACCCAGGTGACTGAACTCTGCAACATCCTGAAGTACGATATTTTAGGGTCAGTGCAACGGTCAGAATATAACAACAATAACATCAGCAATAATAGATTACGGCTGCATATCTCCATTTGTAGTTTTTTTGGCATTTAGTAATCATCCTTTATGATGCCCCACCTCTTAAGTGCACGCTTATCATATATAACTTCAACCATTTCAAATACACACACACACACACACACATATATATATATATATATATATATATATATATATATATATATATATATATATATATATATATATATATGTTTGTCTTGAGACTAATCAGGAAGTGTTGACGGAGTAAAGCAAATTAGCAACATGAGTAGATGTTTAGTTGTTTACTAAACCCTATCATGACATTGATTCATGATGGAATGAAAGATCTTCTCAATGTGTCTCACGTTCTGTTTGAAATATAATATTATTAAATATAACATAATACATCCATGACCCTGTTGAGTCCAAGCATACTGAATAACAGTCTCCCTTTTTTCCGTTATCTTATTCGTGGCATTTTCCACACGAATAATATATGCAAACAGTGCACGATCCTCAGTTTCAGTAATATATTTACCTCCGTGCATATACGTTTTAAGAATTATATCTTAAAATGTATAACGTTAGGTGTGTTTATAGGTCAATACATGTGTATCTAAATTCATTAACTGGTCATTGTGTATTTTCGAACAAAGTCGCGATGCGTAACCAGTTTAAATGTCGATTATTTTTAATTCATTTAGTTTCATGATGCCCCTTTTAAAATTTGAGCACATCTGTAGTCATACCTGGTATTTCATGACGATTGTAGCTGCTTTTCTACTCTTTTATAATAACCGTTATGATATATATTAATAACGAAACACTACAACAGACTAGAATATTTTCTTTTTTATGTTTTTTTCCCTAAAAAAACAGATGCATGTATGCCGTTATTTGTATATACGTGCATGTATTTGTGTATAATCCACTCCAAAAATGATTAATCGACAGCATTATTAATATTGGAACACAACTGTTAGGCGCAATTTCTTTTAGGAATAGAGGATTTTATTTATTTTATTACATGCAAGATAGCTAAAGAGGGGGCAACATATCTACATTAATTTCTATAGACCTCCAATCTGTAGGATATTTTAAACTAGCTGTATTAGATATTAAATATAACTATTCCTCAGATCTATGATTTTAGATAGTAAGACTGTGTATAGACTATACATGTTCAAATAGTTGTTATTTGCATGGAAGTTGATGCAGATCTAATTAGAACTTATTAAGCAAGATTCGTTGAATTTAAATTGTTTAATATATCCATTAAGATTTAGTCCCAAATGTTAGACTTTTCTCACAATTACGAAAGATTTCAGAGTTAATCAAGATGGTAGAAATATTGTATATATATTCATTTTAATAATCATACAGGGAATACAAGAAAGCGCACAACTATTTTCATTATTAATTAGCACAATATCTGAATTAGAATAAATATTTTCTCGTAGAAAAACATACATTGAACACAGTACAATCTATAAATCTTCAGCCACATACTTTTCAGGTCTTGCTGTATTTCCCAAGTGAGCAAGCTATTAAGAACTTGTTTGAGTCGATAGATAAATCGATATTCTGTGTCAGCATCTTTTGTGCTAAAGTAGGTATGGTTTTTATATGATTATGCATATTTTCTAAAATATATCTTATTCCCGACAAGGAATCCCATTTTAGTAAGATCGTTTTATAGATAATACGATCTTCATGAAGTATATACCATGACAGCTGTTAACCGTATTTTCTGTTTATCAGTTTCTCTTGTGTTTGCGATTTTTTTATTGTTTTGTTTTGTTACAAGATTATACAGAGCTGTCAGTATTCATGGCATATCGTTTGGCTCCTTTATAATTAGACGACTTTACTATAGTTGTACATCCTCAAGTAAGATAGTTCAGGGTGTATTTAATAAGTTTTCTAATCGTTTCCTTGTATGCGTTAGAGATATAATCCAGACTGTTTAATATCATGGGTGTATTTTCAATGTTTAATGTCATCATGCAGCATGCAACTTTTCAACACGATTAGATTGTGTTATGCAAACAGCAGTTGGCAAATATTCTGCAAATCTTAATAATTTTTCATATCAGTTGCTCTGCTAATTCGAGTGTATTTCCAGGTTCTCTGGGAAAATAGATAACACTCTAATTATACTGATAGAGTTTGCTTGCAATATTTTTTTAAGTTAAAATCTAATGCCTTTTTTATTTAATTTCGTGAACAAATTTTCTGACGTAAGCACTTAATGATTTCTACATATATGTTCACTTAGCACGTAAGCATGAAATGTATAAGCAACATGATCGAACTCACTGAATTATTTTAATAGACACTTTACATATATACTAATTTAAGTCAGGGCATCCATCAAAGAGAAGGGAATCTCTGATAATAAAACCTTGCTACTTACATATTGACAGTAAACCGTTGGGGGGGGGGAGACCTCCGTAGCATTGATCAACAAACTTCCGAGAGCTGGAATCTCGAACAAAGTATCCGGTTTTCAAATTGATAATTGCTTAAGGAATAGATGTGCTCTGCCTATCGCCAGGCCTTCGCACTCTTTCTCTGTCTATTAGCCAGGCGTAGAGATGCAAGCACTGAGACGCCTCTAAAGACACTTAGGGCTTGGCTTTTTTTCCTGAGTAGGGATATAAACACCTTCTCTTTTTCCCTCTATCTGGGCAACGCGAGGAAAGTTTTGAGGGTATATGTTAGACAGCTTGTATGGCTGCTGTTTCCGACTGGTAGTTAGGAGCTCCGTCAACAGCAGGATGTCGTGGGTAAATGTGTGTGACATGTCGCGCATGGAAAGAGACCCTACAGTTATTTTCGGTGGTATTTCCTGAGGCCACAACCTTCATGGACCAAGTCACAACTAATGGGCGGACTGGTTGTGTGAGCTTTGCCTTCCTCACTCTAACTCAAAACAAACATGACTTTACAAAATTAAAAAAACAAACCTAAACCAGACATTACACAAACAAATATTCGCCTCCGCGCTTTAGGCTCGAATCCACAAATATCGGGCGACTTAGAACAAATATTAACGACGTAGAAACTTTCCTCCTGACAAACCCCACCGGATATCCTAGCACTAAGTGAAACGAACCATCATCCTCAATTTACTCTCACTACTTTGACATGATTGATTACCTTCCATTCTACTGTAATGACTCTGTCTAACAAATGCATGGGCTAATATTTTATGTTCGGAACACCCTCTTCTTTACTAGAGAATCCGCTAGAATCAGATGACCAATCCTACATGTGCTTTAGATTGACCTTACATAACAGAGTCAGTTACTTATAGTTCCTATACCGTTCTCCTTCGACTCAGCAATGTGCTTTGCTTGACTGCCTCTGAAAGCTTAGATAAGGCAGTCTTACTCGACTCGAATGTTCAAATACATGTATTTAGGGATTTTAATGCACACCACCGTGACTGGTTGGGATTTTACTGATGAAGCTGGGAAATCTACAATTAATTTCTTCTCAGCTCACGACTTCTACCAGACTGTTACTTTTCCGACCTGCCTTCCTGATTGTGCGGACAAGCAAGCCTAACTTCTCGACCTGTTCTTTACCTCGTCACCCGATGATTGTGTGACAAATGCCCATAGCTCGCTCGGAAAATCTAATCACGTTGTGGTGATGATACTTAACACCTTAAAAACTCATTCCAAAAGCTGATGAGCCGTTACTCAAAACCACGAGAAACTATGAGCATGGACATTTTGAATCCCTCTGGAATCACATAAGCGACGCCGCATTGGGTGAAACCTTCTCACTCTCTACTAATCAGTGTGCAAATCAGTTATCCGAATGGGTCGAAGCAGATATTGATGTTTATGTAACCAACGAAAATTTTTCAGCAAACCTCACTCTCCTCAATGGTTCACCTCAGAATGTGCAGCTGCTATTTCTGAGATGTAAAAGGCATTCCGAAAATTCGGCCGATATAAGTACACCTACGAATAGACTGAACTTTATAGAGGCAAACAATGATTGCAATGTATTGATAGATGAAGCAAAGGTAAGGTATACAGAGATAACTAAAAATAACACATTCTGTCACAGAAACTAGGAACTCGTTATTTCTGGAAAATCTACAATAGTGTCATGAACAATACACAATCGAAAATTCCTCCACTATCAAATCCCAACGATGTTGTTTGCACGGCAACTGATAAGGCTGAACCACTGACAAAGCGTTTCGCCTTAAACTTCTACTATGGAGTCAGCAAACCATTCCCTCCTTAAATTCCGCTTGGGGACCCAACCCACACTTGAGAACCTGGTCATCACCCCCTCCTAGGTAACAGTAATCATACAAACACCTTCACACCTCCAAAGCATGTGCGCCTGATTTTATACTAGTAATAGTAATAAAGAAATGTACTGCTGAGCTGGGACATGTCGTCTCCAAACTATACAACTAATGTATTTCTAAATCTTGGAAAAGTGATAGTTGGAGTATAGTCTCTGTGTTACAAGTCTTCAAGAACGCTGGAGATAGAACTGATCTTCTAAACTACAGTCCAATCAGTTTACTCCCGATCTTTGCGAAAATCTTAGAATCATTAATCACTCTAGACAAGCACGATCTACCGCAGATATCCTAACGGTCATCTCTGAACGCATATATCATACAGTGGAAAAGGCAGGTGAAGCTAAGACGGTAGTACTTGATATACCCAATGCCTTTGACAAGGTCTGGCATAAATAAAACTGCACTCATATGATATCACTGGACAACTAATTAATGTAATTAGATCCTTCTTAACAAATAGAAAGCTCCAGGTTGTTCTCGGTGGCCTTTCATATAAGCAACATGACCTAAATGCTGGTGTACCCCAGGCATTTATCCTTGGACCTCTACTATTCCTGATTTTCATAAATGGCCTCCCTGATGTCATTGAGACTGCGATAGACATACTTGATGAGGTCACCACGTTCTACTCTCATGATGTGAGGATAACCGATGCGCACATATCAGAGGCAATGGCTGAATTCTTTGAACATTACCTCCAGTCTGTGGTGGATTGGGGTAAAAAATGGATGGTAACTTATAATGCCGCAAAGACAGATCTACTTTCCTTCAATAACAACAAGAGATCTCTTCAAACACCGATTGCCATGACAAATAACAAACTACCTGAGAGTTTGGCCTAATTCCACAGATAACATGCATTGGACAACCACATTGTATATATTGCCAGGGGTGTTTCACAGAAGGTGGGCCCCCTCTACCGTGCTAGTAAACTTCTCACACCTGACATTATCCAATATTTGTACAAAGCTACCATCCGCCCATGTATAGAGTAGGGTTGCCACATCTAGGTGGTGCATCAACAACTAGTCTCTCCATATTTAACAAAGTTCAAAAAAGAGTCGCTAACTTAATATGTATCTCACTATCTACCAAGCTCAATCCCCTGTCCCATCGCTGCAATGTTTATTCGTTGTGCCTGTTTTACAACCACTTCAATGTGTTTTCTCTGATGAACTTGCTGCTCTGGTGCCCCACGACGCAAATTTACTAGTCAAACGCGACAACATGCACACTCCCAGATATTCACTGTATATGCCCCCAGAAGCCGAAAAACTTTCAACTCCAAAAGCTTCCCTGCTCCCTGTTTTCCTGACGGTACTGACATGCAGAAATTTAAAAATAATGTAAACAGACAGCCCAGTTCACAGGTCCAAATTTAAGTTGACCCCCTCAGGTTCACCCTTTTTCTCAGTAGCTCTTTACATCTACAGTGGCAGTCTGCATTGTTTGGGGTAGACTAAGTTAATAAATAACAAAAAAATGAAGCCCAATGCGTTAAAAGACAACGAGTAATTGAAGCATTTTCCTTTATAGAAAATGTGTAAGTGTAAAATAAGAATAACACCATGCTTATATATATATATATATATATATATATATATATATATATATATATATACTAGCAGGGATACCCGGCGTTGCCCGGGGCGTTACAAAACAAAGTAGTAGAAATAAAACAGTGTGTGTAACAACTTTATGTAAAAACTTCAATCTCTCTTCTTTATTTAGCCGTCTTTCTTTCCCTGGTCCTCATTATTTCCCTCCCTCCTTCAAACCTCTATTTCCCTTTTTCCCATATAATTCTTATCTTGTTTAAATGTGTTAAAAATTTATAATAATGTAATTCACGTAAATTCTTTTTACTAAATATGTATTTTATGTAACTGTGGATTTTCTTAAAGAAATATGCTATGTAAACAAAAAAAGATTTTGGATGAAAGTTATTAATTATTCTTACATTGTATTTTTGATCCCAAAATAAAATTATATTTTATTTTTTCAAGACTTTAAACTTGAATTTGAATGCAATTACTTAATCGCTGGCGGATATGTTGTAATTTCCTATAATTTTATTTTGTAAAATAGTAGCAATAGTTTCATTAGCGTTTGTCGCTTATTTAAAAAAAAACAGTACCAAAGAACTAAAAATTTAAAGACGCGTCCCTGGCGATAAGAAACGTGAAATAAAATTAAAAGTTATTTAAAATTATCAGGTAATTAAATTTAAATATGACTCAAGATTTTCAAATTAATATAAAATATAATGAAAAATAACTGAAACCAGTACCCCCCCTGATTAAATACGTCCCAATGGACCCCTAAGGGGTGGGGTTATAGATTCGGGAATACTCTCATTATCTTACTCTATGCATTTCACATAAGATTACACTTTTACATGTTATGTATATTCGCTAACCTTGTTTTCAAAAACTAAATGGTGTTTTTAAACATGAGTTATCGTTCTTTCCCAAACTCTAACCTCCACTTTGACCTTGACCCTAACCCTAACGACGGGGTCAAATTTAGCGCCGGTCCCAAGGGGAAAATATATATATATATATATATATATATATATATATATATATATATATATATATATAAATAAATAAAAAAAGAAACAATTATAATTTATAAGTAAGATTATTAGCGAGCAAAATAGCGTAAATACATGTCGAAATCTGAAGGAAACAATCATATGTTTTTGTGTACGAACGCCCCGTCTTGCATCCATTCTCAGTTAATGGAGGGATGAAGCAAGTCAATGGATTAACCCTGGCTGTTTAATCAGTTTTGTCATAGTTATATCAACTACGTAACGCATTTCATGTATATATATATATATATATATATATATATATATATATATATATATATATATATATATATATATATATATTAGTAAGTTTTTGAAAGGCTGTGGGCAATGCAATTCCGGGTAAGATGCAAGTTGAAAGGAAAGGAACAAAAACAATAAAAATAAATCGAATACGATATAAGACTTACTATTTATTTTTCCTTTTTTTTCCTTTTTTTTTTTTTTCTTACATAACAGCAAGAGTGTTTTAGCTGTCCGGGTGATTAAAAATCACTATTTGATATTTCGGGAAAAGACATCCCTTTTTCAAAAATAATTAGACCAGGAGAAGAATAATATTTTATTCTTCTCCGACTGTGTAGAGAATAATACAAAACAAAATGGCTGCCAGATATAGACCGCAGCAAAAAAACAGTTTCACAGGGAATATAAATTAAGTTAAGTTTTATTTTAATATTATGTTAAATATATGATTGGTGTTTAGAATATTAGTGTAATGTTGGTTAGGTGTATGGTGTTCGATAAACTGTTATTTTTGATAATATATATTGTATCATTTTTTTTATTTTATTTTTTTTATATTTGAATATTTACTTTGTTTTATCTTCGTATTTTTATTTTGTTTATCTTTCTATCGTAATTTAAGAATTTTAATATAAATTAAAGTAATTAGTCTCATATTTTAAATATTCTAGATCTATCTACTTATCGATTTCGATTATCATCTATTAAAGAAGTGTTATTAATTACTAATTGTGAGTTTCGTCAAATTAGATTAACGAATTAACTTATTAACTTGATATATTTATTATAAGATAAAGGGGAGTAACTCTGGATTTTTTAAAATATTTTTTTTATAATTAATTTTTTAATTTATTTTTTTTAATTTTTTAATTTAAAAAAAATTTTTTTTTGGTGGAGATCTGTATAACAATATTAGTATATATATACAACATATATACACAAATGCATATATACATATATATATACATATCTATGTATTATTGTTTGTTTAATTGTTTATCTATATATATTCATCAATTTCTTTACATATTTGTTTGTTTGTTTTTTTTTTTTGTTTTTTGTTTTTTGTTTTGTTTTTTTAATTTATTTATTTATTTATTTTTTATTATTATTATTTACTTGTTTAATTTATTTTATGAATTATTTATTTAATATTTGCATGTTATTTGTATACATTCTATATGTGTTTGGATTTATTAATTAATAATGCTAGGTTATGGGTGACTTATTTTGGTGGGTTAGACGAGTATGCTGAATATGGTTTTTGGTTTGTGGTTGAAAGTGTGTAAGGATGGAAGTTCATATGGGGAGGGGCCTGTTTGATTGTTTGGGTGTATGGTGAGTTTATTATGGGAGGTGAGTAATGAGTGAAGTAGTGGAAACGGACTCTGTTAAGTGTTAGATATGGGGGTTGGTTGGTGGATGGCGGGTAGATATTATAGAATGAAAGGTGAGTAGAGCTCGTGACGTTGATTGAGTGAGGGGTTTAATCTGGAGATGAGGATTGATTCTGTGATTCTAAGGTCACCGATGTTTCTGACAGACGCTAAGATGGAGACGTGAATATCGCGCTGAGTGTTTGAGCAAATCTCTATGTGTTTGTGGAAAGAGGATATACGGGTATTCAAGTGCTCCGTTATGCGCAAGTGTAGCAGTCTTGTAGTGTTGCCGATGTAAAATTTTTTGCATTTATTACACTGTAGTTTGTAAACACAGTTAGTGCGAAGGCACAGACCTGTGTTGGAGATAGGGCAATTGGCCAGGGAGCAGGGTTCGGGTGTGTGGTTAGTGTGTTTATTAGATAGATGTTGGCGTAAGGAGGTGCCAGTATGTGTTAGTTGTATGTTAAGGTTTTCCTTATGTATTGCCTTGCGGATGGAGGTGGTGATCTTATCGCTGAAGAAAGGGAGTTTTAAGAAGCATGTGTTAGCGAGGGTGCGGTGTCTACGTGTTTTGGGCTTATTTAGGTGGGCTATGGTGGGGGCGGGGTAGCCATTATTTTGGAGGGTTTGGTGGAAGTTTTTAGTGTGTGATATTTTGTCAGCAGCAGAAGAGCATTTATTTTGTATTCGGGTAATTTCATTATGGGCATAACTTAATTTGGCTTTTGTGGGCAGGGCAGACTTATAGTGTATGAAAAGGTTTTTGCAGGCAGGTTTCCTATAGAAGTTAGTGTGTATAGAGCCATCTTCGGTGATGTTAAGGTTGAAATCAAGGAGAGAGAGTGAGCCGGACTCGTTTGGGTGTTCTATGGTGAATTGTATGTGGGGGTCGGTGTTGTTGAATGTGTTGAATATTTGTGTGGCTTCGTCTTGAGAGAATGTAAGGATTAGAATGTCATCTATATATCTGGAGAAGAATATATAGGAGAGGCAGGAGTTAAGTGCTCGTTGTTCTAACCGGTTCATGTAGGTGATGGCTAAGAGACCGGAAAGGCTAGAACCCATGGGGAGGCCGGAGATTTGTTTGAAAGTGTGCTGCTGAAAGGTAAAGTATGTGTTGTCGATGATGATGTATAAGAGATTGTGAATGTCAGTAGGTGTTAGTCCGAAGAGCTCTAGGTTGTCAGAGGAAGATATGTGGTCGGTGATGAGGTCTATGGCTGGGTGTGCGGGTATTGAGGTGTAGAGGGAGATTACGTCTAGGCTAAATATATAGTTGTTAGTTTGTAGTTGTTGGTGTTGGAGTGAGTGTAGTCTGCTAATTACTTGGTCGGAGCTGCTGACATGTGCGGGGAAGGTGGAGAGTAGTGGTTTGAGTAGTTGAGAGAGAAGCCAAGAGATTTTATAGAGTGGTCCTTCAATACTAGAGACTATAGGTCTAATTTGTGTGTGTGTGTTGGTCTTGTGTGTTTTAATGAGGTGGTAGAAGGTGGGAAGTCTGCTATTTTTGGTGGTGAAGTTGATTTTGTATTTTTTGGGGAGGTTACGTGTGAGACAGATTTGGGACCAGGTGTTGTTAATGGAGTTTTGGACTAATGTGGCTGAAATGTTGGGGGCGGGGATGTATAGGTTGTTGTTGTTAAGATGTTCGAGAGCGAGTATGTTGTATGAGTCTTGAGAGATGATACAGAATTCCTTACCTTTATCAGAGGGTAAGTAAACTAGGTTTTTATTTTTCAGGTTTTCTAGGGTAAGGCGTTGGGATCTGGTGATGTTAGGGGTGATGTGGGGTTGTTCTTGTTGGAGTATATCAAGGATCCTCTGTTTTAATCTAGAAAGTTTTTGATCAAGTAGGTGGTTACTAGGTGGTGGGTGTAGTGGGTGGTCAAGCTGGTAGACAGGGAAGGAATTAGTAGTGTTGGTTGTATTATTAGGGATGTCTAGGGTAGGTTGATTAAATGCTGTGAGCCATTTGAGGTGATAAGCTGTTCTACAGAATTGAGTCTCGATCTTAAGTTTTGTGTGGTCGTTTAGCTTTTGGGTGGTGATGAATTTGGGGCCAAGGCTGAGAAGCTCAGTCTCGGCAGTAGTAAGGTAGCCGGTGAGGTCAGTGACCATGGGGGGGGGGGGCTAGTGAGGTGGTTGTTGGAGTTGTAGGTTCTGGTGGTACTAGTGTTCTTGGTGATGTGAGGTTGAGAATATTTCTGGTAAAGCCAAGTGAATTTCCGTTTAAGTCGGTTTTTCTCGAGGTTGAAGCAATGGTGATAGGCATCATTGACAGCCGTAGATATGTTGTGTGTTGATTGTTCTGTGGGTGTGGATAGTGAGGAGTTGATCTCTGTGATGGTGTTGATGAGTTGATGAAGTTTACAATGGAGGTATTGGATAATTTTCTTGATACAATAGTTATGTATGAATTTTCTGGCTGGGTAAAGTATGGGTAGGTGGAGGCAGGCAGGTAGGTGGATGTTTTGTATAGTGTTGGGTGTTATGTTGTGCTTGAGGCATCTTTTGAGGAAGCGGATCTGGCAGCTGGCTTTGGCACGTTTCTCCGAGAGTCGGAATAATTCTCTGGCGTATGCAAACTGTGTCTGGCCTAGACGAAGTGTTAGTAGAGAATGGTAGTTTGCTTGAAGCATTGCTGGGTATAGTAGTAGTAAGTTTTTGAAAGGCTGTGGGCAATGCAATTCCGGGTAAGATGCAAGTTGAAAGGAAATCAAAAATAACAGTTTATCGAACACCATACACCTAACCAACATTACACTAATATTCTAAACACCAATCATATATTTAACATAATATTAAAATAAAACTTAACTTAATTTATATTCCCTGTGAAACTGTTTTTTTGCTGCGGTCTATATCTGGCAGCCATTTTGTTTTGTATTATTCTCTACACAGTCGGAGAAGAATAAAATATTATTCTTCTTCTGGTCTATTTATTTTTGTAAAAAGGGATGTCTTTTCCCGAAATATCAAATAGTGATTTTTAATCACCCGGACAGCTAAAACACTCTTGCTGTTATGTAAGAAAAAAAAAAAAAAGGAAAAAAAAGGAAAAATAAATAGTAAGTCTTATATCGTATTCGATTTATTTTTATTGTTTTTGTTCCTTTCCTTTCAACTTGCATCTTACCCGGAATTGCATTGCCCACAGCCTTTCAAAAACTTACTACTACTATACCCAGCAATGCTTCAAGCAAACTACCATTCTCTACTATATATATATATATATATATATATATATATATATATATATAAATAATAAAATAAATAATTATAATTCATAAGTAAGATTATTAGCGAGCAAAATAGCGTAAATACATGTTGAAATCTTAAGCAAACAATCATGGGTGTATATTTGTAAATACAAATTCATTAAAGTTAAAAATAAATTTATTATGTAAATTGAGACGGGCAGACATACAGAAAGATAGACATACATACATACAGATGCATGAACCCCATTATTAATAGATGTATTGCATATATATTATATATATATATATATATATGTATATATATATATATATATATATTATATACACATATATACATATATCATATATATAGATATATGATATATATAACATATATATATTATAAATACATATATTATATATATATATATTATATGATATATATATATATTATATATATAGTATATACATATATTATATGTACATGTATATATTATATATATATATATATATATATATATATATATATATATATATATAAGCATTTCATAAATCGAATCATTGCTATTTCTGTTCTAAACATTACTACGTCAAGCCCATCATGGCGTACGATCGTTTTCAAAAACAGTTTGGAAACACTTTATTTTATTTAATAATTGTATAAAGTTAGTCCAGCACGGCTCTTAATCAACGCCTATAGAAACACGTCTTACAGAAAATCAAACAAATTTAGTTCTAGAGAAACATCCCTGACACAAAGAATCACAAATAGATATGTTCGTAGCATAAGAGAGGAAAAAACACAATCATACTTATAAAAAAAACACCGGTATATATTAAATAAAAAATATATATATAAATATCCCAAAGATCTTTATTCTTCAAAATCTCGCAAAGTATGTCAAATCAGAAAACAAACTTCCCAATCAGAGGGGTGAAGAATCAATGATTCATATAAATATTTTTTTACATTACAAAGAAATTGATATAGAGTATTTATATATATATATATATATATATATATATATATATATATATATATATATATATACATATATATATGTATATATATATGTATATATATAAAATATATGTATGTATATATGCCATGAAAAATGCCAGTATACTGAAAGCATATGCTCTTAATAGGGTTAAGATGAAAATTCATATACATTAAATGTACAAAAGCAAGGACATTCCCAAATTTTTACACTTTTATTGTCATTAAGGGTATGACTACATAACAACGAAACCATTTCCTTATCACATCGCTACAGTATAAATTTCTATGCATGAGTGGATGAAGTGTGAGGTGCGCTGAAGAAAACATCCTACCAGTAAAATACATAGCACTGTTGTGCTCGCATATCCTTTATGGCAATAAAAGTGTAAACATTTCGGAATGTCCTTGCCTTTGTACATTTAGTGTATATGAATGTTAATCTTACATCTATTAAGGACATATCATTTCAGTATACTGGCATTTCTCATGGAATGTCACTACTTTTGTAAAGGCTATGTCCCAATACAATGCCTTCTCATAACTGATATAGTTGGTAGTTTGACTAATCAATGTTTATTCCAATATTCACAGGTAAATATTTTTTTTATATGATGATGAATGTATATTTACTCATGATACAATTCAAACTAGAACAATTTTTTTCAAACTTTACCATGTATTCATTGCAAACAATAAATGGTCATTCAATAATTTTATAGTCAGTGTCTTTGACAATTGACAAGGACACAATGCAAAAATATTTAATTTGAATGAAATAAATAAATCAATCAACATTTTTGAGCACCGAGAAGTATAATAAAGTTTTTCACAATAGTTATCAATTTAATAGTCAGAGGACAACGGAAAACAAAATACAACCTCTGTCTGTGCCATAACACAGCTGAATTAATAAAATAGCTGATGTGATATAGAAGAAAGTGTATGTGGACTAGTCATTTTTTAAGGTTTATTGAACATTTCTTAGAAACTACGGTATATTGGTAAACTGAAATTAGGAAACCATCAACTAGAACCCAGAGCTCAGAGCCTCTGCAAGAAAACAACTGAACCCATCAAAAAGTTCATGAGATACAGGATAAACTAGTAATTGTTCATGCTTTTTTGAACATTTCTGGAAAACTAAGGTATATGGTCAACTGAAATTAAAATGTCATCAACTAGAGACTAGAACCTCTATATTTGCCAAAAATCAGCTGAATCCATCAAATGGTCGATAAGATATAGAATAAAGTGTATGAATTCTGGCAATTTTAAAGTTTTTTTAAACATTTTCTGGAAAATTAAGGTATATGGTAAACTGAAATTAAAATGCCATCAACTAGACACTAGAACCTCTATCTCTGCCAAAAATCAGCTGAATCCATAAAATAGTTCATGAGATACAGGGTGGCACATACGTACGCACGTACACACATATCTGATTTCATGATTGAACTTTCTGGATCTCTGGGTTGCCTTGACTAATGATGCTAAAATTCTACACACTTATAGAACCTATCAAATAAAAAGTTTGTGCAAATTTTTGCTAATTTGGTTTATTGTCTTTTTAGTTATGATTGATCAAAGAAATGAGATTTCCAGCACAGTCCTATGGTGAAGTCTATTAAGGGAGAGAACACTCTCGCGCCTCCCTTGATATAGTATATATATATATATATATATATGTATATATATATATATATATATATATATATATACACATATATATATATATATATATATACATATATATATATATATATATATATATATATATATATATAAACGCTGTAGACAAATATATATTGGTATTATTAAAACACGCTTTGACTTCAGTGATAACATATATTAGGTTTTGTTTACACGTAATCAATCATGTTTAATTCACTTTCTTTTTCAAGAATTCTAAACTTGTTTGCTTATTTAATGCTGGAGATGCTACGAGTTATCATATACAATCATTTAAGACAAATTGGAACGTTTATTGGGTAAATTTCATCTGTGTAGCTTAGTTGCGTGTAAATTCCCGGTGCAAATTATATTTGCTTGCAACCTGACTTAGCTGAATATATTACTTCTACGGCATCCGTTAGGCAAATGACGCGTCTTTCGTCGCTTATGTATTAGGAAAAGCTAGACTTTACCTCAGTCTAATAACAAAAATAGCTCGATTAACCAAATATGCGTATAGTATTGAGTGTGTGTCCTTTTTAGTTCCGTTAGTTATAGGTGTTTTCAAATGTTACATAAATGTTCTGTTCCAGTTTAGTGTTCTTTATATTTTATCCCTTTCGTTTATTTTTTTAATTAATTACGGCATAATAATAATATTTTTCAATAATTTATAGCGAGATAAGTGTAATTGAAATACGGTATGAATTTGAGTATAGTCATCATCTCGTCTTACGTTGTACGAACCATAGGTGTATACCGACTTCTATGATTACTAGGAACAATGCGGCTAATGAGATGATATAGCATAACATCTCATGTTCTGCTTTAGAAATACACAGACATCAACATCAACTTATTCGCGAAGAAATATATACCATATGCCTGAACGTACTCTAAATGACTTTGTTTTTAACACAATATTTCTAAAATATATTCACTAATTTATACGTTATCTTTATCAAAATCAATTATCGACTGCTCAATAGTCAAATACAAAGGGAATGGCAAACCGAAAACATGGCGACAAACTAATTCCCCCATAACATTATGTTTTACAATTTACATATTTATATATGTTTTTCATTGAGATATTATTCAAATATATTGTTTATCCATGATCAGAAAGATTTTATCACAGAAAACGTTTATTAACTCTAGTAAAATAGATTTCACTATTTCTGATCATATTATCTGTAAAACGTTTGGAAACAACAAAGATGGTTAATTTCATGTGCACATTTAATTATTTTTAACTTTGTTCACTGTAAGCGTAAGGGCTTACTGAGAATAATATTGACATTTTGGGGGTCATCCTAAATTGGGAGCTGTGCAGCAAGATGTTTGTTCACATAAGTTCTTAATTTCTTGCATGTCGATCCAGTCGGAGGAACAGAGGGCAAGGAAGAAGTACCAGAGATCGGCACGTCGAGGAACTAAGCTATTGGAGGGAGACCCTCCTGTGTCTGGAGATTTAAACGGTGAATGGCAAAGATACATGTAGGATTCATTATCTGATTCTAGAATATTTTCTCTGATGGAGGTGAGGGTTGTCTGAACATTAACTACTAATATTACTTTATAATTCCTAGTAATTTTTATATCAATCTTTTCCATTAATATAGAGCAAACATTCAACACTTTCAAGTATTTTACAAACAATAACCTCGTTTTAATCATTTTAGCTAATCGACATGTGCGTCTACTAATTTAGATATGTATATTAATCTGTCTAGTGTGTATGACTGTTTAATGGTGCGTAGGGTAATAAAGTGATATTACTATTTTTGTTATAAATTGCGTAGTACTGTATAATTTCAAGGACATCTCAGATACATTTATTCTGATTCTACGGAATGGAAAAGGATAAAAGAAACGAGACTAATAAATTAGTTGCATGTCTATGTGAACACATTCGCTTATCTGTATGTACAGAGATTCTTGCATATGCACCTTTGCGAATTCTGATTAGGTATGTATTCAAATATTTTCCTTTACATTATTACAATTGCAACTGTGACGAAATCAATAGACATACAATAGATTCTACTCCATACTACATGATTGTTTTTGTTTAAAAAATGTCTCGTTTTTAAATAATTTATTTTTCCTAAAACAACATGCTAGAAGTAAACTTATTACACCCATACATATAAGCCATCCATCTTTTAAATTTTTGCAGGCCATTAATATTGAATTGTTTCTATGGTAATTGAAATGTGCAAGAGAAAATATTCTTAGCCCATACCGTGTAAACGTGAATATCGTATGTTCAAAGCTTGTCAGGTCAAATAAATTTATATTTGTAACTTAAGCTATACGCAAAGAACACATCGACATCCAACTAACTAATACTGGCCCTTTTCTAACGCCAGGATCTATCAAGGCAACATACTAACCACCAACTCGAACCCTGCTTCCTGTCCAACACTGATCTATGCAACTGCACAAACTGTGTATACAAATAACAGTGTAATAAATACAACAAATTCTTCAGAGGTAACACAACAAGACCGCAACCTTTACGCATCAAAGAGCATATGGACGCCGGTATATCCTCTTTCCACGAGCACACATCACTATGTCCCACTACTCAGCGTGACATTCACGTCTCGTTTTGCCTCTATCAGAAACATTTGGGACCTAACAATTTCAGAATCAAACCATTATCTCTAGATTAAACCTCTCGCTAAATCAACACCAGGAGCTCCACTCAATGTTCACCCTATAATAATCTACCCTCTCAGGCACTGAGCAACCCTTACATCTAACACTCATTATATTTCAATTTCACTATTTCACCCCCTCTCTATTTCATAATTACTTGACTACTATATTAAACCATCCGCTACTACCCCACACACCCACACCATCAAGTAGGCCCTTTCCCATACACACATCTATCTCAACACCCTCCAGTCACATGAGAATTACAACTCTTTACAACCAAATACCATAATTTACCTACTCTTACTATGCCACCATAATAATTCACCCCATACCCTTGCATTATAAATGCATGTAACAACTTGCCCCCTATTACCCCACATCTAAATACATATTAGTTGTATACAAATAATACACAAATATAGAAAATAAATACATAGACAAATAAATAAATACGTCATTTTCTTCCACAATTTTACATACGTATACACTTTCTGGTTTCATATGTATATGTCTTCTGACCTTTCTTTGCATGAAAACCCAGACATGTCACACAAACAGACATAGACACATAATTACAGACAGTCAATTGTATACGTATAGATTTAACGGAAAACTCTCGTGCAAAGCCCATTTAACTCTAAAATACCATTAAAATAATAATTATTATGTATAAACAACCATCATAGTAAACACAAGATTGAACATCGAAAAAATAAACACACTCTGGGCTACGGCGATATGTACAGTATCTAACATAGACAGTTTACTCATGTACGATAAAAGACGTGTCTCTCAAATAGTACATCGTGGCGGCAAGTCATGTGCCGTTCTGTGCCGATGTATATACCAGTCAAGTATCCGATCTTGACAATCACCCAGCCAGAAACTTGGTCATTTCGCTGGTCTATTTCTGTCGAGCTGAAATGTAATATGTGCTAGGAAATGCCATTTCTCATACTTTTCCTCCACTCTTTGGGATGGAGTTACTTTGTAGCTTATGTATGAGGAATCCCGACCGGGGAATTATAACACGACTGTTCACCAATTTTTTTTTAATGCCAGAGTATCCCTTCTTTACGAGCGCTTACGTAAAAGAAAAGACTTGTGCTACGAGTTTGGTTGGAGAACATTCGATAAATGTACTTGTAAATACATTACATGGGTGTAGCATTGTGGCGATGGGGCAGGGGTTGGAACTTGGTTGATAGTGCTGGAGCTATTTGATTGGATACTCTTTTTAGGCCTTGTCCAATTAATTACGTTTAGTAGTTAGTGCACTGGCCAATGCGTGACAACAATATTATATGCATTCGCGAATGCTTGCTTTGTAAAGATATATGATAGTGCTAGGTGTGAGTATTTTTCTAGCGTGATAGAGAGAGCCTACCTTATTTGAAGCAGCCTTGCCGATGTCTTCTATGTATCTGTTCCAATTCATCGGAAAGTTCGAATGATGAACTCTCAGCTAGAGTGGTATTATCTCTGGTAATCGGTAGCTGCCATATCCTGTGTAATTGTTGAAGGAAATTAGATGTTTACTCATATAATATATCCGCAACAGCCCCTTGGTTTTTAAGAGTGGTAGATAATTGCCTGTTACAAGATATTCCGAAAACTATTATTCCTATCATAACAAACAAACACTAGCGATAATGTGGATAACTTCATGATTAGTTTAATTTCGTTTTATTTGGTTTTCGAAATATTTTTTGTAGAATAGAAAAAAAATGAGATACTCGGCGGCGCTAGATTTTTCTACATCATTTTATTTTTGGATCTAATTTTTAAAATGGTTGCCATAAGTGGTACGGTAGGTACTGATTGATATACACACATAGTATCGTACATTTTCTTGTTACAAGCAAGTATTTCTTGTAAAAGGCGGATTTCATAATGGTGCCATTATAAGATTCAGAGTATTCAAGTAATATTAAATGCATTACATGTATAAGGAATTTGAGTTCAGGTTGCTTTACTTAACACCAAATTCAAACCGCCATGGGTAATTGTGGATCTTTATTAATAATAGCCGTGTATAACACTAACCTTTTGAATATATAGGAACTATTCAGCTTACGAAAGAATAATGATGATTCCAGTTAGAAACTTTTCGTAGCAAATACTCTATAGCGGAAATTCCCTAAGGATAACACTCCAGCCATAAAGTGAAACCTTTAAGTCAAAAGCGGCCGGCGTGAGATAAATGAAAGAAACACTCTGAAGATGTGTAGTCAGAACACGATATGAGAAAGTCTTCGAAATTGTTGTATGCACTTCGCTTAAGGATATAACCTGACTTCTTATTAACAAGATAATTTTCTCTCAAAGCAATGTCCGAGTTTAATATAAGCCCTGGTGCCGATATAAGCGGTTATCCAGAATAATTCTTGTCAAGATAAATATGCACTTTTTGTATATCATGTAATAATTAATGCACACAAACCGTCAGTGATCCCACTTGCTTATTATGGTTTGGTATGGTTTGGTAGTTTTGTTTTACGGCATATCAACCCTTTTTGGGTTATTTAATGCCGAATCTGGTCTTGTTTTCTTCTCTTTTTTGTTTCTTTCTCCTTTTAATATCTGTTTCTATTTAACCCATAGTTGGGACCCTAACAGGTACTACCACTCCGGGTCAGGGTGGACCTGGGAGCAATGGTAATTAAGAGGAGGCTCCACATTCCCCAAAGTCCGTAAGCCGGATCTCACCATCGGATGTAGTTTAAGGTCATATCCAGGACCGGGAGTAGGGTAGGAAAAATAAAAATAAAAAAGGGGAGGAAGAAAGGGAGAGGGGCTGTTGTTTTTGTTTTTGGTTTTGTAGAACATAATTAAGTTTTCCAAAAAAAAAACAAAAAAAAAACGTCAATGTAGGTGAATTTCGTCTCAGGGAGCCACAGGGCAGCCTGATCTGGTATCACCAGCTTGCTTATTATGTATGATATATTACTAAAATGTTTATAACACATATAGACTCATGTCATTGATAATATTGTTTTATATAAATTGTTATAATTTGTTATGACCTCAAATGAAAACGCCTACTTTGACTTTTTATTATAGAACGGGGGTGTAGTTTTGAAATTATTTCAAACGGCAAAGTACATCTGATGTGGTCACCTGAATTGATCTTTGTCTCAGGTTTTTCCTCAACACTTTCGATGGGTTCGCCCGTGAGCTAAAACGTCTCATGTTTAACACGATACTTGTTACGTGAGAAAATGAAAGCACACACACACCCACTCTTCACACACACACACCCATATATATATATATATATATATATATATATATATATATATATATATATATATATATATATATATATAAATTGGTGCGTTTATATTCTTTAACGCATCTTCTAAGAAATTGAGCATAGAAAAGTGGCATACGCTTAAAAGCAAAGAGGATACAGAATATGATAATACAAATATAAATAAGGACAGATGTTTAAATTTAATCTATTTGTAGTTTCATGTTGCAACCATTTCGCTTAAAACATAGCCTCGTCAAACAGGGAGATATTAGAAATAGTAGTACTACCTGTTGTCCGTCAGAATGGGAAGAGGACGAATATGTTATTTTTATTTTTTATATACTGGTATCTTGTTTTTTTTACATATGGGAAACGCTGTGCAGCGTGGAAATGTTAATAATTAGTGAGTTCATATTATGTTAAAGTATCTTTTAAGCCATTTAGCATAAAATAGAGGCAGCCGCCTAAAAGCACATAAGATGCAGAATATAATAATTTTATATATATATATATATATATATATATATATATATATATATATATATATATATATATATATATATATATATATATATATATACACTGCTCTTTACTATAGACTGGAGAATTCAGAAATATTGAATTATTTTTTTACGTATTTATTTTGTGTTGTGTTTGAAAAAAGTGTACTATAAATAGCGGCTCTGTTTGTTACCGTTGAGAGATTCAATCTATAAATGCTCTTTATTAAGATCAACCACAATTTTGTGTTGTATTATCATGTGTTTTATGGTAGTGGACGTTCACAGAAAATATGCCGTTTCTTTTTTTTTGAATAGAAAAATTCATGACCCGAAAAATATGTAATTTAAAACATGATAAAATATGGAGTAGGGATATGACGAGATCATATGTATTACTGGTCAACATCAGTGCTATCCTGTATTAAACTGTTGTGAAGTTGTTCCACAGTAAACAATAAATAAAGTAAGTAGAGTCGAGGGTTGGTTTAACAAGTGTATTAACAAAGTAAGAAAGTGACTAGCTCTTGGCTAGACAGTTACTAGACTGTTCTTTATCTTCAGTGTATCTGGTGACTCGCACTATTTATAGTGACAATCGGTGTAGTTTCCCCTGTGTAAGAACGGTCGGTGTAACATAAACATATGACTCCCACGTACATGAAGTTATTAGACTTTCTTAGTTATGAAGAATATTCTTAGTGAAGCGAAATCAGTAACAAATAGAGAATAGAAGCGGCTATTTGTTGGTAGAAATAGACTACATTTTACGACACAACATTCGTTAGATGTAGAAAAACATCATTTTGCCAGTTAATGTATACATGACATTTACGTTTTTATTTATTTAACTGACTTTCCACGAGTAAAGAATTATACTCACGTTCTGTATTAAATAAAATGAATAACTACACTTCTCATAATGTATCACTTTTGATGAGAAATAATAAGTGGCTGTATACACCTGTAAACACAAACGCAAGAATAATGGAAGCCGTTGAGAAACAAGCAGCACATCGATGCCATAAAAAAATAAGCCGATGATGCTCATCAGAATTGTATATTGAACACATGTAATCTGTGTATTTACCTGCCCGTGAGTAAGAAGTGGGTGTAACAGATTGGCGAGCTTAATATTATATGTGGTGTTAATAGTGGCTAACAAATTGGCTAGAAGATCACTTGCGCCTGTGAGGGTTTCTATACTACAGAATGAGAACTCAGGCTTTGCATTCATAAAAATCGAATGCAATCTCAATCTAATTAATTCTGTATTTTATAACACATATTCTAATTTAATTAACCAATATACTTAATATGCTATCAATCGTGCTTTTATTAATTTAAAATTTGAATACCCCGACACATATGATACATACGAAAGTTCAAACATTTTTTTTTATATCACGTTGTTTATTTAATTACTCTTGGTATACGGTACTCTTAAATACTTGAGCTTCGTATGTCTTTATAACACACTGAAAATGAGTGCAAAAGCCAACAATCCTATTTCATATTTTTGTTAAAAGTACGCAAGACAGTTCAGCAATAGACATGCAAGCAGGTGTGCCTTTATTTATATTACCGGTATTTTCTTAGTTTTAATAGAACGTGTGATACACTAATGTAAGTAGACATTTCCGAGTTATTACTATTGTATTAATATATATTCAACAGTAAAAAGGTCAGTGCAATATGTCACTGGTTAAAATAAATGCTTTTTACATTAAAAATATATGTATTAATACAGTTTAAACAGTAAAGCAAAACATTATAGAAAACATTTATTACATTCCATATATACTTGTCGGGCTGTTTGAATGTGGTCATCTAAAACAATAAAAAATATGTGTTACTTTTTAAATTTTTTTTACTAATTCCGAAACTTGATTAAATATTAATATAAAATATGAAGCAACCCTCGTCTATGAACTGCAGTAAGCTATAAATGTTGAGAGAACATTTTTTGGAAAATGTACCAATACTTCTCTTATTTCATCTAACCAAGAGGTATATAACCACGCTAGTTCGTCAATTAATAGGCTTGCAAATCACGGTAAACATGCATAGGGTAGTGACCAATTAGTCTACATCCGAAATTAGGTGTTTATTATAATATTTCAGATATTCTTTCAGACTAAAATCATTTAAGAACCATGTAAAAAAGGTCAAATATATATCATATTCTCCTTTTGTTCTATATCGCTAGTTTTTATTTAAAAAACTCATCAAATAAAGGCAATTCTTCTCAGTGCTTAGTGTAACAAAATTGCCGCGTGTTGATCTGGAAAATCAGGATAATTAATAGAAAATGGAAAGAACTCGACCTCGAGTATAATGCTAATTGTATAATTATTTAGACGATACTTGAGTTTATTATATGTATTCTTTATCTGGGCTTATATACGTTTTATAATTAGAGTTACAATACCTTCCGGCAACAATATATATCTTAAAATATTTATTCGAGGGCAAAAAGTCACAATATATTATTGGATAAAGAGATACATGAGTTTATTACAGTAACTCTGAAAAAAAACTTACACAATTGTTATTATAGATATCATATAATTATATCCATAATATGCATGCGAAGCAATGAGACAACCCTTAACAAAGTATATTGAAAAATAATATGCTTGGACGCTTAATTATTAAACTCACTTTGGGATTATTACACAATTGCTAATTATTTGGAAGCAAAACTAATATATTTATGTACGTATGTTTTAAATATGTTTGACTTTAGTGCATCATTCTACAAGTCGATTACTTCATATGCAAACTACAGAGGCAGCAGCAGTTATTGTGGAAATTAAATTACACGTGTTCGAGCAACTAAATTGAAAAATAGGTGCTTACTCTTGACGAATGTAATTTTATAGCACATCTATGTGGTGTTCTTTTTTGCTATACTTATTTTAACAATAATGTGCAACGTTACTATTTTTGTATAAGGTTTACAAAGAAAATACCGTATTTGATGAAGTATCGTGAGTACTCCTAATAATGTGACTCTCCAGACAGGAGACAAATGTGTTGCATTTTGCATGCATTTAATGTGTTTTCATCAGATACTAGCAAGGCTACCTGGAGTTTCCAGGGTCTATGAACAAAAAAATAGTTTAATAGCGGGTGAACCTTATTTATATTAAATGTTCTACATCTCCCCCTCTCTAGCTAGCCGCCTCTTAATATGTTTCTCTTTCCCACCCTCCTATTATACGTTCATCTCCAAAACTTACCCGTTCTCTTCAACGCTATCCATTCCTCTTGTCTTGTGTTAATGTGTTGAAACAATAATTATGTAATTGATTTATCGGAGCTGGCTTTATGTATGTAACACTGTAATCTTACATATATTGCTCTTCAATTAGTACCAACAGTGTATGTTACTCCTAATGTACTAAATATAATACAGTGATGTTAATAATAAAGAGTGGGGCACATTTTTTGTGGCAAACCAGTAAATAGAATGGTTATAAAAAAACGAATGATATGGCACGTTACATATCACGTTGTCTAGGATACATATTCAACAATTCGTAATGATGAGTTCAATAATTTCAGATTTAATCAACCACCTCGAAATCATTGACAGTCAAACGTGTGCGCTGCGTATGTAATGAATGTAGTTGGTAATACAACTAACAGTTCCATGTAAATCAATTATTGTCGTGATATACATTATTTTATCAACCTTATCCTGAAAGTATTTTCTAGTTCGGGTTTGCGCTCTCCTAAATATTAATTTTCATAAAAATAATAGATTGCCCATATAAATAATCGTGTTGCCGATAATAATATATTCCAAAACGACTAAGTATCTGCTTTTAACATTAATTAAATAAGAACTATATATATTCATATCCTATATTTAAACATTGACAAAGAAATAATGTACAATGTCACTTACCGTATTTTTAAGAATATATATTTAAAAATGCATAGTTATGCGTTCATTGGTTTATGAGATTATTTTGGACACAATTGGGCACATACACACAAGCACACAGACACACACACACACACACATATATATATATATATATATATATATATATATATATATATATATATATATATATATATATATATGTAAGTAAATTTCGCGTACAACAAAATCGTGAGATAACGTTCAGAGGAAATATTTTTAATCAATGAAACGTGCGGGTGGGGAAAAAATTGCTAAACTTTTCATTAATGTCTTATCGTCTGACCCTCTGAGAGGAAACGTCAAAATGATAAATTAAAAACTAAGAAAATCGAATGAGATATGAGGGGAAAACATTTTTTGTTTAAGTTGGAGAAAACGATTGAGAAAGAAAAAACGTAAATTTGTCATTATTGTCGTTATGGTGGATTTGAATTATTAAAGATCTCCAACTGATTCTTCAAAATATGTTGTCTACAAAGTCTAGACCGAGAAGTATTAATACCTAACGCCTGAATAATATTAAGATGGTTGTTTGACCTGGCATTGTGTAAAACAAAAAGAAACACCTATCGGAATACTTGTCAGAACAAGTATTTGTACTAACCAGGTGATTACCGATGGCTGATTCCTGCGCCTGGAAGTTCCCAGATGATCTCGGAACCTTGTGTAAACGAATACTACGTGGTATGTGTTGGGATATTCTAATTTCTAATCTCTGGGATGTCTTGCCAAGGTAGTCAGCTCCACAATTACACAGGATTTTATAAACAACATAATTCATTTGAATGGCTGGCAAAACATCCTAACGAAAAGAATAGGAAAAGGTTATAGGTGTTTAAACTACTTTCAGCATGGTTGCTGGAAAAAAAACGTGAGTAGAAGAAGAAATCCTTTTGACAATGTCAAGGCCGTCAGCACCTAACCATGGAAATTTCAAATAAATAAGGCAACGTGACGGGCCAATAAATTTACCACTATTAAATATAGCAACTTTGCGTGCAATGGTTCTTTTTATGATATTGATGGGATATCCATTAGCAAAAAAAATATTAGTAATTTCACCAACTTCTGCAACGAGTCGTGTTGGTGAACAACTCATAATGCTAGATGAGTGAAAGTACTAATAAGATTTATTATTCTTGATCTTGGGGCGAAGGAATGGCAATTTAGATAAAGGCCTGTAAACGTTGTTTTTTATAAACAGAGTTTTCAAACGATGAACCAGCTTTAGACACTAAAACACTGAAAAATGACACCACAATCGTCGACCTACATAGTGAATTAAAACGATGCCTGCAAGTCACGGATAAGAGCATCACCCCGTGAGCGAAAACAAGCAAAAGTGTCATCAACGTAATGTGTGTAAAAAGCCGGCTTGGTCACTTTGAAAAATAATTGGTTTTCCGAAAATCCAACGAAAATGTTGGCTAACGATGGACCAAGATGGCTGACAATGGATATACCATCAATTTGCCGATACATTATATCATTGAAACTGAAGGACATTGATTTAATAGCAAGTTCCATCAGTTCAACAAAAAATTGTACAGGGAATTGTGGAGATTTTATATATATATATATATATATATATATATATATATATATACCTAACTTTATAAATATACTAGCATGGCTACCCAGTGGCCTTTTGGCTAAGATCAAAGTGTAGTATATGTTCCGATGGATACTGCACACCATACTGGTGTTGTCTTGCCCTTCGGGTCTTGATTTACGCCGGTCAATGGGTGTGTCCTCTGCAGTTCTGGGAGGTCCACCTTCCCAGGCTTTGCCTTCCCTGTTTGAGGAGGAGTAAGTGTATTGCTTACTGACTGAGGACCCTCTACCGGGGAATGCCGACACGGCTGCCCAGGCAATTGTTAAACTTCACTTTCCCGACCCGACCATGGGCCCCATCTTACTTGTGGGAGTAAGATAAAATTGTCCTTGTGCCTGACTCCTGGAGAGGAGTAAATCAATACCCAGTGTTTACCGGGCTCATAAAAAAAAACAAGATAGAAGATGTTAAGAAATGTGTGACTATTTAAACGCCTATCTCACCACCTCTTATTATTTGTCTCCTTATCTTTCTTTATTCTCCATTGCCCATTCCTAAACAACCCTTTCGCATAACCGTCTTACCATTCGCAGTAGGTCATTTATATGAGCTTTCAGTTTTAAAGTATTTGCTCCTGGATAGCGCCGAGTTTCTCCCATTTTATCAAAATATATACTTTTATCTTCATTTGTTTTAATTAATTCTGGGCAATGCCGAAATTATTATCTTCCGCCCTAAATGATATTATGACACGCATATTTATTTCAGTGTATTTTGTCTTCCTCTTCTGCATAAACCATATACTACATAGGAAATGTAATACTATATTTTTTACACACCAGCTGGATCTAATATTTTGAGCACTGACTTCCGAGCAACGTATACTACCCTTCCTGGTTTACAATAGTATAACAAACAAAAGTAATATTTCTCCCGGGCAGCGCAGCATTTAACTAACCCTGTACTATGTAGGATACAACTATCTATGATATTGATGTCTCTCACAACAGCACCACGTGCACACACTTTCTCTATCAAGGATATTAAGTACTTAGTGTTAACTCATATAAATTACGAAATATCATACTTTAGTATTAATATCATGGCACCTCGGCAACACCTATTTACAAAGTGATATAAATGTTCTTCTTATCGCAACACGCTGCGTTTTTCCACCCCCACTCTATTTAGTATCTTCCGAAATTTTGAATTACTATATATCACTTACCAAATATAATAATGCAATCTATTGATGTTGATCAAATTAAGAGCGCTACAGAAACCACCTCAATAAAATTAAAGATGCTTCTAGAGCGCTACTTTAACAACCCTTTCCGAGTGTTTTGTCCCCCGCTTTATTCTGAAGATAAGCTTTAAGCACGTTTAATATATAAAATGCTGAGTGAGTTGCAGAAAAGAAATACATTGACACAACAGCGTTTATTTTCCAAATTATCGTTTAGACACTGGACCCTGCCCCTCATGCGAAATCTGCTCCATAACTCACTTAGGGATACACTTAGCGATTCGCAAACACTTACATATTCCTTCACGATTATTGTCCACGAGAATATTCTCTTAGATATTAAGTACATTTTCCAACACTTCTTTCTATAGAACACACCCAACAACACCGGCATTGAGTTTTATACACACACCCACACACCAACACACACACATACACACCCACAAATAACATTGAATCAATCAAAACGTAACTATTATTCCCAGAATTAAGAAATCAAGTATATTATAACGTACGATTGTTTACAAAACAGTTTGGAAATTCCATATTTGATTTGATTTTATAAAAAAGATTGTAATAAATATTTCCCAACTCTTTTGAAAATGATCGTACGCCATGATGGACTTGATGTTCTAATTCTCTGACCAATCTGAATGTTTGTTTTATTTAAAGAATATAAGTGTTTGTATATATATATATGTATATATACACACCTATATGCATACATATGCTTTATTTGATCTACATATCATCCATCTAGCTGATACCTATATCTACAATGAACGGTTGTGATAGTGCCCGTTCTGACGGGTGTATACGTTATGTACATCGGCCTTAGGGTATACACCCTCCGTTAAACTCAACCATTTATTTTGATTTAAACATATATACATATGTGTACATATGTATGTATATATATGTATATATACATATATATACATATATGTATATATTTACATATATATGTATATATATATACATACATATGCACACATATGTATATATATATGTATATATGTATGCATATATATGTATATATACACACCTATATGCATACATATATATATACATATATGTATATGTCTATATGCATATATATGTGTATGTACATATGTATATATATATATATATATGTATATACATATATAAATATATATATATGCATATGCATATATACATGTACATATATGCATGTATATATGTAAATATATATATATATATACACACATATATATATATTTGTATATATATATATATGAAAATATATGTATACATATACACATATATATATACACACATATATGCACATATTTATATACACCTATATATAATCATATATATACACACGTATATTTATATGCTAGTGTGGGTCTATCATTATATATATATGTGTATTTGTATACATATATACATATATATATATATATATATATGTATATATATATTTGATATACTTCGTTGCATATGTGTTATATGTCAAAGGTGCACCCACCACTCATGGCACGCCCTGATAATCAAAAAGTGTATGTCGAATTGTTGTCAATATGTCTATTGATTCCAAAGCTCATGTCAAAAGATGCCCATCGAAAGCACATATTACTCTTTGATGAAAGGCAAAAAGACAAACATGTTTTTTGAATTTGCAGTCATGGTATCTAGCAATGCAGATCGACCCTCATCATCTAGTTATTATAATGGTTTTAGTTGATTCCACCTTGAGCAAACTCTTTGATCAGCTCAGCTAATAAAAAGGTTATAGTATTCTATTACAGATAAGATGAATGCGAAAAGGGAATTCTAACTAATGACACAATTATGGCTTTACGTCAGCTTAGCTATAATTTACATCTTACTAAAATAATTTAATACAATTATGTTAATATTTTCAGAAACATGTACTCAGTATTATCTATGTCGTTATTCTTCAATATACGCTCCTTTTTATTATTAATATTAATACACTAATCTATCTTTCAAACACCCGACCCCCTTTTAAGCGATTAATCTCTATCCTCTCTGCCCCTCGGTTTCTCTCTCTCTTTTGTGTATATCTCACTTCATAGCTACACAGAGGCTTCCGTGTTTCATCCCCGAGTGGAATCTTGTGGCTAAAATACATGGTGTTATTTTTTCCGGGTGTTTTTATACATTATTTAAGGCACACAATAACAAAATACTAAAAGAGAACAACAGAGAGGGGAAAAAAACGAATTACATAAAAAAGTGGAAAATACTACGTGGGTATGACCTCCTTAGACTTTAAAACTAGATATTATGACCACAAAAGCACATTTAAAAACGTAGAACGTCGAATTAAAACAGCATTAGCAAACCACTATTGGGAGTTCAAAGAAAATGACGCTCACCAATAGTTGATGGAAAATACTACGACAGGCCAGTGCATGTGGACATTTAGACGACCCGTGTAGATTATGCATGAATAAACAATTTGAAATCCTAAATTTCAAAGATCCCCGAAATATATTAAACTCTTAAAGTAAGATAGCAAACAGCCGCTTACACAGTAATAAATTTACCCTAGGCTAACGATAAATAAATAAATACATAAATAATAATAAATAACACAAAATTAAAACAACAAAAAAAACATAAAAAAACTTAACAATTTATTAATTAGAATTTAAAATAGAAATACAAGGAACAACGTGTAAAAATAAATTCACCTATTATATTGACACAACAAAGAAAAATAGGATATAAGTACATCTATAGAAAACAGAACAAAGGAACGGGATATAGGGAGTAACACCAACAAGTCCTTTGTTCGCGGGAAGCCCAACGATTGGCTTAAAGAACAACAAAGGATCTGTTTGGTTAGCAAGCTAGCCGTATATATAAACAAACCCGGCAAAATAACTCCACGCATTTTAGCCTGAAGATTCCACCGGGGATGAAACGCGAGAGCCTCTGTGTAGCTTAATTGCCATGAATATATTTTCATAGCTTACAACCTTGCTCTACTTACGTATCGAGCACTGTTGAAGAAAATACTGAAAAATAATTCATTAAAAAGTAATATCTCCTTATAAAATATGATGTGGAAACATGAAATACTAATGTATATATATATATATATATATATATATATATATATATATATATATATACATATATGTATGTGTATATATATACATATATATACATATATACATATATATGTGTATATATACATATATATATACATATACACATATATATATATACATACATATACATATATTTATATACATATATATACATATATATATATATATATATATATATATATATATATATATATATATATATATATATATATATATATAAACGTAGAAGAAATAAGAGTGATACACATGTACGAATGTTTAAGGACAGGCTTAAGGAAAGAACACTACACATTAGTTGATTAAAGAGTATACCTTGCATTGAACAATCTAAGTTTTAAATAAATCTGGACATTCGTACATGTGTATCACTCTTATTTCTTATACCTTTTTAATTGCCCTATCTCGTATATTGAGCTGAAACCATTTCACTATAAGTTCTATCTACTAAAAGTTTACTACAATTATGTTAATATTTTCAGAAACATGTACTCAGTATTATCTATGTCGTTATTCTTCAATATACGCTCCTTTTTATTATTAATATTAATACACTAATCTATCTTTCAAACACCCGACCCCCTTTTAAGCGATTATCACGCTAGTTTACTCTCTTTATCTCTATCCTCTCTGCCCCTCGGTTTCTCTCTCTCTTTTGTGTATATCTCACTTCATAGCTACACAGAGGCTTCCGTGTTTCATCCCCGAGTGGAATCTTGTGGCTAAAATACATGGTGTTATTTTTTCCGGGTGTTTTTATACATTATTTAAGGCACACAATAAAGAGACTGCGATTCGACAGACAAAGTGTTAATATATAATACTTTTCAACTTTTTAATTGGTGAGAATTGCGCACAATAAGAGAAAATGTACCATTTGATTTGTATTAATACAAAGTATATTATCCGTTGCGTATCTACTTTTTGGGGGAACGTAATTTTAACAAAAAAAAATACTTTCACACGTTTAATTCACTCACTGTTAAAAAATAATATTTGTTAACAGTATTTTCCGAAATAGATTTACTCCTTATACTTCATATTCGGACTGATTTAGCGATAAAATAGTTAGACAGAGGGTGAGTAAGAGAGATATATTTACAATCGTGTATCTGTATTTAGAATTATAAACACAATTAATAAAATATTGATAGAAGGCAAATTAATGGATATTCCCGCTTTAAAATATACATAATAAAGAAAGCAAATGACGGAAGCTTTTAGGAATTACAATATTTTTTAAGATAAATTAAAGTGTCTGAATGAGTTCTACGTTCCAAGCACTCCAACCACTTATTTTACAGTGTTCATCGTTTTCCTCCATTAAATCACCTCTCACCCGCTCTCCCTATCTCTTTATATATACATATATATATATATATATATATATATATATATATATATATATATATATATATATTTATCCATGTCAGGTTGGAAACAATGTAATATTGTAGTTTTTACTTTATTACTTTTCAGTCTCCTAAGTTATACATAGTTGTAGATTTCTTAGTGAATTGGTGTCGTAATAGTTTGCTTTGGCTTTCAGATACAGTAGATCGTTCGGAAATATAAAGTGTAACGGTCTCCCCCGTCAAAATATAGATATTAGTGAGGAACATCTGAGACATGCATGCTCTATGAATTCAAAAAGGGAAACTGAGCTGCAGAAGCTAAAAGGAAAATTGGAACTCTCTATGGGATAAATGTTCTGAATGATCGAAAATGTATACGGTGTTTGCACACTTCTTTACTATGTCAGATCGGCGACGTTCGGGAAGACAAAAATAAATTGATCAAAACGCCATAAAAGACGCTGCTGAGACCATATTACACTTAACAAGCAGATAATTAGCTCAACAATTCAGTACAACCCATACCACAATTATTTATGCCTTAATAATTTAGGAAACGTTTAAAAACTAAGATTATGGGTTCTTTACGACTTGACTGACGCGCAACGAAATCAAAGATTGACTGTTTGAACATCTTTGTTTTCCAGGAATCATCGAATACAATTTTTGCAAAGAATTGTGACTTGATATAACCAATAGGTTCTTAACAAGAATAGCCAACGCAAAAGTCACACCGAAACTAAAGTCCACAGCCTGTTTAAAACAGGGACTAAAAGCAAACCAGGTTATGCCCTCTTTATGGTTGGACATGAGAGGAATAATTCATTATGAGTTATTGGATCCTAATAAAACAATCCCAGCAGTGTAACATTGTTCGCAGCTGGATGATCTAAGAATTATTCAATAAAAAAATGGCTAGCAGAACTCAATATGAAAGGTATAGTGCTTCAGCATAATAACGCGAAACCTCACACAGCAAAACTCACTCAGGAACAAGTCATGATTTTAAATATAGAAGGTTTGCCTCATTCGCCTTATTCACCTGATATTGATCCATCCGACTCAAATCTTTACAGTCGTTGACGCATCACTTACACCATGAAGTTGATGACAATAACAGCTAATTCACAAATGACCTACATTTGTTTTTATCTAAAAAAACAGAGATGTTTTTAAAGAATGGATCAGGAGGCTCGTTAAACGTAAGTCATAGAAAATGAGAGAAATTGTTGTAAAGATTAAAAATGCCTTAATGTTAATAGTTTAGAAAATAAATATGTTTGACAAAAACAACATTACTTTTTTTCAAACCTTATATATATATATATATATATATATATATATATATATATATATATATATATATATATATATATATATATATATATATATATATTCGTGGTATAAAATGTTGTTACGTTAAGGAATATAGACCTGTGTGCCTTTTTTCATGGAAGTGTTTTAATTGAAACAGTGGGTAGACCAAGGGAAAACTATTAATTTTATAAATTTACTTAAACGTTAATTACTTATATTTCCTATACCGCTCCCCGTTGACCCAGGACTGTACTCTGCTAAACTCTGTCTCTGGAAGCATAGATAGAGCACTCTTTATTGACTCGAATGCGCAGATACATGTATTTGGGGATTTTAATGCCCACCACCGCGACTGGTTGGGATTCTCCAGCCTTACTGATGCAGCCGGCAACTCTACGTATAATTTCTCCTTAGCTCACTCCCTCTCTCAGACTGTTGATTTTCCGACCCGCATCCCCGATCGTGTGGACCAACAAGCCTCACTTCTAGACCTCTTCTTGACCTCAATACCCGAGGCTAGTGTGACGAAAGCTCATAGCCCACTCGGGGATTCTTATCACATTGTGCTAATGATACATATCACGCCAAAAAGTCGTCCAAAAGCTGATGAACCGTTGCTCAAAACAACAAGATACTACGAGTAAGCTGGTTTTGAGTCAATCAGAGATCACATCAGTTACGCTTCATGGAGGGAAACCTTCACAATCCCTGCCAACCAGTGTGCAAACGAATGTACTGAATGGGTCAAAGCAGGCATTGAAGTCTATGCCCCCATGCGAAAATTCTTTAGCAAGCCCCACTCTCCTCAATGGTTCACTTCGGAATGTGCAGCTGCCATTTCTGAGAGGCAACAAGCATTCCGTAAATTAGGCCGCCATAAGTCAGCTACTAATAGGCATTAATTTATAGAGTCAAGAAATAATTGCAAGGCCGTGATAGTCGAAGCGAAGAGAAGGTATGATGAGTTAACAAAAAAACGCATCCGGTCACAGAAACTAGATACTCGCGATTTCTGGAAAATCTACAATAGTGTAGTAGATAATGGTCAATCTACGATTCCCCTACTTTCAAACCACAATTATGTCGTTTGCACGGCCACTGATAAGGCTGAACTACTTGCACAGCGTTTCGCTTCTAACTCTACTTTAGACGCAGGTAACCACCCTCTCCCTGAATTACCATTGCGGACTGAAGCCGCACTTGATAACCTGGTCATCACCCGTTCCCAGGTCAGAGACATCATAAAAAACCTTGACACCTCTAAAGCTTGTGGTCCTGATCTTGTACCTGTAATAGAAATAAGGAAATGCTCTGTTGAACTGGCCCCTGTCCTCTCCAAACTCTACAATAAATGCCTAGCCGAATCTTGCTTCATCGATAGCTGGAAAATTGCCTCTGTGGTACCAGTCTACAAGAGTTCTGGGAATAGAACCTACCCTCAGAACTACCGCCCAATCAGTCTACTGCCGATCTTTGCCAAAATCTTTGAATCCTTAATCAATCTAGCGATAGTACGTCACTTAGTTAATGCTAAACTTCTATCTGACCGCCAGTATAGATTTAGACAAGCACGATCTACTGCAGACATCGTAACGGTCATCTCTGAACGCATGTATCATACACTCGACAAGGCAGGTGAAGCTAGGGCAGTAGCGCTTGATATATCCAAGGCCTTCGACAAGGTATGGCATAAAGGGCTTCTCCTGAAAATACGCTCATACGGTATTACTGGGCAACTACTTAATATAATTAGATCCTTCCTGAACAAAAGAAAAATCCAGGCTGTCCTCGATGGCCGTTCATCTAAGCAACATGACATAAATGCTTGTGTGCCCCAGGGATCTATTATTGGACCTTTGTTGTTCCTGATCTATATAAACGATCTCCCTGATGACATAGTGTCTGAGATTGGTTTATTTGTGACGACACCACGCTTTACTCTCGCCATGTTGGCAAAACAGACGCAATTATATCCGATGCAATGGCTGAATCTTTAGAAAATGACCTCCAGGCTATAGTAGACTGGGGTCATAAATAGTTGGTGACTTTTAATGCCGCAAAGACTAAGCTCCTTTCCTTCAACAACTAAAAGAAGCCTCTCCAACCACCGATTGTTATGGCAAATAACACCCTACCTGAGAGTTCATCATTCAAACTCCTTGGCCTGACCTTCACAGGTAACATGAATTGGAACACATACATTGAAGACATTACCAAGGCTGCCGCAAAGAAGGTTGGCTCCCTCTACCGTGCTAGTAGACTCCTTACACCTGACATTATCCTGTATCTATACAAAGCCACCATTCGCCCATGCATGGAGTATTGTTTCCACATCTAGGGCTGGTGCATCATCTACTAGTCTCTCCCTCCTTGACAAAGTCCAAAAAAGAGTCGTCAACCTAATAGGTGCCTCACTGTCAGCTAAGCTCCAGCCCCTGTCCCATCGCCGCAATGTAGCATCCTTATGTTTGTTTTACAAATACTTGAATGAATTATGCTTCGATGAGTTGACTACTCTGGTGCCCCCTCGACGTAAATTCACTAGACTAACTCGACATTCTACTAAATCTCATTCATTCACTGTGGAGGTCCCCAGATGCCGGAAGGCATTCTACTCAAATACCTTCTTTCCTCGTGCTGCTGGCCTCTTGAACTCCCTCCCTGTCCTCTGTTTCCCCGACAGTACTGACATGCAGAAATTTAAAACTAATGTAAACAGATATCTCGCTGCTCAGATCCCAATTTAAGCTGAGCCACCAATACTTCTCCCCTTTTCCTTGTTCTCAGTAGCCCCTTACGTTTACAGTGGCGACCTGCCTTGTTTGGGGTTGAATCATGTTAAAAAAAAGCCGGAGTACTCCACTAGCATCAGAATAAATACGTAGAAGTAAATACTATTAATTTTTTTTTTTAAATCGTGTGAAATAGACAAGGGACAGTATTGGGGCAAACATTGGAGGCGTTGTCAGAATTGAACTACATTGAGTCCAAGAAACAACCCCGTGTTGTTTACATAGAGGGGTGTTAATGGTTTCATATAGATTGTTTTAAAAGAGTTTAAGGCGGAATAACGAATGTAAACTACTTATTACATATACACTGCCAATAGTGTAAGTCAACGGACATTCTGCGCTATTTATGTGATGTGTTGACTAAATTATTTCAATTATTTAGTATGTCTTGTAGAATTGCAGAATGATTTGTTGTTTTATTATGGATGTAAACTTTTGCAAATTCCTTCACACGTCTCCTGCATCGATCCGATATTTAAATTATTTAATGATTTTACTTATATGGTTGAGTAGGAAAACATTCTTGTGTATGGATTTTAACAAAAGTCAAGCGGAAACAAATGATTCTAGGGTTCGATATTTTATAACAGCGACGTAACGCTGAAGAGATTTGTTTAGCATAGAATTATATGCTAACATAACCTTCCTAAACTAATCTGAGATACGTCTGAAATGTTAGGATCAAAATGTGTGGGCTTATCAAAATTGGTTTTCTTGGCGGTGATATTTAAATTCACAATATTGTGAATGTAACCATTTTCAATTAGAGTTTTATAGTGAATTACGTATCCGAATCAATCAGGAATTCAAAGAAATTCATTAATGCAGGATGAACGAAATATTTAATTAGATTTATTTTTCTTTCTTTTTGGACAAAATGTATTCCAATCGCAGAATAATCCAGTAAAGATTAGTTTGCGGTAAACAGATAAAAGAACCAACGAATCGGAAGCATGCAATAGTACATTCAGAAAAAGAAAGGATGGAATTATGTTTTCTCTCATATGTGAATTGTAAGGCTGGATATAATTGATTTATTTCATTAAGAAATAGTAGAGAATCCGACCCCTTGTTTAATACACACATTGTATAATCGACGTATCGGACATAGTTTAATGGTTAATTGATACTGGCGAAAAGAGTATGATCATGAACACTATGTCATACATGTTAGCAGTCCACTTTACTTAAGTAAGAGAATTATCTGTCGATATACGCCTCAATAACATTGAATGCCTTCTTATTCTATTACGGTTAGTTGTATGCTTCCATCGTCTGTAATTTTGAAAACTTATGTACCTCGCATGAAACTGAACTTGTGTAAGACACCCAGCTAATGTTTTACGCTTAGATCTGGCACACATGTTATTGCTGCTAAATCCACAGTTATCTGACTGTAATGTTTCTGCTAATGATGAGAGTTTGATGTTGTTTCATACGAATTTGAACACCCACAGTCCAAGGAGATGTAGAATACATTAACTTAATAGAATAGTTTCGGATCACTTTTCTGTCCATTAAGTGTACTTAAAAAATATGCAATACTACAAAACATCATGCCAATAATTCTTTATCAGATTTTTATCTCCAGTCATATAATGATTTCAATTCTAAGAAAATGTGCAGAAATAATGTCTTAAGCTTAAGAAATGTTATGTAGAAATTTTAGTTCATGTACATGAATTGTAAACTAAATACAAATGTATTTAATTTAATAGAAATTTAAAATGTCAATATTGCTACTGAAATAGCACTTAAAACTGCTCTAAATGATATGAAATGCGTGGACTATGAATGAATTGATGTCGAGTAACTCCTAACATGGTGTGTGAAGTTATTACACTTTTGAGTGTGAATATGTTTGAGTGTGTATGTTTCCCTCTTCCTGTTGTGGACGAGGTTGCATAACCGAGTGAGTATATGTTCGTGAGGCATAATCTGTATGTGAGTGTAGAACAATGTGTATCTAACTATGCTCATATATTTTGTGTTAGTGGTTTTAGCTTTTATCTGTGATTATTCGTCTGATTATCCTTTTATGTGTTTATATATGTGTGATTTTATGTTTATATGTTAGATCGTTATACATATATATATTTACAAATGTATATATATTTATATATAAATATATATATATATATATATATATATATATATATATATATATATATATGCATAGGCATGCACCTACTTATGTGATTACGTTTATACATATATATATATATTTTTTAAAACTAATTGTAAAGTCCGTAACATACTTACATCTATATGTATATATATATATATAAAATGTATATATATATATATATATATATATATTTATATATATATATATTTATATATATTTATATATATATATACATTTTATATATATATATATATATGTTTATATATATATATATATGTATATATATGTATATATGTATATCTATATATATATTTATATATATTTATATATATATATGTGTGTGTATATATATATATATATATGTATATATATATATATATATATATATATATATATATATGTGTGTGTGTGTGTGTGTATATATATCAGTGAGGTATAAACATATATTTGTCGGAATTAAGCTACCGATTCTGGATTTAGGTGTATCGAATGCTCAATGTCTTCTCGTGCAAAGCCTTTGCAATTAAATACTGTATGTGATTGTGTATCTTTAAATAGATCATGCGGCTATAAATAGATACTAGGGGTCACTTATCGTAAAAAAAACGATGAAACACTATTTTACAAAGTATTTTATTATATTTATTCACATGAACTCATAGAGTTACGTCAGGAATTATATATTTTATATATATGTGTATATTATCGGTATTTTCCAAAGGAAAGGACCAACTAACAGCTTTAAAGCTTAATTGTAAATTACTGTCTTTTTACGAATTTATTTCAACTAGTGGAGGAAAGTATGCGGTAATTTTCTGTATTGCTAGTTTCTTTTTTGCCTTCTATCACATCTTTAAATAGTATTCTCGGGAAGTTTGAAAAGTACTCAACTTTTACTCTCTATTTTTTCTTGCGTGGTAGAAGAACATATATTTATTAACACACTCGCACTATTGTCGAGTATGTGTGCATATGTCTATTGTTATACATTGGGAAATTTCCAACATAATTTATTAAATGATTGACACAAAAGGAATCATATTACTGTCTCGATTTGTTTGTCACAAGAAATGCTATCATCAAAAAAAGGCAGCCAGATTATGTGTTGAAAATTATCATACACTTTCGTCATCACAGAATTCTTTTTTGTGATCAGAAATCAATCAAATCTGTCACCGCTTTTAAGAAGCTTTGTCAATTAGCAGTTGACCTAGATTTACGTGTGTCTAGACGTAGCTAAATAATGCAAGTTGATTTAATGAATGTTAAGCTTTACGATGTGTCGGCACATTAAATTCGATTTAGATTCAAACAAAAACATATTATATATAAAGAAACTCAAAGAGTAGGAATGTAGTCATATACGCATATAAATAACATACATGTTGAAGGTGAATATGTGGAATTATGATCATAGTGAATGATTAGAATACCCGTAGATTCTTAAAAATATAAGCCTATAATGTATGATTGATGTTAAGCTACATTACATAGTCATCTTTTTTAAACTATCCTTACAATAAATGTGTACATACTCGTACTATGATAATTGCGAAATATTTAATTTTCATATTCTGTTACAAATGATAGTTGGAAAGCAGCAGTAAATACTCTACAATTAAATAAATTAAATGAGAGGCGTTAAGTAAATGCGCAACCTATGCAATTATCATTTGTAAATTGCTTTCGATAAACTACATCTTTGCATGGTTTATATAATTACTTCATATATACTAATTACTACGTAGTTCATGCTAAAAAAGATAAAAAATGTTGCAAACCTTATAAATCATTCATGGACTACGTCACTTGTTAAATATTAATAATTAAGATTATTTAAAAAATATTTTCAATTTTCAGTTTATTTCCATCATGTTAAATGTGATTATTAGCGAAACTAATTTGTCAATTCAAATATATAATACAAACATAGAATTGATACACACTCATTAGAAAACAATTAACAAAGTTTCAGCGAATTTCAATTACTTCTTAAAAAAATATGAGACTTATTATGCTTTAGCCAAATAATTTATAAATTTTCTGGAATCACAGTAATGTAATGAAGTTGATTACATTTAGTATAAATACACTAAACATGAGGTTAAGTTGAATTGTATATTGATATTCGTCTACGTACCTGTAAATAGAAGTGATGCATACCTGTTCTGTTCAAAGAATGCACTCACTCGTCCTGAGACGAATATCCTGTAGGCAAATAAGTGTATATATATATATATATATATATATATATATATATATATATATATATATATATATATGTATATATATATATATATATTCTAGTACAGAAAAATTAGTACAACATTCGTACCGTCGGTTTCAAACACGTAAAGTGTTACCCATCCGGCTCTCTTCAGCTTCTGACAACAGAAGCTGAAGAGAGCCGGATGGGTAAGACATTCCGTGCTTGAAACCGACAGTACGAATGTTGTACTAATTTTTCTGTACCAGAATAAATAAATATTATGCTCTTAATTTTTAACTCTAATTCTTAATTAATCGAGCAGTCTGCTGGGATTTTTCCTACCATTTTACAAAGAAGTTATATATATATATATATATATATATCTATATATATATA
>OY744527.1:117659369-117669369 GCA_963556195.1 Sepiola atlantica
TCTATCTCGATATATTAATACATATAAATATATACACACATATAAGTTTATACATATAAATATATATATATATTCACATATAAAAAAACGTGCTAAGTTATTTTATTTTATGAACTAATACTCTAAGTTTAAAAGAAAAACATTTAATCAAGAAAACAATTGCTAAATATACTACCCGCAATAGATCGCCTCATGAGTTACCCTGGGTTAATACCGCCAGTTAATAAATAAGAATAACTATTTGGCATGTGCATGTGCCCTGAACAATAAACAGTACGCCCATGCAGGTGGTAATTGTTTTTATGCTATAAATCTTGGTTCGAGTATTTTTAATTATAGGTAATACATATGAACAAAAAAAGTGAAGGCATAAAGCATATCTTAGCATTCAATATATTTCGAAATGTTTTCATAATAATATTTAAAAATTATGTGTGTAAATCAAAGTATCGTTTGAGAAAATTAGACACAGTTGCTAATGGAACGTTGGTTAGAACTGCAATTTTATTGCTCGTAGCAAGTAACTGCTACATTAACAAAGTCTCCCTTTTATCGCACAACGGTTAGCCATGAACTAAAGCAATCAAGACATATAACATGGAATGAGTTTATATATATATATATATATATATATATATATATATATATTGCTTTTTATATTGTATTACAATTATACGTGTCAGTACAGTTTGAGGTAACTTTGATGAAAGGGGTAATTTCGGGAAGAACATTTCCCTTCTCTATATGTGTGTCAGACTATAATAAAAAAAAATAGATGCGAACATTATTGCGAGTGAGGACTATTCGGCAAGAAATGACATTGATATGAGATTTTTTTGTTTTTTTAAACTGTGTTGAATGTATTGTTTTCATGTCAATAATAATATTTTGAATTTTTTTTTCTAATTATGTATATTTCATAATTTTATAATTTCTATTTTTTAATTTCATTTAACTCTTGTTATCTGCTTGTTCCTTATTTATTTTTAATTTAATTTATTAGTATTTGTTTAAGCAAGCGGATCATCTCTGTTATAGAAGGTATCCTGTATTTGTAGGATTAGTGGTTTATGGTTTAGGTGTACTGTTTAAAAGTGTAAGGGATAGTCTGAATATTATATATTAATTATAAAAATTGTTGTTGTATTTGATCTTTTTGTTTTTATTTTACCCTTTCTTTTTTATTCGGAATTCAATGCTGCAATTAATATGTTTATAGAAAATATTGTTCAGTCGGACGCCTTGTTATTATTGTAACGAAACGAATATTCTCAGATCGAGGTGTATTGGATATTGAGGAATTGATTTATTTTTATTTCGATGAAAGAAGCAAATTAATGCACAGTGGCCTCTGAAGTTCGTTCATGTTCGTGCCTATTATGTTTAATATTAGTTATGTCTTGTTTTGATCACATCAGGGATAGCCTCAATATTTCTTAATTTCTTAATTTATTTTTTTTATTTAATTTAATTCTTTTAATCCTATTGAGAATTGACTGTTAAAGTTAGTATCATTGTTTTGTCTTAAGCGTAATTATTTATATTACAATGTGAATTGAATGTGAATAATATATGGCGTATATCTTGTTATGTTACAGTTCCAAAGATAGCCTTGATATTTATCAATTAATTAAATACACTCAGGATAGCCTCAGCACGTATTCATTTATTGATTTATTATTTTATCTTAGATTTCCTTATTGTAAATATATACATATATAAATATGGCTGTATATATATATATATATATATATATATATATATATGTACATATGCATATCCGCATATATGCATGTATGTATGTATATATGTATATATATATATATATATATATATATATATATATATATGTATATATGTATATATGTATATATGTATATATATATATATATATGTATACATATATATATATATGTGTGTAATATATATATATATATATATATATATATATATATATATATATATATATATGTGTGTGTGTGTGTGTTTATATATGTATATGTATGTCATATTTATATATGTATATTAAGTTATTGTTTAATCGCTTCAATTTTTCATCACCGACATTATATGACAGTACCTATTAAGTATGAGCACATTTGAGTGTATAACTCTAAAATGTTACCCCATGATATGAATTAGAAACTATTTATAAAGTACGTGACACATGTGCAACCATTTGTTTCTACTTCTAATTGATAATGTAAGAGCCCCTAACATCTCGTCGTTGTTTTGCTACCATTAAGCTCCCCCTTTCTCCTTGGACGAATTATATGCGCTTTTACTGCTCACATTATACACACCGTGAATATGCTTTCAATTTGCGATAAATTTTACTTTTTCATTGTTGAAACCTGGTGAACTGAAATAGTCTCCGTGGCCAGACAAGGAAAGCAATCTAATGGAAGTCGAAACAGACTTTCTCAAGAGATCGTTTGATGTTGATTCAGAATTCAAACGAAACGAAACAGACGAATTTGTCTAGAATAGTTAAGTAGTTTGAGGTAAATCATGAAAAGAGGAAAAATCTCTTGGTATCAAAGAAGTTTAAATAGACGCGCAATTGGAAACATTACGAATCAAGAAGGAAATGAATCAGGCTGGAAAGGGAAAGTCAATATTGATAAGGAGTTACCGAAACTTCTTACTAGAATAACTAATACATCTGTCGCATCTTAAAAACATGAATATAAATATATTACAAACATATATATATATATATATATATATATATATATATATATAAGTACGATTTATAGAAACGTTCAAAATTCATTCCGGCATGAATGTATCTGTCTAGATTCGTTGATGCATTTGTTGTTGTCATTTAATGTTAAATAAGTATTTTCTCTCGCTTTAACGAACACTCGAATCTTTTTTTTATATTTTTACTCCCTTTCGGGCCGAGATTTTCATCGTCGAATGATAAAATATCTTTGAAACAAAAGTTTTGCCAACATTTGTTTCTCAGACATGTTGTTAGGGTATCTATGAAACAAAAGTTGTCAAGCCTTTGTTGAAGAAAGGTTTTGTTATGTGGCGATAGAAGTAATAGCCGTAGCTAGAGATTTACTCGAACACATCCGATTGGTTCGTTAGTTAAAGTACCACTACTTCTAAATAAAATTAAATACAAATTGTATATCTATGCATTTAATATTTTATGTTTATGCTTGAATGTACCATGTGCATTTACGTGTAGCTTACTTGCTATATATATATATGTATATATATAATATATATATGTATATATATATATATATAATATATATATATATATATAATATACATATATAATATATATATACATATAATATATATATATATATATAACACGCTTACCATAGTACAAGTATGGTGTACACAATACAGCTTGGGTAAAGAACGGCCAAAACAATACTGATATAACAGCACTGGATTAAAAAGGTTTCTGTGTTTTGCGTCAAGTAATCACTCGAATTATTTTGAAGATAGTATGACGCATTCTACATTCGTGATATAAGCTAACCATTTTTTCCGAAATCCTATATGCATTGCGCTAGTGTTGAGCACATTTTTTTATAGTTGATCATGCTATGCTAATATACGTACGTATAATTATATTCTCATGTAAATGATTACGCTATGTGTTAGTACACACTCCTAATTTCGATGCGTCTATCGGGTTTTGGAAGTCAACGTGCTATTCTGTTTTCTGTTGTTTCATGCATGCGCTCACTTGGCGAGTCCAACACAGACACCCTCCTAGTTGCATGTATATCGATAAGGAATGGGACATGACCACAATCATTTAAACTTGCCGATGATTCCACTGGGCACAGAGATTTACTAAAAATGTCTAATTCTGCCCTTTTGGATGAAACCGCGGTACATTGCTGAAATATTTAACATATAGTTCTAAATAAATTATATTAGCTCTATTATATGATCGAGCACTTTACTTGATTTCTTTTCATATAAAACCTGACACACTATATATACATATATATATATATATATATATATATATATATATATATATATATATATATATATATATATATATATATAAGCATGTGGGAGTGTATAGGGGGAGTATTGTTGGTATTATATTCTTTGATTGCGGAAAGGAAACACAATAGCGGAGCGTGCAGCATTTGCAAAAACATCACACATAATGAGTGTGTTCATGCAGCAATAGTTCGATACGGACATTTAGTTCGTGCATTTTAGGTTTTCCAGACTTTTAGTCTAGATATAATTTTATTTCATTTTAAAGTATTTCTAAAGCGCCAATCAGCATATGGAATATTTCAATGCAAAATCGGTTGCCACATTCTTCAGAATTCAATTACTATTTCATTATAATGGGATAGCTAGTGTTCTTTAGCCTAAATGGTTTTGTCAGGTGTTATGGGCAGGTCAATGAGTAGGCGCGTCTTCTTATAACCGTATTCCATTCTAATGCGAGGTTTGTTTGTAATTATAGTCTTATAAGCGGGAACTGGAAATGCTCATGATGTTGAACTGCATTGTACTTTAACAAAAGGTAGAATAACCTGTTCTCTCGGGTATATTATTGATTTACATCATACTGTGTACTAAGACTAAAGAGTACAATGCATTATTTAGTCAACTATGTTGTATGCGCACTTCCACTGTAGCTATAGATACACTCCATGAATAAGAATTATTATTAACTAACTACTTTTAACATAGGACATCAACATTGGTTTCCAAAAATAGGGATCACATTAAATAGAAATTTGATGTGTGTCACTTTTAAAATGAGAGGCGGTGGCTATAATGCGTCGTTTAACCGCTTTTAAATACTTCAAAGATAGATAAATGTTGGAAATATTTATTAATTGCTGTCTAATACCTGTTTTTTAATGTTTTGAATAAGAGGTATCTAAAATTTAAAGATACGTTTTTCACCTTCTAAATCGAATAAGATATCGCGCCCGCCGGGACGACTTACGATTAGCAACTTTGTACTAAAATTGATGATAAGCTGTTTTTTTAATTCAAGACTGAAAAGCGTACACACATAAATATATAGTAACACATATCTAATTCATATCTATCTATCTATCTATCTATCTATCTATCTATATACTTATCTATCTATCTATCTATCAATATACTTATCTATCTATCTATCTACCTATCTACCTATCTATCTATCTACGGACCAATATATATATATATATATATATATATATATATATATATATATATATATATATATATATGGGGGTGTATATGTGGATATATGCATGTATAACTCTCCACAGTATTTTCATTCTTCAGTTAGTAAGTTCTCAAACTCCCCGTATACTAAAAAAAAACTTACCCTACTCCGAACTCTCCATTACCCCAGTCAATTGGACTATCTCCCTACACAATTTGGTCTCTCACCTGCCTCATGTGTACATGGATGTATTTCAGCGGGTGTACAGGTAAACTGACATACTTAGATGAACGTGGTGATGTGGTTGTGGGTGGCTATATATAATCACAGGCTAACTTGTGTGCCTACCCTTATATGAATTTATTTACATTCATATCCGGGTACATTTAAATGATGTTTATTACCAATGACTCTTGCTTTAGGAACGGACTGAGTGGTGACGATGGTTAAGTGGATATCGACACGGACTGAAGACCTGGGTGTTCCAAGTTCGAATCCGGTTCCACAGTACTACTTTTATTTAGGGATGTTGGCAACCTTCTCGTGGTCCCTCCCTATGAGAACCTGATGCTTTTCCAGAAATATTTCTAACTAGAAAAACATTGGGAAAACTAATGCCAACACCAGAATCATCTGATTCACACGAAAGAAGGAGAAGAAGGGAAGAAGGTGATTCTTCGAGCGAGCCATGTGCAAGACAGTATATGCCTCATTCGAATATCCCATAGTGCATAAATGGCACTCTAATAAACGGTCGTCGATGGCCGACTCATGTGCTTGTAAACGACCGGATGTAGGCCACGATAGTCAATAGGAAACTTGATAGCCAATATAGTTGAAATATATTATTCTTCCGTAATTAATGATTGTTTTGTGAGGTTATGTTCACATTAAATTATTCTGATGAATAAGAGTTTGGAAATCTAACGTTCAAATTCCAATTTGACTTTATATATACAAACGTGTAAGATCGTAAGATAGAAATACTCGTCTGCCGATGAGATTAGCTGTGAAGTTGTAGTGGGGTGTACTACTGAGTTAGTGTTACGTATTGATTATTGTTATGCACATCTGCGAGTATATTATATGCTATACAAATTTTAAAAAGTGTTTAATATATGTGCGTAGGTAAATACTTCAGGCAGCTGATCCCCATAGATTTGCATATAATATGCTAACTCTTGACTCTGAGGCTCTTAAAATGTTAATTTCATGTCTGGCGGGACTAGTATTATCTCTTAGGGAGCAGGTTTACTTCAGTATTCGTTGGAAAGTGATAGTATCACAATGACACACTGGCCAGCCATTACAGAATTTTAAGGGTATACCTTTTTGTCAGAAAGACTTGTAACCTCTTCAATTCTCATTGAGATCTTGAAGAGCTCACTTCTAAGATAGATTATCTGAAGTCCAGGATATTGAGTGCTAGTGATTGTGTTTATTTCAGACTTGGTTTCTCTTAAATGAATGCTATTTTGTATTATGTCTTATTAGCATGCCGTCTACAATTTCTTCACAAAACTAGCTTAAGATTTTCTCATATTAACATCAGATATATTAGGTCACACTTTCTAAACGTTCAATCACTTCTCGTGGGGAAATACTCATCACCTCCTTGCCCTTTGTGAGACTAATTTTGATTCGTATATTGATAGCAACAATCTTTATGTGCATGGTTATTTACCTCTTATCCGCTAAATATTTTCCACGCATGTGTATGGTGTTGCTGTATTTCATCGCAGCGATTTTTTCCATTGAACTTGCATTTTGTCTTGAATACCATGGAAGTCCTTTTACTTAGCTGATGGTGCCTTTACAGCACTCCACGTTTTTATTCATTTTTTACGACTGCCCTTCTGACTATGGTTGTATATTTGTTCATGCCATATCCGACAATATTAATAATGCATTGCCACTTAATCCGCCAACCTACATCTTGTTTTTTTAGTAACTTCAGTGACACTCTTTCTGACTAGCTCCCTCATACTAATCGCACAGATCTAGCTGATGTAATTTCTCTTAACGTTTCTCTTTCTCATTACGTATTCCAAACTGTCACATTCCCCTATACACTCTACTGGTAATACCTTTATCTACTATATTACTTTATTTGTTTTTACTTTGTGTCACTGACATATGTTCTATTTCCTCTTATTTCTTCCATAGGATAATGTATACTATTCTTTTCTTGTAGTTTAAGTTGATCTTGAGGTGAAATATTTTGATGATCGTCCTTCTTTTGGGAAGACGTATGACTACATGAATGCTGATTGGGATTACCTTCGCAGCTTAATATGTATGCTCATTGGGGGATATATTTAGTATGTTTCTAAATGCTTCTTGTAACGAGGTTACTAACTGGTTTCTTGTTATTACTGACACCTCCATTCCTCATCGTAAGTTTATAAGAACTCCTTATTCTCCCTACTGGTTTTTATATGTTCATGCTTGTGCTATTGCTAATTATAACTATTACTTTAATTAATATATTCAGAATAGTTTAGACGCGTTCAAACATTTCGACAGAAAATCTAGCAATTTCCGAAAGATAGAACATTGTCAAGGTATTTGTTAGTCTATCTAAACTACAACATGTTGTATTTCGTAATTTCTAAAGAATATAAAATGTTACTGGCAATGATAGAATATCCTTGTTTTTATTCTTCTTTTTAATCATGTTATTTCATCTACTAAGGATAAAGCCGGTATTTGTGTTTGTTTTGCTGTAGTTTTTTAGTTTTTCTTTTTTAAATTGATTACTTTTGAGTTTTTTCTTGTGTTGGCCACTTTAAGACGTTCGGCCCTGATTTAATTATGATATGATTTAATTTAAATATGATTTAAATATGATTTAATTATGATATGATGCTCGTCAACATTCTTCTATCTGCTTCAAATTATTCAATCTTTATTATTCTTAATACTGTTTTTATTCTTGTTCGTAATGGTCTTCTATTCTACTTATTATTGAAAATGCTGGTGATCTGTCTGACCCAACTTAGTACCGGACTGTTCGTATCCTCTCTGTTTTCAGCAAGGCTCTTTTAGAGATCAGTCGCAGGCTTGTTTATTTTACTCTAAAGGTAGGACCTTCTTAGTGATGTTCAGCACGTATCCCATTGATTTCCTTTCATTGCTGATTTGCTTACTGTTTTTACTAAGCTGACATGTTGGTGTATGGAAAACAATGGCGGGTAAGCTCATTGCGCTAGACATTTCGAAGGTGTTCGACAAAGTATGAACTTCCGGTCGTCTACACACATAAATGGTTATGGAATTAGTGGTACGGTTCTTGAATTATTATGTCCTTTCCTTTTGAGAGAAGATTACGAGTAACTTCGTATGGTATCTCTTCATTCACATTTTCTATAAACGTTATTGTTTGTAAAGGTGTTGATTCTAGAAACAACACTATTCTGTTGCTGTATATAAATGTTTTTCTAGAGAATATTATTCAGAAGATTAACATATATGCCGATGTCACCACTCACTAGTATTGTGTTCTAATGTTGCATCTCGTCCATCCTTTCGGTATCAATTGAAATATTCAACGTGTCCAGAAGTTTACCTGTGTTTGCCTGTGGATTGTGACACGGAATGGCTTGATCGTTTCGCCATTTTAAGTCTCCGCTCGTGTCTTTCAATTGTAAGCATGTCTCACTTACACTGATATTATCATAATTCGTATTTTACTTAAAGATAAATCGACTCTGAAACATCGTGGTATTTCTCTCCAATCAAGTCTTCATTGGAGTTAACACATTAGATCTCTTTCTCTTTCTCGTTCTTGTAAAGTCGTTTCTTTCTACTTGAGGCTATTCTCTACTTCGTAAATTTACTCCAATATAGTGTATGGGGTACTCTTATCATATTTAGGTTTGTAAATATCTGTCTCATTTGAGAATTACTGATAAGGTTAAAAAAAAGTATATGGAGTTTAATTGGTCAACTTTTTATTTTTGTCTTTACTCTCTCTATCACAAGCGTGATGTTGCTAGCCTCATTTTTTCTATAAATACTTGTATGGCAGGCGCTCTTCAGAATTGCCTCATCTATTCTCTGCTTCTTTTGTTCCAGCTTGTTTGACTAGTTTTTCTAATGGTCGCTATTAATTCGCTGTTTTGATACACCATTGTAATACAGCTTCCTATTCCAGTAGCTGGTTTCCAAGAACTGCAGGTTTGTGTAACTCTGATTGATTATTTTATCCCTTCTACTTATTGCATTAACATTTTAAATAGCAATTACCGGTCTTTCCAATACTAATGTTTCGTTATTGTAAGCTCCTTACATCAAGTGTCTTCATAATTTTTCTGTAGCGATTTCCATAGAAAAATAACATTGATAAATCTAGAGAAATCAGATATTAGTTTTGTGTTCTTTGTTTGGTCATATTGGGCTGTGTTTTAATAGCTTTTTATTGCAAAATGTTTAAAAACAAAATAGTTATTTTGATTATATATTCAAATCGGAATATAAAGTAATACATATAAAATATAAAAGTATTAATCATTAATACATAGATTGATATATTCGTTTAGCAATGTTCCCAGTGTCTGGTTTCAATCCTGATCTCCAGCAGGAGACATTTGTTATGGTAGTTGCTCAGCAGTGAACTCAGTTCAGTAAATTGGAGAGCGAAGAAATGTGTTTCCTACATGTACCATTCCATCCTATATTGGTTGCCTGTTCTAACATATCGTCTACCACACTATTGTGTATAAATAATACATCGCATCTTCATCCGCCAACCTCCATCTTGGGTTTTAATAACTTCATTTCTCCCTAGCTCCCTCCGTCTTACTTTTTCTGATCAATGAAACGTAA
>OY744527.1:117671869-117684369 GCA_963556195.1 Sepiola atlantica
AACTTGTGTAGCAATAACATATTAAAATACCACTTTTGCTAATACAAAATGTAAATTAATAACTTTATTACGTTTCAGAAAACTCTCTACATAAATAATTTCAAAGTGTGTTGTTTTATATAATTCGTGTTATTAAACAATAGTGCACCATACCAATTGCTGTATATGAACTATACACCTTTTGGACGCATCAGAAAATTCTATTTCCTGTAATTGAAATAAAGCAATAAGTTTAAGTTTATTTGAGGTTTTTCATGATTTTTAAAGAACCCCATGTATATAGTGAAGAATTACTGCCCACTTAATCTAAATCGGAATAATAATTTGTATACGGTATTTGTCAAATCGGAAAATTTCTATAATCTTTCTACTTTAGTTGTCTTTATATATACATTAGAGTAACATACGCATCTCTGCATAGTTGCATGTCTTTCTAGATATTCCTGCAATATCAGAATGCAAAGGCTAACATATATGCCCATTTAAATGTAACATTTTTAGACAGCTTTCCTGAAAAAGTATATGTGTAAACTGCATATAAGCAAATATGTTTGGAAACAAAAAAAGTAATAATAACATAATATTGAAGCAAAAGTATGCGTCAAGCTGAGTTTACTAATTTAAAACTCACAGTTCACAATCACAAATTATATTAAAACTCGTAATAGGTGTGCATAAGCTTGATCCTATAATAGATACACTTCATATCCACTGCTCTAAAATATAGTAACAAAGTTAAACGTCAAATAAATAAGGTTTACTAAGGTCATGAGTAGTAATATATTAAATATATTTTTTCCGAAATATTCTGTAACTACGTAGATACAAATGTATTTATAGTTTTTAATAACGCAAATATAGTACAGAGGGAAAATTGGGAAGGCATTTTTTTTTTAAATAATGGTTTGATTGTCAGAGTTTGGAAAATGCATGCTGTTAAATCTTGAAGTCAATATGAGAATCGTTAATTTATAGTTGAATAAGCAACGCACGATAACTGACTGTGTAGAAAGCTCTTAAAATGTCTTCATCGTGAATGTTCACCAAAGAACAAAATGAATGAACACAGCAGAAAGTACAGTTAAAAACATGCCTTATACGGGTAGTGTATTGATCGTTAACTGGGATAGAAGGGGAAAAGCAATCGGGGATAGTTGGGATTGATTTACTTTCGGTTCAATAATCAATAGTTATATTTCATGTCGAGGTAGGCAAGGGTTGAAAAAGTGAAGAATAAGTAAATAGAAAATGAGGAGGAGATATGCACAATAAAGATGGAAGTCGAAAAGATAGAATATATATATATATATATATATATATATATATATTTGTTAGATGAAACAAATATGAAATCGGTTATATCATCATGAACATTCTGATATAATTATAAAAGTATAGCTGTAAAAATAATTGAAGTCAATTCTAATACAAGTGAGACACATGATATATCCTAGACATTATTAGTAATGAATATATATATATATATATATATATATATATATATATATATATATAAACACTATATAAAAGTATAAATAATTATATGTATAAAAACACACATGATATTTCTATTAAAGTATGATAAGGACTCCTCTTCAGATTATTTCATTTTATCGCTTTATTAAATATATTTCAAACTTTAAATTGTTAATAGCGATATAAACAACATATTATTTAAAACTTAAACTACACTGGCTAAAGAAAATTACATTTAAAGCATGAATAACTGCTGTTTTTAAATTATTCCGGGCAATCTGAAGATAAAGTAATTGTTTAAATAAAATGCCATGTAACATGATATTTTCAACTTTAGCATGATAGATCAGCGGGAATACAATTAAAAATGACTAGAAGTTATTTGACGATTTTACAATTACGTATGTATATTCAATCCAGGAAGAGCAGCACACGCTATTTCAATTAGAAGCGTGACAGACCCGCTTAATGTATATATATGTAAGTGTATTAAATATTTAAATTATCTTTGCAAAATGTAAGTAGAACTTCCAACTCGATATTTCTCTAATAAAATAAAATAGATATGGAACTTCATATATATATATGTATGTATATATATGTATATATATATATATATATATATATATATATATATATGTATATATATATACCTATATATACACATATATATACACATATATATATACATATATATATATATATATATATATATATATATATATATATATATATATATATATATATATATAAGAAAATATCAATTAGTTGCACCTACAGACATCGATGCTTCATGCTTACGCAATCTTTAGTGATGGGGATGCTACTTTCTGTCGGTCGGATGGATCGAACCCGGTTTTGCAATTCGTTAATGATTCGCATATATATAAATAAAAAACAAATCTGGACACAAAACTAAATCAAATATTTGTAAACTGTTTAAATAAAAAAAAAAATTATTAAATAGGGAGGTGGTGTCTGATCAACACTGCTGGGATGCCATGATAAAGAAATACTGTTTTGTTTTTAAAATCCCGAAACAGTTTTCATGCTAAACAACTGACGATCCCCTATATAAAATAAACATATATAAAAATATATTTATATTAGAGTAAATTCTTCGAAGTTAACTAATATAGTGATTGCAGTTGATTGATTGACTTACAAAACAAATCTTTCAACATAATTTTTTTCCAGTTATGAAGGTTAAAATAACTTCCGAGACTATATATATATATATATATATATATATATATATATATATATATATATATATATATATATATATATATATATATATACATGAGTGTTTTGTAGATAACAATAGCATTTAAATGAACGTTCAGAAAGGCTAATTCATACAAAAAATGTTTTAAAAAATGTCTCTAAAAGTGTTTACAGCCTCGAAAGCAACAACAAATTCATAAGCGTTTTACTGCGTTTTACAGCGTGTTTGCTGCCAATTTGAGGTTTCCGAGTTTTTTGTGATTACTACTTATTACCTCCTAAAGAGGAGAGTTTTTATTTTTAAACGATTCTGAAGTACGATACAAATTCTAGCAGGGCACATAGCTTAAGATTTAGGTGATGCTTTATCAATAGTTTCGTTGCTAACATATTTTCCTCGGGTTATTGCATAGTGTTCAGGAGAGTGACGTTCGGGTCTTAGTCTGAGATTCGGGAATGGATCAGTGCCTGAGCTTTAGGATGGAGTGCGGAGTTCGGGCAAACACCAAAACCAGAGTATCGGGAAGGAGTCAGTGTCTTATGTTCGGGAAATAATCAGAGCCTAAGGTCAGGGATAGGAAAGGGTCAGAGCCTGCGATTCGGGTAAGAGTAATATCTTCCGGTCCAGATAGAATCAGAGCCTGAGGTTCGGGTAGACCTCAGAGTCTTAGGTTCGGGACGGAGTCAGAGTTGAATATTCGGGAAGAAGTGCAGGTCGGGGGTTCTGAGAAGGAGTCAGAGTCGGATATTTAGTAAACGAAGTAGAAGAAAAAGAAGAAGAAAAAGAAGAAGTCAGATTAAGCTACCGTAATTTTAAAAGCGATCATTATCCTAGATAGAGCTGGTGTTTGATTAAAAAAAGTGCTCAATATCCTTGATAGAGCAGGTGTGTTTAAACGCAGCATTGCCTAAAAATAATAATAAAAATATTATGTAAGAGGCATATCTTGAGGTTCAGGAAAGAGTCAAAGCGTGAGGTTCAGGAATAAATCAGAGCGTAACGGCGGGTAGGAGTCAGAGCCTTGATTCGGGGAAGAATCTAGGCTTGATGTTTGAGTAGAAGTCAGAACCTGAGGCTAGGGTAGGAGTTAGAGATTGAGCTTCGGGAAGGAGTCTAGACTGAGATTTGGGGAGGAGTCAGACCCAGCAGTTCGGGAAGGAGTCAGGGCCTTCTGTTCGAGTAGGAGTCAGACTCTGAGGTTCGAGAAAGAGTCTAATGGCATTGGAAGATATCAGAGTCGGATGGTATGGAGATGACTCAAGTTTGTATGGGACGGACTCTGGTGGTATTGGAAGGAGTCGGATGACATGTGAAAAAGGTCCGGGCCGGATGGTATAGGAAGGAGTGGGAGGTTTTGGAAGGTAGAAATGAATTATGATTTACCCGGTATCATTTTTTCTGCTCGGTATTGACCTGGATTTTTTTTAAAAACTAAGCTTGCAGGGTTAATTTCGGTAGCTGGTATATATAACATCTCTTCCGACTTTTGCATTTATCTAAATTATTTTTCTTCATATTCATGAAGAAATGGAAGTTGCGGTTACAAACAATTAAGAATTTACCGGGAAGCGTTGTTCTACTAGGCGTTGTTCGGGATGGTAAATTGTAAGATGTCATTATTACTATTAGTAATACCCAGATAATTGTATACGTTTAATACCATGGCCCATCATTTTTTTTATTGTAACTTTGAATAGTATCGCTATACTTATTATTATTATTTGGTTATTTACTTATTTATAATTTAATTTTTATATTTATTGTTTATATATATATGTATATATATATATACATACACACACAGACACACACACACACACATATATATATATATATATATATATATATATATATATATATATATATATATATTGTATATCGATATTAGTGAAATACTAACTGGATTGTGTCTACATTTAATTATCTCTCGGGTCCACTGTAGAGTCATGCCATTGATATATGTACTGTGGTTTAACCTCGTTAAAAGTGACATGGTAAACAGCTGATGAGCCCCGTTTTCCATGTCACCATTTAATGTAGAGCCCCTTGTTTATGTGTCTCCTGTTATATACTTTATTCTTATTTTGTAATTTGTGAATTTGTCATCGGTTGTCTGGCGTATTTGAGCTCTAAGTCTGCAATATGTTAATCTTATTTAGTAACCCTAAAATTTAAACTGCCTTTTTCCTCCGTTTATTTCATACAGTTCCCTAAGCTTCATTAGACTAATATATATATATATATATATATATATATATATATATATATATATATATATATATATATATATATACGTGTGTGGGGGTGTGGGGGTGTGTTAAAAAAGACAAACGGAAAACAGGTTACATAGCAGGAGAAAAACAAAACAAGAGGTTTGACCAGTTTCGTTAGCATAAACGAACGTCTTTAGAAAGAGTGACTATTTAGAAAAAAAATTATTTTAAAGGCACACACATAGGAGCAAGAAAATATGATCTGATTGGACCATATGAGAAGATTTTTAGCGACATTAAAATATTATTTTACAAGTAAGTGACATATTATTCTTTATTTGTTTTTTCTCATTTAAAAAAAAAAATTATTTATTTTATTTTTTGTTTTTATTTTTCGCATTTACCGAGCTCGTATACTGGAGGCGGTAGGCGGAGGGGTGAAGGCGATAAGGGGGAAAAAGACAGAAAAACTAGCCACGATAAACACACATGAATTAGAATATATATATATATATATACATATATATATATATATATATATATATATATATATATATATATATATACACACATGCATACTATTATGTATGTAAATATATATCAGTATAAATGAACACAAACCAACCTATCACACATAGGAGCAGGCATGGAATTGATACACCGAACGCAAGCCCCAAACATAAACCAGAAAATGTAAAAGATAGGACTGCTTATTAGTCTCATTGCGAGTTTATAAAGCAAGAAAAATTTTAAATCAACAGTCTAGACAAATCTAGTTTACAATTACACCGATATAAATAATATATTATTATGAGAAAGTTAGGTAGGCCGGCCTATATTTCTGTATGTTTATTTAAGTATATGATGATGTGAAAACATGTAAGTAAGATTTTTAGTGTTTAAACAGTGTTAAATTTGCCCACTACAGAAAAAATGACTAACCAAAAGTACTGTTTACGAAGCAACAGTATTTGCCAAGGTAAATTAAAATAACAACAAGTACTACGTGGGTAATCCATCCCTAGATTTAAAAAATATAAATTATGACCAAACAGACACATTTAAAAACAGAGCACGTCAAATTACAACAACCCTAGTGAACCACTAGTGTAGCTCAAAGAAAATAGGCGTTTACCAATAATTGAATTGAAAGTATTACGACAGGCCAGTCCATGTATAAATTTAGACGACCCGTGTAGAGTATGTCTGAATGAGAAATTTGAAATCCTAAACTTTTAATACCCCTAAATTCTATTAAACTGCAGATGTTATATAGAAAACAGCTATCTGCATAGAATAAGATTTACCTCAGGCTAACAATACGTAAATAAATAAATAAACAAACAAAAGAGTAAAAAAATAACTAAACTAAAACTTAACAACTTAAAAACTAAACCATAAGATAGACATACTAAAAAACACGTGTTACAATAGGTTCACCCATTATATTGACACGACAAACTACAAGATACAGGAAACTCTATTGAAAACAGAACAATAGAAGATAAAATAGAAAGTAAAACTAACCGAACCTTCGCTCGTAAGAAGTCCCACGAAAAATGTGATTGATTTATTTGCTATCCGCGTATATAAAAACACCCGGCAAATCTTACTCTATGCATTCTAGCCTGAAGATTCCCCCTAGAGTTAAACGCGGAAGCGTCTGTGTAGCTTAATTGCAATAACTATATTTTTATAACTTACTATATATATATATCTATATATATATATATATATATATATATATATATATATATATATATATATATATATATATATATATACATACATGCATATAGATATATATGCATATATATACATATATACATATATACATATATATACATATACATATACATATATATGTATACAGTTATCCACATACAAACGCTTTCGCTGTATCACATCTCTTCAGTGCGACTAGACCAGTTAGTTCCTCAAGCCTGGATTGAAACTAAACCGTGTACTTACAGTCGGCGCTCCTTCCACCTTGCGCTAGGATACGACATTGACTGAATGTAAGTAATATCTAAATGTAAACATTGGTACGTGCCCGGAGCACGAATTAGTTTAACCTAATGAGCTATGCCTTAAACCTATATATATATATATATATATATATATATATATATATATATATATATATATATATATATATATATATATATATATAGATATATATATAGATATACATATATATATAATGCAATATATATATATACTAATATATATATATATGTATATATATATATATATATACTTCAATATATATATATATATACCACAATATATATATATATATATATATATATATATATATATATATATATATATATATACTGTAATATATATATATATATACTGCAATATATATATATATATATAAACTGCAATAAATATATATATATACTGCAATATATATATATATATATATATATATATATATATATATATATATATATATATACTGCATTATATATCAAGGGAGGCCCGAGAGTGCTCTATCCATTAATATACTTTTAAAATGGCCTATGCTGGAGATCTCATTTCTTTGATCAATCATAACTCAAAAACAATAAACCAAATTAGTTAAAACTTTGCACAAATGTTTTATTGGATATGTTCTATAAGTGTGTAGCATCTCTGCATCATTACTCAAGGAAACCCTGAGACCCAGAAAGTTCAATCATGAAATCATGTTATCTGTGTGTACATACGTACGTACGTGCGTACGATGTGCCAACCGGTATCTCATCAACTATTTGATGGATTCAGGTGAGTTTTGGCAGAGATAGAGGTTCTAGGGTTTAGTTGATGGAATTTTGTTTTCAGTGTACCATATTGCTTAGTTTTCTAGGAAATTCCCTAAAACCTTAAAAATGACCATTGTATTGAGGCGTAGCTTTTACAAAAGTAGCTACATTCCATGATAAATGCCAGTATACTTAAATCCTATGCCCTTAATAGAGTTGAGATAACAATTCATGAATGTACAAAAGCGAGGAAATTCCCAAATGTTTCCACTTGATTGTCATTTAGTGTATGCGAGCACAACAGGTCTAAGCATTTTACTGGTAGTAATTTTTCTTCAGCGCACCTCACACACTTAATCCACTCATGTATAGAGATTAATACTGTAGTGATGCGATAATGAAATGGTTTTTTTGATATGTACTCATAGCCTTTAATAATGACAATAAAAGTGTGAAATTTTGGGGATTTCCTTGCTTTTGTACATTTAGTGTATATGCCTTTTCATCTTGACCCTATTAAGGGCATATGATTTCAGTATACTGGCATTTATCATGGATATATATATATATATATATATATATATATATATATATATATATATATACTGCAATATATATATAAATATATTTGTATATATATAAATATATATATAGGTATATATATATATATATATATATATATGTATATATATATATATATATATATATATATATATATATATATTACAATATATACAATTGATTATTAAAAAAGTACGCTTTTATGAGTTTGATAATCATTTTGACAACCTCTCTAGAAATCATTCACACGAAATAAGCGTTAATGTTATTTCTTCGAGCCAGTTCATTTTTATAAATCGAACAAAAATATCCGATCAGATCATTTTAATCGATTTTCATCCCGTTCATTTTCTTATTTTTTCTTTGTCTCTATTTGCTCCTCATTAAAACGTGCTTTGCTAAGGTCAGAATAATGAGTTGTATTTATCGAGCGGATCTCTGAAAAACTTCATTTTTTGTGTCTACCCATGCGATGCAATTTTTACTTTCTTTTTGCCATTAAAATAAAACTGTTGTGCATCTCGGAAATATTTTTTTAATGCTCTTATAGCAAATATTTTTTTGTATAGGATGGGAGACGCCGGTATATTTGAACGAGTTATATTTGTCTGAAATCAATGTAAACGTAATCAATCAGTAGATGTATTTCTACCAATGGTTTAACATATTCAGGTCGAATGTCTAAATAAGTAACTGCATTGTATTTTGAATAAGTGGAGACTGTAATATATATATATATATATATATATATATATATATATATATATATATATATATATATATATATATATATATATATATATATATATATATATATATATAATATATATGTATATGTATCATATAATATATATATATAACATATATATATATAATATATATATATATATATCATATATGCATATACAATATATATATACATATAGTATATATATAATATATATGTATAATATATATTTATATATAATATATATATATGTATAATATATACACATATATATATATATATACATATATATATATACATATATATATAGATACATATATATATATAAGTAATGTATGTATATATATATAATATATATATGTATAATATATATATACATATATATATATATATATGTATAATATATATATATATAATATACATATATATCTATGATATATATATATATATATATGTATGCATTATATATATATATATATATATATATATATATATATATATATATATATATGGAGAGAGAGAGAGAAAAGAGAGAAGGAGAGAGAGACGTGTAAAAAGACGGAAAGCGATGAAGAGACATTTACAGATAGTTGTTTTTTGTATAATACTCGCATTTGCATTTTACGAAATTAATTCCACCTTATTTAGACCCGGGACATAAAAACAACTAAGATAAGATGCATGATAGAAATACATCTTAATTTTGTGAGACACTGCAGTATACACTTACATATAAATCCTCGTTTTCAAAGGTATTGGGTCCGTTGGGTTTGCCAGCTTTAGTATCTTCATTTAGCATGCTTCTATTTCTGAAAAAAAACTTGATTTTCTGAAATTGGCTTGGTGAGGAAAATCGTCAGTGATCTTGATAACGTATGTAAATAAAGCTGAAATGCTGATGAACACGTTTCGGTTTTTTTTTTTTCATTTTTTATTACGGTGGATTATTAATTTCATAATTATTATTCATATATATTTATTATTGACACTTCTTTACTGAAATACCTACCCTCTACAATATTTGAATGGCCCGTTGTGGGCACGAATATAACTCAGCAGCCGTCACATATTTTACCAATTTTTTCAGCTGGTACAACATATGAGGTCATTTTTTTTTCTATTTGTACATAGATATGTTGTACTACTATGGTACATTTTTTTAGTTTACTTCTACAATGAGAGCTCGGTTGGGGCTATCGACCGGTCATTGCTTAAAAGACTTTGTCACATAGAACCACATACATAACCGGCTTGAAACGTGTCTGAGAGATTTCGCACGGGCAGCTCTCATGAAACACGTTTCAAAATCAGGTACTTTTTCGATTTGCTTTACATTATCTGCAGACATATTATATACACTCCCGCCAGGCCTATCGCTTCAAAGCCAGCCATACTTAGATCTCTATTTACATGACAAGGGGGTTTAAGTGATTTCTGCCTACACCATTAAACGTCTCTTGGTTTGTCTCTCGAACATTAGCAGTCCTAGTGTTTTCCATGTAACAGATGATTAGGGAACTTACAATGTTCCATTTTAACGAGGTGTATTATCCAGCGCATCTGGCTACGTATAACACACATGTCTCTTCTCGACAAGCAATGAGTCGGCGATACGTCCTCTATCCTTCCAAGGAATGTTTGACAAGACGAGACGTACACAATGAGCTTTGTCCCCATAGAGATAACACTATCAAACCACATGAGTTGTACACGCCTTGTAAAGGCTTTGTAGTCTGTCCAATTCTGAAACATATTTAAGAGTTAAGGGTACAATATGTGTACAGGAGCATTATTATCTACATAATTTTAATGTGAGAAAACAAGTCTGCATAATCATCGTAAACGATGTCAAGTAGAAAGGTTAGGAAGTTGTTAGATATTTTGGTACAGTAAGCTATGATTGAAGATCGTTCCAATGGTTCGAATAACTAAGGAGAACAGCGGCGTAGCATAACTAGGCATTATGATAGAGGGTAATGCAAAAATATAGGTAACTACACTGTTGCAAGACTGCCATATTTCTACACCGTTTTCCATATGTCTTCACTCCAAGCGTGCAGCGGCGAAGTAGACACTTGTATTAATATTGAAGTGTGGTTGTGTTAAGCATTATCTACAATAATGATGGATATTATATTTTACTGATAGTTGTTCATATTGCTGTTGTTTAACAATGTGGGAAGCCTTAGTCAGATCCCTGAAAATCTCATAGGGTTAGGGTTAGGGTTAGGGTTAGGGTTAGAGTTAGGGTTAGGGTTAGCTGTCGTCAGATGCTCGTTTGCTAAAGTTGTCAGAACAGCAGAAATTAGGTTCATCCTGCCACGATCGTGTCTTAACTCGCTCTGGCATTCCCGTGTTAGATAGGTAGCCAATATAAGCAAAGGATGTACACTGTTTGTAACCCGCGGTTAAAATTGCTTATACTACGAGCACTGCCCCAGGATGGTCGATATTTCTGTCCTTTTTATCAAGAGACCTGAGTCGCGTTCATTCCGTTTTGAGGTAAAGAGCCACCAACTCACACGTCCAACATTAGATAGTGGGCCATTGTAGACATGTTGTTACTGTAACAAACAAAGAACCCGAAGAGAGATATGGTCGAGATCTGTGCCCCTCGATATTATGTTTAATGTTGTTCGTGTATCATGATATTTTCGCAAACAGGCATTGAATTATACTAGAATAAACACGTAATAGGCTTTGAAGAGCCTCAGATTTGGGCAGATATACAGGATAGTGTGCTCGTCAATGCGACAAGTCTGGGCATAAATAGAAATGACGGTGATAAAACGGTTGTGGCGCAAGTCTACACGAAATCGCATGATCTTATAACTGTACTTGTAAGTTTATTCGACCCGATTCATTAACACTATTATGAGAATAAAACCCTCTACTCTTACAACTACATACCTATATAGTAAATTTAAAAAGTCTCTACCGTTGTAAACTTATTCTTCGCTGAATAGGGTGTCCGCCAACTAAACATTGCCGATCCTATATCTGCATAGTTCTATCAACATTACTTTGCAACTTAATTTGTAACTTTCTAGAGTCTCCGATAATTCTTTCTAGGAAATATTACGTTATAAATCCTGCCGGGTTATACATATCCTTGCTGATGCATGTTGCTATTCTGATCAAGAGCACATCACGAGTATATTGGTTGTTAGTCGCATCACGTGAACATAATATTCTGAACGTCTTTTTTTATTTATCCTAGTGGGATTTGCATGTATAAATATATATATATATATATATATATATATATATATATATATATATGTATATATATATATATATAAATACGTATATATACATGTATATACATACATATATATATATGTATGTACATATATACAAATACATATATACGTATATATATAGATATATATACATATATATACATATATATACACATACCTATATATACATATACATATATACACCTATATATATATATATATATATATATATGAATATGTATGCATATATTTATATCCATATATATAAATATGTGTATATATGGACATATATATACACAT
>OY744527.1:117689369-117711869 GCA_963556195.1 Sepiola atlantica
GGTTTGGTAGATAGTAAGGGACCTATTCAGTTGAACACTCTTTTTGGCCCCTGTCTAAGAGGTAAATACTAGTGGATGATGCATCACCCTAGCTGTGGCAACACTACTCCATTCATGGGCGGATGGTGGGTTTGTAGCGATATACTATAATATCAGGTGTGAGAAGTTTAGTAGCACGGTAGAGGAACCCCACCTCATTTGCAGCAGCCTTGGCAATGTATGCAATGTATTGCTCCAATTAATATTACATTTGCATTTTAAGCCGAGTTGTTTGAATGTTAGACTCTCAGTAGAGTGTTATTTGCCAGAGTAATCGGTGGTTAAAGATGTTTCTAGTAGTTATTAAAGGAACATAGCTTTGTGTTTGCAGCATTAAAAGTTATCATATATTAATGACCAGCAAATATACCTATCTCAGGCTCAATGACACTAGGGAGGCGGTTTATAAAAATAGAAAAGTGTAAAGGTCCAAGGATGGATCCCTGGAGCACACCTGCATTTATGTCATTATGTTTAGATGTAAGCCATCGCGGGCAACCTAGATCTATCTTTAAGTTATGAAGGATCTAATAATATTAAATATTTGTACAGTTATACTATATGAATGAAATTTTAAAAAGAAGCCCTAGTGTGTCAGATTTTGTCAAAGGCTACCGCCCTAGCTTAATCTGCCTTGTCTAGTGTCTGATATATACGTTCAAAAATGACCGTTCGGATATTCGCAGTAAATTGTGCTCGTCTAAACATATACTTATTGTAAAAAAATAGTTTAGCATCAACGAGGTCCCGGTCTATCGCTCGATCGATTAAGGATTCAAGGATCTTTGCACATATCGGGAGATAACTGATTGTGCGGTAGTTCTGGGAATCACTTTTATCACCATAATTGTTGAAGACTGGTACCACATAGGCAATTTAACAGCTATCAGTGAAGCAAGATTCGGCAAAGCAACCATTGTAGAATTCGGGGAAGGCAAGGACCATATCATCAGATCAGTTATTTATTAATATTACTGGTAGAAAATCACTTACACAAACTTTGGATGGGTGAAGGTTTTTTATGGGGTTCCTTACCTGAGATGGGGTGATAACCAGGTTTCAAGTGGGGCTTCAGTCTGCAATGGGAATTTAGGGAGGGGTGGTTTGTAGCGTCCAAAGTAGAGTTTGCGGTGAAACGCTGGGAATGTAGTTCACCAGTATCAGTTGCCGTGGAAACGAACTTATTTTGGTTTGATAGCGGGGGTATTGCTGATTTTCTATTGTTCACCACACTATTGTAGATTTTCCGGAAATCGCGAGTACCGTGTTTCTGTGACTGAATGCGTGTTTGTTTTACTCAATATTCTTTCATTTTACTTCACCTATCACTACTTCACAATTATTTATTTGCCTCCATACATTCCTTTCTCTTTGTAATTGACTTATTCCAACTGAATTGTCGGAATGCTTACTGCCTCTCAGCAATAGCAGCTGCACATTTCGAGGTGAACCATTGATTACAGTGGGGGGGTGTTGAATGAATTTTCGCATGCGGACATATGCGTCAATGCCAGTTTTGACCCATTCGGCTAACTCTGTTGAAAACTGATCACCAGGGAGTTAAAAGGTGTTATTCCGTGATGTGATATCCTATACTCAAAATAAGCCTACTTGTAGTATCGTGTCGTTTAGAGCAACACCTTAACAGCGTTTAGATACATTTTTATGGTGATATCCATAATTACCACAGCGTGATCAGCGTTCCCGAGCGGGCTATGGGCATTTGTCACAAAAGCCCTCGACCGTGAAGTGAATAACATGTCGAAGAGTGAAGCTTGCTTGTCTACACTATCAGTGAGACGGGTCCGGAAAGCGACAATCTGTGAGAGGATGTGAGCTATAGTGAAATTATACGTAGAGTTACCAGCTGGGGCAGTAAACGTAGATAAATCCAGTTAGTCACAGTGGTGTGCATTACAATATCCAGATATATGCATGTTTATTCTCTTAGGAAACACATGTGGATTTTTTTGCAATTTTAACACACGCTAAATGAGGATAAGACAGAAAGTAAATAACTCTTCGATGAGGCCGTGAATGCGAGGAAAGTCTACGATGGATATATTTATGATAAATAATTTTATTCATTAAATATATATATAAACATAACATTTAAAGTAAGTTTCTTGTTTTTTCTAAAACTCTATTATACATTTCTAAAAGATTTTTATTGAGAATATGTACACCCTTTTAAATATATATATATATATATATATATATATATATATATATATATATATATATACATGTATATGTCTATATATATTGATATTTTGCATTATAGTGAATACATGTTTCTTCAGCCAAAACGAGTGCTGTCGAATGTATTTGTTGGGGCAATCGAGTGTTACACTAAATACGGCAGTAATACCGTTTATACGCAGCAGACACTATATAGTTTATTTTGAATTATGTTTTTCAAATAAACTCGTATAAAGGCTACGAACAAGCAGTTCATGATATTTTCCTCGAAATTGTGATACACGGTATATATATATATATATATATATATATATATATATACAGTATATGTTTATGTTCATAGACACACGTATATCTATGTATACATATATATATATATATATATATATATATATATGTATATATATATAAATATATATATATATATATATATATATACGAGTATATGTTTATATGTATACCCACACGCATATATATATTTATATTTATATATATATATATATGTATATGTATATATATATATATATATATGCATACATATTCATATATATATATATATATATATATATACCACTTATATATAGTATCTCTCACAGTTACAATGTATAAATGTACGAAATATGAACTGAATTGAACGCCTATGAATATAAAAAATAAACATTTTTACATAACATGAAAAGAATATGCTAGGAATTTAAAAGAGAGACAATCTTATTATCCATGAAAGTAACCTCAGGTGGTATGAATGCAATGAAGAGAAAAAAGACTGAATAAATGGAAAACTCTCTGTATTGATACTGAGTGCCTTGGGATGAGACCTTGCGAAAAAAATGTAAGAAGCTAAGGTCTATACGAAAGAAATGACATGAAAGCTTTATAAATCACAAATCAGTATTGTGCCCCGATAGATGTCTCAAGAAAAAGAAAGACATATGTGAGAGGCTGTTAATAGGTAAAGGTTGACCGAGAGACGAATTACTTGCAAGTGTCTGTGGAGAGCGAATTCGATAATTCCAGGGCAGAGAAGGCGTTGAATCAGATCAGAACTTGTAATTAGATCTCGGATCGGATTGTATGCAGAAATGGTATCTTTCATTTACAACGTCTACAGAACGAAAAGAGTTCGAGATGAAAGTCCTCCCAAGTCTGCGGTGAATCTTTTTCTAAATAGAACCGAGAATAGAAGATCTCTCATTCTTCTGAAATTCCGTGGCAGAGTAAGTTGCGTATACATGTGTGTGGTTGCGGCATTGTGCCCGGTTCTGTTTTAAAAACAAATCTTACTGATTCATATACCGTTAATTAATACACAAGCTTTAAGTCAATCGAATATTAACCATGTCAAGGTTTTGGTAGCTTACCTAAGTACATAGTCGATAGCCATGATGTAAATATTTTACAAGTTCGATAGACAAACATACATTTTATTTGTAAGTTGTGTCTTATCAGATAACATTTCTTAAATAATTAAACAAATTGTAGGATAATTTATAATTGCAATGCAATACAAGAAAAATGTCCTGGACTAATTAAACATGGTTTAATTAAATAACATCATATTATAAGTATTCTACTTCGTTCGAATTCATGTAAACCATTCATAAGCTAAAAAAACATGATGAAGAGCACTGTCCTATAGATACACCATTATCTAAGTTATGATAAATATGTTCAAGCCTATAAGATTAAATGAGTATTATTTTTCATTGAGCACTGCACACAGCTTTTGCTGAACATTTTATTTAAAATTTAATGAATGCACCTACAGCGCCAGAAAATGTTATTACGGAATTATTAGTAAGTAAATCTATTTTGAGTTTAAATGGTCCATAGTTGATAGAGCGAACAAATATATAGCAAAGCGAAGAGAAAATGCAAGCTTTTCACTTTAGAGTCTTACCATATAATGACATCGAAAGATAATTTGCTATACATAAGGCAAGATATTCTACAGAATCGTCTGCAACGGAACTGCCCATGTTGTATAGCTTTAGACTCCAAATGCACTTGAGAAACCAGAAAAGTATTTGATAAATATTTATAGAAATCGAATTATATTATCGAGATACTATGTATAATTTTAGTTAATCGGACTACATTTCTCATCTTGAGTGTCATAATCACGACGTTTCGGCCACTGTAACTTCCAGCTTTTTTCAAGTGTATCATGGGAATATTTTTTTGGTGGTTACAACGGGCAAAACGATGTGATGAGGAAACTCAAGTTGAGAAATGTAGATCAAATAAAAAAATTATACAAATTATAAATCCTCATCTCAAAAATTAAGAAATATAATCTCTATAATTGTCTACAGGTTTTGGAACCAATGGGCGATATATAATGAATGCCTTCCGAACAGTGCTGTCTTTAAAAAAAGAAAATATGTATTCTTACAATTTGAAATCAATTAGCGGCACCAAATAAATAAGCATTACGTTGGATTCTGGGCAGGTCATGAAAATAAACAATACTTGAGATAAGAAACGTATTCGAGGTTCTATTATAAATTACATAGTACGCATTACTATTGTTCATTAATAACCATAACCATAGTATATTAATATCTTACTAAGACAAATACAAGGAGAAATTGTGTGACAAACTTCATGCAAACCCTATTAGGGAATATTTGATAAGTGAGAGGAGGGATCTCGTAACTTTTTTTACTCGGCAGTGTCCATGAGACAACACTTTGTAGTTATGAACGTAATATATTTTCATACTTTGATTTTAAACGCACTTCTGATACTGCTGTGTAGGTCCTGTCGGGTTGACCCCTCTATTCCATCAACAAACGGTGTAGGAAGAAAAATACAGAAACAAACACGAATTAACTTCAACAACAAAAAGCTAAAACTGGGGCCATAAACACAACCTTCCAGCGACCAGTCGACCAAAAAGGTGCAAAAACACCAACATTAGTTGGTACGTGACCTGTCGCCAACTACGTCAGCGAACTCAGTGGTAGAACAATATAAAAATACACAGTGCGGCAAAATCTATTTTCTATTTCCTCTTTTTCTCTCTGCCTCTCGAACACTTAACAGAGAGGGCAAGTTCAGCTGCTCTTAGCCTTTGGGCGAGGTGTGTCAGCGCGTCGGCTGACTAGTAAACACACACACCCACAAATGCCTACACTCTAATCATTTTTCAACGCATGTTAGCTCACACTGCTGACAAAGGCACACCCACCCATACAAATGCCTAAACCACGTATCAACTCTACGCAAGCAAGCACACGGTAATACACACATGTTGTCTACCACATGCAACCATACACACTTATAAATCAGAGGCATAAGCATGTATCGCTTTTCTAACTGGACATTTCAAATGAGCACGTGATACTCTGTAATTTGTAAATATATAAATATTAGTGTTTATTGTTAACTACATGTTATTCTTCCTTCAACTATGGGCATTCCTCATCTTTCTATTAAACTTTCATATTTTTTTTCATTCACGTTTTTACTCCTTGAAACATCGACTTAACTAGTTTTGTGTAAGCGTGGATTTAAACCTATTTTCTAAGTACCCTATCTTACTAAGCTAAGGGCCGCGCTACTACATAAATATGCACCACGTCCCCACAGTTTTCTTACTAATATTACCTATTATATTTACTAAGTAAGGCGGAGGGTGATAACATCATTGTTCCTTCTACTTGGCGTTGCCCATAACACAATTGCAATAATCAGCATCACGGTATTATATTCGGTGTGTAACATTGTCTTTGTTCTATTTTCGAGATGCCCGGGTGAAATATATGTAAATTACACAATTACATTTTCATCTCTTATAACTATTTGGATTATTAACATCGTTTCCCTTAACATTATTTTGAAACCGGGGATTGCAGGGAAACGGAATAACCCGATATCAAGAATGTCATTGTGTTTAGTCTTTCTGTGCATGGTTCAATAGCAATGAATGTAAGATTACAGTGATACATTTAACACAGATATATCCGATAAATGAATTACATTATTAATTTTAACACATTAAAACAAGATAGAGCTATTGGCTGAACAGAGGATGGACATATTAGGAGAGAGGAGGAAAGTAATTGGAGAGGGGGAAGAGAGAAAGATAGATAGACGACTAGAAAGAAAAAGAGAAATATTAACGTGTAATATAAAGATGTTACACACATTAGTTAATTTATTTTATTTTGTCTTTGTTGTAATGGCGGGTAGCCCTGCTAGTAACTTATAACATTCAGTTCATTAAGTGGTGTAACCATATATATTTTGATGTAACCCTCATATATGTAGTTTTATTGCATAATACACTTGTATCTATTTGATACTGTATATATATAATTAGTGATTGACGGCATAGTGAGAGGTGAATACATTAAGCAGTATGACTGCATTTCACCTCGCATATATACATTGTATATATAATTAGCTTTAGGAGTGTGTGCGATACGTACTTGTCTATACATATATAACCTTATAATAATTGGTAGCTTGCCTTTATTTAAAAAGTAGTACGTGTACTATAGCTATACAGTTTTAAAACGATTAGTTACATCTGTAGTTTATTTTTCACCATTATTTGTTGTTTTTGTTATTTTTTAGGATTATGTATTTGTCATATAACCGTGTATAGTTCGTATATTTACATTTATAAATCTATAGTGTGTCTGTAGTTGTAGATTTCATGTTTGAATTTACCTTTTTTCTCATTTCTAAATGTATTTTATTTTGTTTTATTTATTATGATACTCTTATCATACTAAGGTTTTATTTTGTACACTTATTATTATTAGTAATAGTAGTAGAGGTGGTATTAGTAGCACACACGTTTTTGTTGTTATTATAATTATTATTATTAGTATTATAATTTTTAGCGTATTATAAACTGTAATAGTACTTTTATTATTCCATTATTCCAATCAGACTAAGCCAATAAAATAATAATCAGTATATGAACTTACAAAAACAATCCAATATTTGCGTTGTATAAATGTTGTGTATGTGTGCACAATTTTTGAAGGTTCGCATATATTACGAAACAATAGTGTGTCCCCACACTAAACCGTGTACTCCTCTCATAAAGCATAGAATTAAAAATATATCCCCAACGCTCATCCCCAGAATGCTTTGTCCATGTAAACAACTGACTTATTTCATCAGTTGTTTAAATTGTCTGATTATTGTATTTTTTACATATGCAAAAAACAATAATTTCAATTTATCTACGTGACACTTACAAATGTAATATTATTTTCTATTTCTTTCCAGTCTCAATCATGGTATCCTTGAGAACGGACATTTATATATTTTTGTCAAAGCTATGATTGAAACGTTTCATCATGTGTGGGCGCTTAAGTGTTGTATCAATTAAATTTTGATTTCAAACAGTTTTGTTATTATTGAAACTTATGATTAACACACCGTAAATATATTCTCGATCTAACCTGTGGATACACATCTTTACTAGATTATTTCATATTATATATATATATATATATATATATATATATATATATATATGTGTAGGTTTATGTGTGTGCCTGTGATTATTATGTATTTTGAGTCTGCTAACAATATTCTAACATGTTAACTGAATGCATATTTCCGATATCATGAAGTTTATATATCAATTTCTACAGCGCGAATTTATAGAGACAGCAAATCAGTTTGCTAAAGATGGCAAGCCTGAATAGTGAGTGCTTAGCCATTTAAGCTTACGAATGAATTCGTATGCAACTTCTGCTTCACTTTTTCCATATTCCGTTAAAAGCGTGCAACTGTCAGTCCGACGATGGAATGAACACCAAAATGCATGGAAGCTGCATAATGTGGCCGAGCAGAAGGCAAGGCATGAATAGATCGGCATCTTCCGACATAGAATGAGATTGAAATGTGAATGTTGATTATGATACGCCGTTTCATACACATGCAACTGTCGATTCTTTTTTTATTCTTTTTCGTAAGCCACAGACAAAATAGCGGCAAACGAAATGCTCTTTCTAAAACTTATTCCGTATTACATCAGTTTAGCAATGACAAAGTCGATTTTTGAATAATTATATAATTACTCACTTCTTCAGTTCTTTATATACACTTTTGCAGTTTATACTTTATTCATTTGAGTTTATCTTTACTATTATAAATATTATTATTCACCGTAATTGAAATTGTGCAACTTCGAGTAACACATAGAATATACTTTTTTTTCTTAAATACCATCTATCTGAAATACCGATAAATGATTCGGAAGAGTCAAAGTTCTTTTTTTCTTTCTCTACTATGAAATCGGCCAGAATTCAGTTACACTCATTTCTCCCAGTCTTATTAAACCGCCTAATAATATTCATGAAATGATGACATTCCATTTTTCTCACGCCAGCATCATTCTAAAAGTAAATAAGTTATGCTCCTAATAAATGAAACAACAACTGTAAGGCAAAATTAGACTTAGTTTATCAACACATATTCATAAGGTAAAGCACTGATTCCAAAACTTCTTTTTTTTGTAGATTTATTTGACATTGATCTAACAATACACCTTAGTTTTCTATATCACTTCGTCATTGAAGCTGAATCTATTTCCTTTGATCATTCTATCGAAATCATAAATACCAATCCAATAGACTGCTGGGGACTCCATCCAGCAAAAAGGGTTGCTGCTAAAGCAATTCAAAGTGAAATTCATGTAGCTCGTTATAATTCTGATCGGCTTGGGGCACGGTGCATTCTTGTTTTGAATCCAAATAAATCGAGCATATAAATTAATACACTTTTTTGGTTTGCCTATTTGGAATATGGTGGCTTGCGCGTTGTGTGACTAATTGCCGATATTTCAGCTAACTGTGTGTTTTTTTCCTTGTCTGGCGTTACCAGCCGCAAATACGTCGGATATTGAAATCATAGATTAGTCAAAATAGTTTTGCTCTGTTCGGTCTATGTAATTAATTTCAGGTCATGATTACCTCAATACTTTCTCTTCATCTACAGCGTCGGATAATTTCAAACCTGAATTGAAAAATGTAAAAGAATTAAAGTTAAAAATTAATTAACGCCGAAAAAAGAAGAAAAATCTTGTATTGAGAATTAATAACTGGTGTTAATAGCTTAGCGTGCAATAAATCATGGGAAGATAAATAAGAAGTTGTAAGAAGAAGAAAAAACAAATTGTACTGTGAAAGGTAGATGACACCTAATCACCGTGATTAAATGCCATACAAATAAAAATAGTATATATAGTATTAAATAAAAACACATCATAAAATAAATAGTTATCTCCCACAAAACTCTCTCTCTCTCTCTCTCTCTCTCTCTCTATATATATATATATATATATATATATATATATATATTTATATGTATGTGTGTGTGTGGGTGTGTGGGTGTGTTTGTGCGTATGCGTGTTTGTGTTTCTATATAAATATATATTTTTACGTATATATCTCTTGTAATATCATCCAACTCGGTTCAAACTACAAGCTCAATATAGTAATGTTTCTGGCTTCAGAGAATATATACTGTCTAGTTGCATTCTTATGACTAAAAAAAGAATCGGTTGTGTTTATCTATCTTTGTTTATTTCGGCGAATGTCTGTATTTTTACCATTTCGCTTCACGTGCCTTTTCACAACACGTAAACATAAAAAAATATCGCATCAATGTTGTGTGCAGTGTTTGCTGTAAATTAGTATTTTATATGAATGTCATCTTTAATGTAAGTTTTTCCTGTTTGAACTTGTTGTTCTCTCATCTTTTTTCTGCTTATTTTGGAATAGTGTGCTTGTTTTTTTATTATTTAATGTATAGTCCTCTAATATCGGCCTGTTAAACAAACTATTATATTTATTTTTATTTGGCGAGCTGTTTAATGAGCGTAACACAAAATGAAAAAAAAAGAAGCTATAAGCCGAGATAAAACAAAACGCATGATAAAATAATTTATAATAGAAAACACTATTTACACATAAGTAGCTAATAGTCTTGCATAGTAGCACCTTAGATACAACTAACGACTTTCTGGAATTTAGTTGATCGCATACTCGAAAAAAACTTCATAAGGGATCAAGCTTAACTCAATAGTGTAAAAACTATTAAATAATGATAAGTTACATATTATCCATACCTTATACTATAATTAGTCAAGTATAGCAACTGACCAAAACAAGATTCACTTAAATGGTGAAGGTTTTAGCAAAATACAATATGTAGCTAAAACCGTGCGCCAATATGTTCTGAAATTACGGCTGAAACTTCTTTAAATTATCAATATTTCTTATGCCTCAATAACATGTTCAACATCTGACTATCATATACACACTATTGATACGCATTAAGGTTATGCGTAAGTCTTCACTTACATTATAAATGTTGATCTAGTATATATAGATAAGTTGATTTTTTCAGCAATGTGTATGTGTGACTGTTTTAGTGTGTTTTTTCAGCAATTACACAATTGTCATATAAACACACTACCACATCAGACTATGCGTTGACGTGAACAGGCTATTTCACTAAAACTAATTTAATATTCGTACAGCGAGGGTCAACAGACAGCAGATATATACAGCGGAGCTGGTTTTTTACAAATGTATAATTCCCTAAAAATAATATTACTGCCTTCTAAACAGCACGTGCTATTCAATTAAAATTAACCAAGGATAGCGTGGGACGTATAAGAGACTATGTAATAGTGTTACAAAATTATACCGAGAAAGAGGAAGAGACTCCGATATACAGAGTTTGGTAGACAGAAGTATAAATTAGTGAGAACATCTACAGAATATATCATTATGGTCGAATTATGTATAGACAGTAAGAAAATAGAGAATAATAAGCGGTGTATATTAATAGATAATAGGGGTCGCTAGAGACATGCAGATATAAGTACAGTCATATTGCGAATGTCACAGAGAAATAAAGAGAAAGAATGTATGTACATCCTCGTCATTGGCTAACGATATTGGATGTGATAATTGTTTATAATTGCTGTCTATTTAATAATAAATAATTTTCTTTACTTCAACTACTTTGAAAGTTTCAATAATATGAGGTGGCTTTGTTCGCGTCGATCTTATATGAATAAGAGAGTTTACTAACCTATCCTTAGTAGCAGTCGGCGAATGATATGTATTAATAACCAATCTGACTGAGATAAATGTATACTCCGTGAGGAATCGTTAAAAACAAACAAAAAAAACATGTACATGTTAAATCCTCTTAAAAATGAAAATGGCTTTTTACCATGCAATCACAAGTAGTGATCCCACATACACATATATAACATTTCCTGAGATCAAAGGAACAATTCATCCCAAACAAATTCCATAGAAAATAACCCCACAACACACGGAACAACAACACCGAATTTGAAAAGTCTTAAATGTATCTAAACTACAAGCCTACATCGACATGCCGGAATAAAATAATACACCTCACAAAGAAATATACGGGATTGACAGCACAATCTCAACTGAAATCAAAGAATCATTCACTACGAACACTCATCAATTCCTATCAGAACTCTCGTAATCTGAATGCTAAGAGGTAGCGTAAAACACCAGGAATATTTTCCAAAGAAAACTACTTTGGCTAAGGAGCTTACCCGAGAGAGAAAAGACAAAATAAACATCATAGATAAACTAAAATAACAACCAAGAACAAAGTCCAATTGAAAACACTCACATACGACATGCCCACCACACAGAAGTGAAGAAAACGCACACCACACACAAACATACGTGCAGAACATACCTAATTACTCACAAAGAAACAACATAAATATAACCACACACTACACATACACCTTTCAACAAATTCAAACGAAATCCTCATAAGGAACACCTCGCAAGAACACACACATATATACTCACAACAAATGCAACTATTTTAATACACAAACAACATACTAAACATTAATACCACCCAACCATACACGCCCCCTGCGAACACCGCTCAGCACTTCCATCCACACCTACAAAATACAATCAGATATTTCTTATCATACACCCTACACAACACAAACACACCACTACAAAACATCGTCACTAAAAATTAGCCCTACACTATAAGATAAACTGAAAAACCACAATCCTTACAACAGTAAACCTTACAACCATTACCCACCAACAAATGTAACATCTATGCAATAACTCTCTACCCCACATCCCAGAAACACACAAACCCTGAAACCATCCTACACAACAATTGATGCACTCAAAATACTACAAGCACTACCCACATCATCAAACAAAATCATTATACAACAAAACCTACGTGCATTACCTTACTCTAAAATACAAACACCATAAACTCTTGCAGCGCCAACAAAGTAGGCAAAGCTACCCCACATCAAAACAGCAAACCCACAATAGATACACATGTAAATATATTAAAATAAACTCTTATAATAACACGCAGAATATCAATTTTCTAAAAAAACAACACGATCCTCTAAAACACAGACACTCTAATCAAAGTAAACCACGTTTAATAACTCCTAAAACGTACGAAACCCACACAACTCATCCTTTTTTAAACTCCTCCTTAAACAACACTGCAAGTCACGACAACATAACACCAAAGTCATCAATTTCTTCACATAAACATTAACAAAAAGAGAAATAAACATGATTAAAGTGGCCTCAAATTTTGCCCAACTGACAAAAGTAATATTAAACGCAAATTTCGACTAATAGAAACATTAAATTACAACGAAAACAGAACAGATGATTTATTAGTAAACACACAAATCAACATAATTCCATCACAAACACAACAATACTAAATAACTAAACTTTTTCTTTACACACGTCTTGAAGATACACAGCCAGAGAAAAGCTGAACCTACCAGTAACCTTAGATCTAAATACAACCAAGCACTAGAAAGTATCCTAAATAACAAAACAATTATGATGAAAGAAGCAGCCAAAGGCAGTGCTATAGTCGTCATAGGCAGTAATTACAATACATTTAACATTGTAGAGGAACTAGATAACACAAATAACAACCCCCAAATTATAACAAACATTGACAATAACACAATTTTTAAAAAATCACAAAACTTCGCACGACACACAATAAAATATCAACAAAGAACGACAGGGATTTCTTAACTAACTTCATGATGAAAATAAGCAACTTCTACGGAATACCTAAGATACATAAATCAAATGAGATTAAAAAATTGGTCAACACAGAAAGCAGAATATATCAGTGCCCCGAATGCAAGTGCCCTTTCATTTAGACCCATAGTAACAGGACCAACATGCCTAACAAGTCGACTTAACAACTTGTTTGACATATTACTACAACCATTCACCGAACATGTCAGGAGCTACATAAGTAACAACCTACACTTCCTGAGCTCCTTACCTCAAACAGTAAACTCCGCGACAAAATTAGTTGAAGTTGACGTTAGCAGCTTATATAGCAATATAGACCAGTCCTAAGGTAACCAGGCAATACTCTACTGGATTGAAAACCATCCACAAAAAGTACATCAACAATTCATCATCGACAGCATATACATTATATCCACAATATCTCATTTGAATTCAATAACGTAAACTACATCACTACCATAGGTACACCAATGGGGACTAAAATGGCAACAACATATGCTAGCCTAACACTATCTTACCTAGAGGAAATATTAGATGAATAGATAGAACCAATGTATGGAGAAAATATTCAAACTGTTTTCATATAATCTGGGAAAAGATACCTAGATGATTGTCTTTGGGAACCCACATAGGAGGACACCAAGGAATGACAGAATATTCTACGAAACCTATACTCCAAAATTAAATTACACCTAGAACATAGACACACCAGTAACATGCCTAGATATAGTAGTTACAATGAAAAACAATCATTTTATCACATACCTTCTACAACACACCAAAAAACACCAAACAATAGCTCTATTTTAAAAGCCACTACATCAAAAGCTGCCGAAAATATATACCCTATTCTCTAGCACGTAGAATATGTACTATATTCAGTGACAAACTAATCTGGATTTTCCGACTGGAGGAACTACGGAATACCTTAAAAAGAAGAAAATAACCCTTGCAAATAATGCACAATGGTGTATAACTAGCAGAAAACATAACATTGGAAATATTACGAATCCCACACAACGAAACAAAGAACATGTATTAGCATACAACAAAAACAATCCAGTACTATTCACAGAAATAACCAGAAACCCAACCGAACTATATCTAACAACAAAATAAGCAACTTATTTAAAACAAAGACAATAATGAAAAGAAAACGGCAACCAAAACATGTGAAGAAAATGTTAATCTAATCTAAACTCAAGTAATAAAAGGGGTCACAAAAACGCAACAAGGGATGATAAGAGGTGTCTTACATAAAAATCGAGCGGACATGATTAACATTAGAATACCCTACACAAACATTCACATTAAAAATACATGTTTAAACTTCACCTCCAAAAATGTTGTGTGTGTACTAGCATGCATAACATGCAACAAATAGGATATAGGCACCACCAAATCAGTTAATGATAGAGATTCAAGAAATCATAACATTATTTGTCTCTTAGAATGTGCACACATGCAGCCGAGAAACATTCAAATTACTATCCATCTTCCAAATGTTCAACTACTTACACCTTCTAACACAAAGGCACACATTTTATATTTACATTTAACTCAGCGTTAAACAAATAATAACGCAACTTACACAACATGCAGATCGCGCGCATTTACATGCATACAAAGAACGGATGTAGGTACATGCATAGATGGGAACACATATGCGAACGCACGTATGTTCATGTGTGCATAAACATACATATTACGGATAAGTGACACGTGTATGTGTATGTATGTGCATACATGCATGCAAAAATGGATGTCGCAGCGCGTGTGTGTATGTTTGTCAATCAATCTATCAATCGATTATTATATCTATCTATATATATATATATATATATATATATATATATATATGTATATATATATCAATCTACTTATCTTTCTATATATATTTCCATATACCACTCTATCAAGCTATCCATATATATACACATATATTTATTCATCCATATATCAATTTGTCTATCCTTTAATGTACTTATCTAAATATCTATACACCTACTTAACTATTGATCTATCTATCTATGTACTTATCCTTCCAGCTATTTAGTATTCAATATATCGATGGATCTATCTATGGATCTATCTATCTATCTATCAATACATCTATCTATCTCTCTTTATATATATACCCACATATAAATATATACATCTATATAGCTACTTTTATATCTATCGATCCATACACCTATCGATATATATATATATATATATATATATATATATATATATATATATATTTATCTATCTACTTACCAACTCATCTATCTATGTATATATCTATCTAGCTATTCCCCGATGTGTGTGCAACTGCGGAAGTCGAATTTTACATATATACATTACTGTTCTACCTGGTCATTACTTCTCTCTGTCTCTCTCTCATTATCTCTCCCTCTCTCACTTTATATATATATATATATATATATATATATATATATATATATATATATATATATATATATATGTATGTATGTATGTGTATATATATATATATATATATATATATATATATATATATATATATATATATATTTAAATACATTTTTCGTAGTACAAAATTTAATAACGGCGAGGAATGCAGACGTTTGGGACATTTTCTTTTGGGTAGAATGAAATTAAACAAGTATAAAAACAAGAGGAAATTAAAAAAAAATGAATGTACTAAGCCGGCTTTCGTCAACACTTAATGTGGTCAACTTGTGACCCTCCACCCCATATTTTTTCTCCCAAACTTGTCACTAGTTTTCATTATAAATTTCTTTTAAGTTTTTAGTCGTATTTAATTACTTTCAGGTTAATACTCTGATGAGTGTGGACGAAAGCCGGGTTAGTGCATTCATAATTTTTTTTTAATTCCTCTCGTTTTTATACTTATTCAATTTCATTCTACCCCCCCAAAAAAATATGCTCCAAACGTTTGTGTTCCTCGCCGTTATATATATGTGTGGGTGAGTGTGTATGTATGTATATATACACACACACACACACACACACACATATATATATATATATATATATATATATGTATTTACATATATACATGTATATATGTACGTGTATCTGAATAAATGTATCTATAAACAGAAACAAAAACACATATATGTTCGCACACTTGCCTTCGTGCAAAAACCAACACAAACCGCACACGGACACGCACGCAGAGTGCCGACAAGTCATAACATCTCCAGGCCATAATTATTCTTAACAAAATATGCTCAACCCCCTCACACGAAGGTGATCGCTAATATAAAAGCAAGAATTCCACATACTTAAAAACACAAGTGTTATCCACAGTTTCAATGCAAAGGACACCTCTTTGCTTTCACCGGTAAGAAAATCATACAAAACTTAAAGAAACAAGCCGTGCGTGCGTGGTCCCCCTCTGTATGTGACTAGATGTGGCGTGTGTAAAATGCAAAAGTCTTGGCAATTTGGGGCATATTTGCACCCCCTTTGACCTGAGGGCGCGAACCAGAATGTTTCTGAGGTCATGAATGGTTATCTTATGTCCAGAACAATTGCCTCTACATTTTGGCCAAGTTTCAGAAGAATTGGATAGATGGATCAAACGTTATGGGAGAAAAGGATAATTTTTTGTCCTTTTGGGGTCTTTTGACCCACTGGGGATTCGAACCAGATTTTTACCACAGTCAGCGATACTTATTTTCTATTAGAAACAATTGCCTCCATATTTTGGCCAAGTTTCAGAGAAATTGAATGGATGGATGAAAAGTTATGCGGTAACAAATGTCATGTTTTGCCATTTCGGGGCCTATGACCTCCTGGGGGGCTAACCAGATTGTTTCTCAAAAATCGGCGAATGTCACTTTCTAACGTGACCAAAGTTACAACTTCATGCAAAATTTCATAGAAATTCAATGGATTGTTGCGGAGAAAAATCCGGACGGACGGAGGGACATGCCTCAAAACATAAGTCCCCCGAAAGTCCCCCGAAAGTCCCCCGATTGTATAAATCGGGGGACCAACAATATTTTGGGATTAACATATTCTACATACACAAGAGTTAATATATTCAATATAGCCAATTTGTCTTTATTTTCTTCATTAATAAAAAGGACTTTTAATTTGGCACTTTGATGGCTTTTTTAAATCTAAAAGTTTCACTATAAAATCGGTATGTCAATCATACTTGTAAAAATATATTTTAATCGATCTGACCCGCTTTTTATGGAAATACCATATTCACTCTTTGTAAAACCTGGGTTTAAAATAGCATTTTTATCGCTAAACGCGCATTATGAATTTACGTGTTTGGAATACATGTTTTTTTCATAAGTTACTCGTACTCAGTAATAGTAAATTGGAACTGCGGTATTTCTGTAGACTAGAATGATCAGTACATCATTAAAAACGATCATGTTTCAAAATTGAAGAGGCGAATAAATTCCATCAGTAAAATTAAATCAAAAAAACGAAAACAGAAGCAACAAAACTCAAAATGTCTGGGTATTTTTCCTCAAGCATAATTTTCATATCTCTCAAGTATTACAAGGATGTGTCTAATTAACCTACGCCGTCGACAAAATATTTGTCAAAAAATAATGAACAAACTCAGGAAAGAATCTCAGACTTTTGAACTAAACACGGAGATGCCATCTTATCTTGGTAAAAGTCTGCGATTACTAATAAAATAGTGAACATACTACACAGCAGACACATGTCTAACGAATCTCTTGTATTTCTTCTCCCATCGAGGCTTCCGTAAAGAAAAGAATGGTATAATGTGAAACGATTACCGTTGAGAGTTTCTATATTTACGATTGGACTAACTTGATTAGAAATCTTCATTTCCGTAGGCTATAACAGCTTTGTTTTATTTTACCTATTGAAATAATCTGATTTGGATATATTTTTTCTCTCTTTTTAGCAATCTAATTATGTTTACAGTTTGGCACTGCCATAGCAGCTATAATTCCAGCAACTATCTATCTGGATTTTCGATTTTTTTGTAGTTTAACATTCGTTTTTTGACGTATTTATTTGTTATATTGTTTTATTCTGTCGCATTTAGCATTCTTGTAGCTATTTCTAACAAAGTTATATCATAAAATGTACTTGTTTCAAAAGAAAAATGCATTTACGTTGTTTGCAGTGAGTTTGTATGATGTATTATTTTTATATGTCTCGGCTCAACCTATGTTCAAGTTGTGTACTTTTATATTTGTGAATGCCGTATTTTCTTTCACAAGACAACATTACCACCGAGACTTGTAATAACAGAGTCACTCTATTTAACAATCTACAAGGTGTTTAACTTTAAATGCATACTAAGGTATCGTGTTTTGTTTAGAAAGCAGACTTATAAAATTATCATCCATACACATTTTTAAAGGTAAAATTGCATAAATATATGTCTTGTTATTAAGGCAGATTAGCGAGATTCAGCATGACCGGATCACGTTTACAAAATCTTACATTACTTAATAAAACAATACTATCATGTATTTATTTTCAAAGATTGCGGCAATAACTGGCACAGCAAAATACGTATAGATACATGATGCATATTTTGCGAAATCACACTCTCGGTTATAGAATTACGAATTATTTCTCAAGTAGGGAAGTTATTTATTTGCTAGCATACCTGTGATGACACATTACTGACAGACAATTCGGGCTGTTTTGCAATTAAATTAAATTATGTAACCAGATATGTAGTGATAAAAACTAATAAATACATGCGGGGCCGTGTAAATTACACGAAATGATGTGTTCAATAATAATTATCTTGTTTTTAACCTCTAAAACCGGTTTCGTTTTCATCGGTCAGATATTTTTCTTGATTTGATCGATCGACTCATTCCGATTTCGACGACTAACCTAACTTTGTGAATGAGTTAAATTAAATTTAATCTGGCTCCAATTAATTAATAACATACAAGGATCCAGAAGGTCGTTGCATTTGATGTATACGACACACGCTTTCGTATTAATACTTATATGTCTTCCCAGTCGTTCCTCCTTACCTCGCCCTTCGATGTAAAAAAAAACTTAGAGGTAGGTCGGGATCGAAATATAAACCAGTCGGACCGACGTCAACAACCGACGTCAACATCCTACGTCGCTAACCGATGCGGCAAAGGGAAACACTGTAAAAATTACGAACATTAGGTGACTTGAATGATTTTCCAAATCTAAGTGCGGCACTCATGCACAGAGCTTTTGATATAAGCGTGACACACTACCACACACGCTATCGTATTAATATTTAGAAGATTATCATCCTGACGACAGATTTAGTTTTACTACAGTTGCAGTTTAAACTTATTAAGTTGTTGGGTTGTTTCAATGGTTTCTTCTCGAAACATTTATGATATTATTTCTCAGTTAAATAGTAAACTGCGAAGGAAGTGTTTCTATCATTGCTGATTGTTGTCGTTATATTTCCTGTGTGTTATGGGGTTAAACATAGAGCAACATATAGTTTTGATATTAATTTCGGTACTGATCTTATACGATATAATTGGCTCCAACTGTGACAGTATATATGCAAACGTATTTTAATTTCTTATGATGACATAGATTGAACTTTGTGACGAAAGCATGTACTGTTACGATTAACACGAATTTATAACATATTAATTAATTAAAACATCACAGGTATCTATCACAATATTTTCAGTTTGTCATATCTTTCCAGATTATTAATGTTCATATCCATTAAAAAGGCAATCCGTTGACCCCGATATTTTACCCAGGCGGCTGAATGCAAATGCTGTCGCACGTAAACTGACAAAATCTGTTTCTACATCTAAATTCGCAACCTCACATCATTTTTTCTGACTAACCAGAACAATCGGAATCATTCAGAGTCTATTAACAATAATCGGCGGGATATAATGTTAGTTTTAAGATTTACTTTGGAAGACAAATTGTCGATCTGTCAAGGTCGTCTTGAGTGACTTCTGTGTTGGAATCTTGCGATTGATCTTCTGACCGTTGAATAATATATAGCACACGTAATATCTACTTGACACATGCGTTTACTAGTTTCTCTGATGTTTTTGTACATCTTTACTTGTGGACGTTTTCTTTATACGAACTGGCAATTATCGCTAAGTATCTTTGCTTGAAGATGTTGGTGTTGTAATGGGAATGTTCGTATATCATAGTTGTTATTAAACGGGACTATATATGAACATGTTAATATTATATATGTGATAATAATATGGCGAGTGGTTATTAAGTATTCTCAGCAGATATTATTGTGGAATATGTCGATCAGTGTAGCATGCATATAATTATCATTTTGCCAGAAGTTATGTAGCCGTACCAGTGTAGTTTTAATTCTGGGAATATATTTAATTTTTGAAGGCGCACGTGACTTTCATTACGTGAATGTATCAGATATTTAATTTCATAAATATCAGTCTAATTTATTTGTTTAAAATAGGTTGATCATTGTGTCATACTTGTTCTTACACTTGTTTTTATTAACGGGATGTGTGTAACTAATGTAATTGACCATTCTGCAAACTGGGTAAAACACAATAGGTGGCATTATGAGCGTAACTGAATAATTTTGACTTTGTGTCAAATAAAGAGGAAATGCAGAATACACACGTTACATGAACAAAAACGTAATTTAGTGTGGTATGCCTGAATGCAATGCCTGATAGTGTGAAAAAATAGTGTATTTTGCTTCAAATAAGTATGTTGTAGGTTGTGTTTGGCGTAATGCGCCACTGTGTTGGTGGGTATGTAATCGTATAGGCTCATTGAGTATAGGGGATATAACGGTTGTTGCGTACATATATTTTCTCATGTTTGTTCTTTTATGAGCCTCCCTCTTATTTTGTTTTCTAGTGGGGCTGCCACACGTCTATTATTTGTATCATTCGATCGACACACAATTACTTGATTTTTGATACACCAATGTCAATCAGGCCCATTTTCATTGTTTAATGGCCAAATATTAAATGTCAAGCATATACTTGGCATCCCCATGTATACTAATCACTTATTTTATTTGAAATTAAAATACTTGAATTTCATATTTCACAGCCCAATAAAGATACAATGAAGCTACAACACCAATAAATGTTATAATGCTTTGCAAATATTCTCGTGTTTATTTTACCTGAGTTTATGTGTAGATCTATGTTCAGCTAAACGCTAAACAAGAGCCTAAATACACGTGTGCGTCATCTATATATGTAAATAGAACTATTACACAGGCATGCCATGTACTTTTAGATGCATACTTTATGACATCATCACATTCTACGTATTCGCGCACTGGCTTTTCAGATTTCTATGCGAGCTAATTACCATCGTTGGTCAGTCTACTATACTCCGATTTACTCCGTCCTATCTGGTCATTTTAACATAACAATCCTGAACACATAAATGTATAATAGACGAATCTGAAGAATATTGAGCGTTTTCATTTTTTTTAAATTCGCATAATCTTAATTTGTTGAATAGTAAATTGTTTCCATTTTATAAATACTCCAACGCGAATAATTATTATTTTAAAGAAAGGGAAATATAGAATTGTTAAATATATTGCTATCTTGGTCTAAATTTGATAGTTTGACTATCTTATTTCAATATAATAGTTATGCAGAAATCAGTCACTTTCTTTTAAGATTTGCCAATAATTAATTAATTGAAGCTGGTGTTTTTCCTACTGGTTGATTTAAGATAAACACCCATCTCATATGGTATTTTTATGATTATTTCGAACGAATAGATAAGACCAGGAATTACCGCCTGCAGAACAAATCAAAAGTATGGCGTTTTATAAAGTTAGATGTAGGTTTATTTTAAGCTTATTTGTTTGTTTGGTTGTTAGTTCGTTATGAGAGTCAGACTTCTGACAAAAAGCTGACTAATGACTCAGAATTGTCTGGTCTGCATGAAGTCTAATCGTTGATCGTAGCTATTCGTCGCCTAATAGCATTGCAGGCGTTGTAGTATTGATAGGTGCAAGGCCAAGCAATTGCATATTAACTTGGGAAATGATTGGCCCAGGATACACAAAAGAATGGGCTTGATAGATACGTTGAAATTTTCACTTAAAGTATTTGTGTTTCCGCTTGCAGCGGCAGAGACAAAAGAAAGCATATGGCCATATCTATAGATAAGTTTTACAATTATTTTGTAGATTCAGTCATACTTAATATGTTAG
>OY744527.1:117716869-117724369 GCA_963556195.1 Sepiola atlantica
TAAATTAGGTAATATTATATACCTGCAGCCGGGTGTTTACTCTGTACAGGGCAGGAAATAGTATTCTGAGCCGTCTTCTAAAGATGTTTCTACAGTCTTCCATATAAAGACTACTGGGCTCTTATAGAGGTAGAAGATTGCAGCAGACGTGAGAGATTTCTCGAGGAGAACAATAATCTAATAATTTATGCAGATACCTTAGCGACGGAGTTGATGTACGACTCTCATTTCAAGTATGAAAGAAAGGTAAGTCCATTAAGATTTTTATAGCAGCTGGTTCTTTCAAAGAGAAGGCCACTATCTAAATAGGGGACATAATAAGATCCTAATGTCACTGGTGAAAGAGTGGACCTTGGTTTTAGACACATTAAAAGCAATCACCCAACTTCTTTACACATTCCACCACGTGTTTCAGGTAAAAAAAGAGAAATCAGAAAATATTGATCAGTAATGGTCTCCAACATGTTATCATAGATGATTGTGGTATCTGCATAAACGCCGACGAATGATTTTATAATGTGATTAGAATGATCATTGATAAAAACACAGAAATGAGGCTTGGCTTGTAATGGATCACTGTGACACGCTGGCGTCGGTTCCCTAGATGTCTGCTCATCAACAACTACTTGTGTAATCATATCAGAGAGAAAGTATTTGAGGGTTTAGAATCCATTTTCAGATATTTAATATCTAGGTGTGTTATGAGTCAGCCAATTAGACCAACCCCTATCAAAGGCCTTTGCTATGTTAATAGCTATTTGATAGAAACGAAGGCCGGTCTCTAGATTAACTGATCTTGTGTTATCTAACATTCAGTACATCTACTGAAGATTTTGCAGAACGAAATCCATATTGCTTGTCACTGGGAAGACTGTTTCTGCTGAGATATTTCACAATTTTTCTGGCAGCAATGGCTTTTGTAAGTTTGTCAACATATTACATCTAGTCCATTCATGAAGGTTGGAATAGTGGTCGAACAGCTGTTAAGGATTTTGTTTGTTATTTGACAAAACTCGCGGGAACAGATCCTAGATTTAGCCAGTTGGATTTAACAAATAAGACTGATGGTTCTCTCACGTTTTTTAAGCTTTTGGCAGTACTGAGGGCAGTCATTAATGCAACTTTTGTTTCGGAAGCTTTTTGAATTTTTTTATCAAAATTTTTGCAAATAAGCGATTGTAATATTCCAGTGGATGAACACAGTTCAGGACGAGATGACATGATAATAGCCTAGAAGATTTGAAAAATGTCCGCCAATACCGGCTACGCGAGTAGGGTGTCAACAATCTGCGTTAGATCATAAACAAGAAAAACATCGTGACACAACCTTCCTTCATTGCCCTCCATTTTTATGAACTGATTATCCATTCAACATTGTAAACATTATAGTTAGCACATGCATGAATGCTACCAAAAGTGTGAGAAAACACGAGTTTGTCAATTTTGGCAGAGGTTTCCTGAATGATAGAAACCGCATCACACAGATAGCGCAAATAAGGACCTTCATATAATGTGTCTAACAGAATGGAATGGATTCTGTTACAATAGCGGTGTTATGGGTCGGGTTTTCAAGTCTTGTTTTAATAAAAGGTGGTCATTAAGTAAGCTATATTAACTGACTTCGCACAGATAAGAACAAGTTAGGTGGACAGTTGGAACGCACATCTCTGATTACGAAAAGAAGACTTAGTAGTAGGGATTTACTTCATAAGTTGCGATTTTAGGCTTATGCTAATGTTCTGATTTGTGACTTATCATTTTGGATTGGAAGACATATGGAATAAGTCAGCAAAATAATATAAACCTAAACGTAGAGATAACCAGTAAAATACGATTGCATTTGAAAGCCATATAAGAAAGAAAAAAAAGGTTTCAGTTCATATTAGTATCAGATCGAAAGAAACTGCCACAAACTACTGCGTGGTTTAAGAACAATTGAACAAATGGCAATATAGCAGTCCATGTATTTTACACTTGAATGAAGGCCAGCTTCCTTGGAAGTCACTCCAAGGTTGAGTCTCTTGACTATAAAACTTATAAAGTAAGCACAACTAAAATGCTTACATCCAGCACATTGGTAACATTGCAACAAAATAAGAAATAGAGAATTAAACAAGTCATTCTCAGCTAGTGCTCAAACCAAACTGCCTCCACATTAGACAGCGTTTTCCTCACTCTTTTGTCCGAAATATAACTCAAAGAAAAAGACTGAGTGGCAAAGTACAATAAGGGTCACTTATAAGGCTACCAGAAGTTCATCGACAATGCATTTCCTACATTTTATTTATTTTTGTTAAGAAAACCCTCTAAGTATGTATTTCGAAAAAAGTTTTCTTGAATCTCCCCTACGAAATGGAGATACGTCCTCCCCACAAATATTAAATAGCGTTATGTTCAGCTATTTTTCAAAACAATTTGACAAAATATAGCGACGACACCAAGAAGTTGTTTAGTAACGTACATGTTAAGTCGAGAATGTTGAAATATATCTTAAAGTAAGTGCGAAAAATTAATAGTACGTTGAATTTTGCAAATTGACTCTTTCTAAGTGGCGATCAGAGGAAATAGTATATTACAATGTGTATTTAAAACATATCGATCTAAAACAAGAATACGTAAAAAATGAGTTATTGTTTTATTTATTCCTCTTTGTGTCATTGTATTTTATGCAAAAGAAATGATTTTACTGTCTGTTCGTGAGATAGTTCGTGCGAGAAGAATCAAAAGCAGTGTTTTGATATCTGTTTGAAATGTATTGTGACAAACAACTAATAACTAATTGTATATGCTTTCTCAAATTGAACATATATATATATATATATATATATATATATATATATAGTTATCCACATACAGACTGTTTCGCTGTTTCACAGCTCATCAGTGCGGCTAGACCAGTTAGTGCCTCAAGCCAGGATCGAAACAGTCGAGCTATCATGCGACACTGACTGAATTTAAGAAATATCTCAATGTTAGTAAACATTGCAAATGCCGGAGCTCGAATTAGTGTTTACCTAATGAGCATTGCCTTTTTTAAGCTAATGGCAGTTAGCGATACCCTTACAAACATAAGTTCTACCCGGGGGGGAGCTTTATATAGTCATCCACATACAGACTGTTTCGCTGTTTCACAGCTCATCAGTGCGGCGAGACCAGTTAGTGCCTCAAGCCAGGTTCAAAACGCAACAGTCGAGCTGAGAGTATTGTAGCTTAGCATTTAAGATACATCATTGCTGGCAGTCTATGAATAATCTTATGGTTCATTTTTTTGTAACGTGTGTTTTGATGAAATGCATAAACACAACAGTTGTTTTGCTTGAGGATTTTCTATGGAAGTGATGTTGTAATCTTCTGATCAGCTGTAGTACAGAACATTCCTGGTTATTAGATATGTATCACTGGTTGTTCGTGTATGTGCGAACAATTCTTAAGAGTAAAATTTAATGCATTGTTTATTCGACCAGTAAAAATATTAATAAGAATCTTACCATTTCTATTTTAAATACCATAGTTTATTCGTATAGTCTCTGGTGTTTAATGTTAACGGTCAACGAACCTTTACATTGAAGATTTCTGGATTTTTCTTATAATCCATATATACTAACATATTACTTTCAATATATATAGTCTCGGAAGTTTCTCAACCATTAAAACTATATGAAAAAAAACAAAAAAAACTTATAGTCCCAAGTCTTTCAGTGGAAAATCACTCATGTAAGTCAATTTATTTTTTACAGTTATTATATTAGTTTGTTTCTAACACTATTTTAAGAGATCATAAGTTGTTTACCATGAAACACTGTTTCGGGAATTTAAAAACAAGACAGTATTTAATTGCATGGCTTTCCAGCAGAGTTGATCAGACCCCACTCCCCTAATATTAGTTATTTAAATGTCTAATAAAATGTATCCGTTACTTACAAAAATGTTGCTGCATTTTAAAGTGTTTGGACGAATCCATTACACTATTATTTAGGTGATTAATGTATTATTTTTAATTGTATATTATAAATATGAAAAATATCAACACATCAAAAAATAAAAAATAAAAAAATAAAAAAAATATGTATATACATATATATATATATATATATATATATATATATATATATATATATATACACACACATACATTCATATACATACCTTTAGTCCCTCCTTCTCTCCTTCCTCCTCATTTGTTGTCCATCTCCCCGTTGTCGTCAACCTCAAATAAATATTAATCTTCCTTGGTCACTTACAGTTTTTCTAATCTGCGTTCACAACTGTCGATTTTTTTTCCTTTCTCAGTGTTTCAAATCGGCGTTTAGTAGTTAACCGTTATTTCTTCACTGTTTCTTCTTTTTCTTCTTCTTTGCCCACTCCCAGTGTTTTAAATCGGCGTTCATAACTGTCGATTTTTCTCCTTCTTCTTCTTCTTCTTCTTCTTTTTTAACATTTTTTTCTTGCTTTCTTTCTACTGTATTTTTATTGTTTTTCTTTTTCTCATTATAATTAGTAGATGTGTTATATATGCGTTTATACATATTCTACATTATTTTTATTTATATATCTTATGATTTGTTCTATCAGTTTATTTTGATTAATTGTATTAGATTTAAAAGCATCAGGATGGCGAGTAATTGCCTTATTTAATTGTCCAACTATTTTATTTTTATCGCCACCTTGGTTAATTATTCTTATTATTAGATCAGAAATTGGGAGCATGAAATTTAAGGTAACACGAGCAATCCTCAGAAATTCAGACATAATTCTCCCGTAAAATATATACACAGGGCTAGTACTATTTTTATATGGCATTCGCACGATACAAACAGGGAATGACTTTCTTTTATCAAACAGTTTATAGATAAATATTTTATCTTCAATTTTATCTTATGTTCACAGTTTAATTTTAACTCTTTAGGATATATTAAATATTTAGTATTTATATATATATATATATATATATATATATATATATATATATATATATATATATATATATGCACACATATATATTTATATTATTTGGTACCCAAAATCACTACAACACTAGTACATTCGGTGTTAAGCTCAGAAGGGGTTTAACCCTCGGTTATTTTCAGCTTTGTTGTCCCTTAGTAGAGAAAATGGAGGGTCTCGTATAAGCCAATGTCTAGCAAGTTATCTGCTTGGAAGTGTTAAATAAGTATCGTTTAAATGTTGTGTTAGAGAAATATATGTGATATTAAGAAGCTTAATAATGTACAAAAAAATGGGAATAATATAATATTTAAAACTTTAAAAAAATAGTTTTTGAATCCCATGAGAAACTTTTTGCTACGTGCGATTTTTAACTAAGGCGCTATTTGTTTTGTAAATGGTAAATTAGTGCCGTCCAAATTATGTGTTAAAGAGAGATATGTGCGGTTAAAAATTATATTTATAAAACATTAAATTAGGCAATTTAAAATTCAATTTAAAAATGTAAAATTAAACCAAAATGTAAACATTAGGGACTACATTTTTTAAGAATATGTTTATAAAAGACAAACACTTTTATGAATTGTAATGACCTGTACACATAATGACTTTTCAATAACCACACTCGTGCCAAAACAGAACCTCAAAGTAACCTGATTTAATACCAGATTTGCACGCATGTACCCGCTTTTAATTCTCTTTGTCTTCTTTCACATAATTTTTTATCCGATTTTAATTTTAGCATTAATATAGTAAACTTAATATGTTAAAAATAAATAAACGTCAACGCAGTAAATTATATCACAAGAATATAAATACAAATTATGGTTGTTAAGAGAAGACCCATTTTAAAAGTACAAACATAGTAGGCTTAAAATGTTTTAACTCCTACGCATACTTAATTTTACTTTTTAATCTTATTATTAACTAAAACTGGCTCAATCACCAACACTATTTATTATCTATTTCCTAATAAATAGGCCATTATAAATGTATATTTTTGATTTACATATGTATATTACATATTTAATGTAATAACAATTTGTAGAGTAGGTCCATTATACCATTTTTACCGTTAGCGATAACTGCCTAACGACATTGTTGACTTTTTAAAATGATAACCCATTCAAAAATGTGTTTAATTTGCTTGATTGAAAATTTAAAATGTAATGTTCAATTTATTTATATTTAATTCTTTATTAATCTTATTTTAACCTCACATATATACTTATAACACATAGTTTTAATGGAATTAATTAATACCTTAAAAAATTACGCCTCATATAAAAGATAACAGCTGGCAGAAAATGACTAACATGATTTTAAACACAAGAGTTTTAAATTGTAAACATATATTTTATGACTATTATCTTATTTTTTTTAATTTATGAAGCTTTTCATCCTAACATATTTTCTCTTACAACCACATTTGACGAATTCACAGCAATTCTGTAAAGGTGATTGATATTTAACTTTTTTTAATGTGCTCAATAATGATAAGACCCGTATATGTTGGTAAAATAAAATCTATTCATCATACATACTGTAAATGATAATATATAAGTATATATATATGTATATATATATAAATATATACATGATATATGTATATAAAAACGATATATGTATATATGTATATATATATATTATATATATAAATTATATATATCAATTATATATATCAATTATATATGGATATATATATATTATATATATATATATATATTATGTATATATATATATTATATATATATATTATGTATATATATATATATGGTGTATATATATGTATGTATATATTATGTATATATATATATGTATGTATACATATATTATGTATATATACATAGTATGTATATATATATATATTATGTATATATATATATATGTGGTATAAATACATATATATTCATTATGTGCATTTATTATGTATATATATATATATATATATATATATATATATATATATATTATGTAGCTGTATACATATTTATCATTTTTGAACTGCATTATAGAATTTTCAAAAATCTCAGAAACATTATTTATCATACATATCTAATGTAATGAATCAAAGTATTCATTTCCATAAATATATGTCTTAAAAGTTTGCTGATAAAATAGGCTTGTCAAGAATAACCTTAATTTTTGCATTTTTATTTACACTTTATTTCGCCGGAAAAAAGTGTATTGATTATATATATATATATATATATATATATATATATATATATATATATATATATATATATAAGTGATATATACATATATATATATATATATATATATATATGTATATATATTTTCTGCATTTTTATTTACACTTAATTTCGTCGGAAAAAAGTGTATTGATTATATATATATATATATATATATATATATATATATATATATATATATATATATATATATATATATATATATATATGTATATGTATATATACATATATATATATATATATATATATATGTATATGTATATATACATATATATATATATATGTATAGCTATTGAAAACACATAACAATGTATTGTTCAAATAAATAACATTCATTTTT
>OY744527.1:117729369-117766869 GCA_963556195.1 Sepiola atlantica
TTTCTCTAAAAGCTAATCGACGATCGGTGAAGTACCCTGGCTTGACTCCCTAGTCTATTTATGAACGCACGCTTCATCAAATATCCAGGCGTCATATTCCCAACAGAAAAGATACACCTTATATATGTCTTAAGAATGTGTCCACAATCTCCGCCTGTTAATTTTACGAGTCTGATCCATAGTTTTACAAGGGCTCTTTTGTAACTTCCTCTTGTTCCGCTGTCAACAAGTGCTGGTATGTTTATCTGGCTGTTCCAATTTGTCTATTGCTAATTGCTCAGCAGTTAGCTTTGGATCTTTGAAAAATTCTATAACGTCCACATCTCACAGTGCGCGGGTTCATGCGGGGATAAATCGAGGATCATATGCTCTCGCCACTACGCAATTAATAAGGGCTTACATATCTTGTGCCCAGATTAATGTGTAACTTACGTGTTCAAATAAATAAATAATATAAATCATAATACAACATAATATGACAAAATGAACATCATCATAACATTTTAGAATAGCAAAATCATAATGTCTGATATGTGTCAACTTTCACACGGCACAGTACTGTTCCATGGAATACTAATTTTCACCGGAATGCAAACGCACAATATTTTGTTATCAATGTAATTCACAACATTAAAGTGACAACATATTTGGGGGTGGAAATACCATATTCAAAAGGGTTAGTAAACCTGTAATCACATTTTTATAACGTGGTGTATTCTTTATGCTGACATTTTCCATTAGAAATGAGTATTGATTTACTCCTCTCCAGGAGTTAGGCACAAGGCCAGTTTTTATCTTACTCCCACAAGTAAGATGTGACCCTAGGTCGGGTCGGGAAAGTGGGGTTTAAAAATTGCCTGGGCAGCCCCGTCGGCATTCCCCGGTAGGGGCGCCTCAGGCAGTAAGCAATAAACTTACTCCTCCTCAAAGAGGGGAGGCGAAGCCTGGGAGGGTGGATCTCCTAGAACTGCACAGGACAGACCCATAGATAGGCGTAAATCAAGACCCGAATGCCAAGACAATACCAGTCTATGGGGTGCAGTATCCATCGGAACAGATACTACACTTTGATCTTAGCCAAAAGAACGGAACACATAAAAAACTGCCATACAAAGCAACAGCACAAAGTTGGTGGGCGGTTAATTAGACTGAACAATAAATAGTTCGAAGTTGTTGGCACAAGGAAGCTAAAGATATGTAGAAATGATGTATCCGTATTGATTATAGGCAAGTGTCTGTATCTGGATTCAATTTCAAGCCGCATAACAACCTGGGATGTGATTCCTCTCAGAGCTGCATTAATATAATAACATGGGCACTGTATATGTTTGCAATTGTGATTCTTTAATTTCGTAAGCAATATTTCCTTCCGGAATGTTAATATAACACACTTCTTCTTTTGTATTTGTCATGAGAATTTCTCTTCAAGCGTCACAACAATGAGATTTACATTTCGGAGAATATTAATACACTCAGTGCTAAACATAAACTGATTAATTTAAGTCAAAATACTTCGGATATACTATTTGTATATAAATGTGCTGTTACTCAACGCGTTATAACTGTAAAATACAGCTACTACACATGTAGAATATCTAGCGAATAAAAGTTAATTACACCATTACTATCAAAAGCAAGGCTACCAATATGTACTATTTCTTATAGTTTAAAAAATATATCGGCAGTGCGATAAATCAGTTAAGTCTACATAAGCATCGTGTATAGTTCAAATAGACAACATATATCTCATCAATAATCTACAACCTTAAACCACCATATGACAGTCGTGATTAAATCGAATTGCCAAATGGTCGTTTTCGAGAATGTGTAGTACTGATTCAAAATAACCTATACGAGCAAAACAGCCCCTTTCCAGGAAATGCCGACAGATAGACGGAACAAATTCATCATTGTTCTTGGGAGGAATTCCAATCTCGTTCAGATACATTTCGTAAGGTCAATATCACAACATTATTCTAATAAATACAGACAAACACAGCAATGGACAAGTGTGGGCGGTACGACTAGACAGGATAATTATGTACGTGATCTGACTCTTAATAATTAAAGCTATTCATTTTCATATGATGCGCTCTAGTATAGAGTCTAGTATTTCCGATGAGAATGTACACACACACACACACACAGACACACATATATATATATATATATACATATATATATAGTCTAAAGAAGCTTTGAGTTATTTTAAACAAAAAGACAAAAAAGAAGGAAAATGCAGTTTAAATTCCCACAGAAACTAACTAAATCAAAAATAGTGCAGACTTAACATTCGTTGGAAAATTCATAAAAAAAAAATATATAATAGTAAGTAAATAAAATAAAAAGGGGGATTAAGTATCTAACAGTGAAACAAAAACAGGAGACCTTAACGTAAGCATCTAATATTAACACGGGGATCATCAGCTGTTTACCATGAAACTGTTTCGGAGATTTAAAAACAGGACAGTTATATGCATGGCTCTCCAATATATATATATATATATATATATATATATATATATATATATATATATTAAAGAGGTGAGGCTACGAACATTTGTAAAACACTTTTTCAAACAATTGTTTCTTCTGTTATTATTTTATTATTTGATCATTTTATAATTTTTTGATTTCATAAGGCGTTTCAAGCCTCTTAAGATATATTTTCAATTTGAAATTTTTTTTTTATTTTAACACTTTTATGTATCTGTGCATGTGCCCGCATATTTAGTGTGTGGGTGTGTGTGTGTATGTGTGTGTGTGTGTGTGCCTATTTGTTTTCACAGTTTTTGCTCTTCTGTGTCAAAGATATGTGTTTTTTTAAGTATGTGTGATGTTTAATTTTATCTTTCCGGTCATCTTCGTGTGCGGCGGTTAAATACATATTGTACAGAATGCTTACAGTTGTCCAGCAGATTTTATAACTTCATCTGAACGTCATCTGATAGCGTGTGTTGGTTGTACTTCTAGTCCGTGCAAATAGGCGAGCTCACATGTAATTATAAGCGTTTTCATCTGTCCATACATACATACATAGAACCACATACACACATACACATATACACACACGCACACCCTCTTCACACACACACACACCAAAACTAACTACGCAAAACCTTAAGAAGAAGATGATACCCCTTAGAAATAATACACACAGGTATACAACTCGCAGAAAACATACCATTAGAGCACTTACAAATCCCCAGAAAACGGAAAAAAGAACATATATTTACATAGTCTATACACACAACAAAAACAATCCATAACTATACACAGAAATAACAAAAGCCGTAACCGAACTTAACCAAAACAACAAACTAAGAAACATATTAAAAACAACGAACATAATATACAGCAAACGCCAACCAAAAAACCTCGAGCAAATGTACACCTTATCTAAACTCTACACCCCACATACTACAGGAGGTAACAGAATACACCAAGGAAATATGTTCGTGTGGTGATATAATAATCGAGTAGAACTCATACGCACTCAAAAAACTCAACATAAACATTTACAATAAAAAAGAGTGTAATTGCACCTCATAAAATGTTATATATGTACTAGAGTGCATACCATGCAACGAATCTTATATAGGCGACATCAACACATTTAATAGTAGATTTGATTTACATGAAAGCAACCTAAACATCAAAGAAAACAGAACATTGTTTGTCTTTATGCATGTGCACTCATAAAGCAGGGGAAAATTCAAAATGATGCTTACCATCTAAACCCAACATAACCTATACCTTCTAACACAAGCAACACAACTTTATATTTAAATCAAACACAGCATTAAACACATCATAAGACAAATAAAATAGCATACGGGCCACACGTATCTACATGCATACAACAACGAAAGTGCGTACATGTATAAAAGAAAACCTATATAACCGGACACGTTTGTGCGCATCCACATACATAGTACGGATACATAGGCATCCCAATATTTCGATGTACTTGCATGACATTTTTCTTAAAACTATCATTATAAGTAAGTCTTAAAAATAAAGACGAAACCTTGATGAATATATAAAAAATATATATTGGTATTTCCTTTTCATTTCCCATATATATATATATATATATATATATATATATATATATATATATATATATATATATATATATATATATATATATATACATATATATATATATAAGATAGATGAAAGAAGAGTGGATACCATGTACGAATGTACAGATTTATTTAAAACTTCGATTGTTCAATGCAAGGAATATTCTTTACTAAAAGTATGTTTATTGCATAATTATATTACAGAATATACATTGCATAGAACAATTGAAGCTTGAAATAAATCTGGACATTCATACATGTTTATCACTCTTCTTTCATTTATATTTATAATTGCTCTATCTCGTATATTGAGCTTAAACCATTTCACTATAGGTTCTATCTACTTAAAGTTTACTTTTAGTTTCATATTTGATTCTATATATATATATACATATGTATATATATATAAATATATATATATATATATATATATATATATATATATATATATATTGTTTCAGTATGCACTTAAATATACATGAATGAAGCATGATAGTTGTTTGAAAGTATCCTTAGGATTTTGGAGATATACCCTAGCATCTAAATATATTCACAAATTACATTTACTAAGCTACTTGGAACCTTATATTTTATGTTGATCAAGGAAAGAATGATATAGTCATGAATCTCTGTTCATGCTCGTTAATCATAAAAATGCAAATTCATTCATTTTCCAATGAAAGCTTACGGCCTATGATGTAACCAATGTAATATAAGTACTTACATACATTCTCACAAAATGGAAGATGTGTACCTCTTTAGACCTCACACCTTAAACTTGCTTATTATAAAATGTAAAACAATAACAACCAAAAAGTTAATGTGGCATCATGCACTCATGTAGGAGGACTATCCCGGCCTATACCATGTCTTTCTGCAATATTCTATCATACAAAGGACAGTGTTCTCTGTGTGTTTGTGTGCCAATCTTCAACTGTAAAGTAGTACAAAAGAAACAGCCACCAAACTGGTATATCTCAATCAGTGTTGCTCTTAAACAAATTAAAAATTATTAATTATTTGGTGGTTATCAGAGCCAGGTTTAGGTTGATAGGGGATTCTGTTTTTCAGCTATACTATCTAATAATTTGGAAACTAATATGCCGAAGAATTCATCGCGAAATATATCATATAAATAAGTGTTGTCTCAGTGTACATATATATATAGCTTGAGAAAAAAAGGTTTTGGTGGAATAAAAAGAGAAGGTTTGATGAGAAAGAGAGGAAAGGGAAAACACAGGGGGAAAGAGAGAAATATAAAAAACCGAATAGAAACAAGTAGCGAGGTAGAAGTATTATAAATTTGTAACACTTTTGCCCAAGGAAAACCCGGGTAGCCTTGTTAGTAACATATACAATTGTCAGTCTCAACTCTCCATTGTGTTAAATGTATGTATCTATTTATTCGTCGCTCGACTGTCAGTCCTTCTTGAACCTCTTTACGTTTTCTACTGTGGTTTCTTTTATTTATTCTTTGTTCGTCTTTCTATACGTGTATATGTATGTATTCTTTTTCATTAAATCTGTTTTTAAAATTTTGTTTCTCTCGTTTTCTCTTTCATTTCATTCCTTCTAGCTTCCTCATTTTTCTTTCTTTCATTTTCCAGGCTATAATTGTGTAACTGAGCCTAGGGTGTACTTTGATCAACATAGTTGGTAAAGTACTTCCTCAACATGACACACGTTCGTCTCTCCGAAAATGCAGTTGTGAGTTGGCAGCGTATGTCTAACTGTTTTCATTACTCGCATGCTTTGTTTTAAAAATAAATAAAAAACACATGAGAAAAAATCCTATAGACTTTTGCTCAATGAACCATGATCATTGGTGTTTCCTTGGCTTAACAAACTTTGGTGTTACTCCCTATCCCCGCCCCGTTTATGAACAATGATAACACATCAAAAAAGAGACTAAACGAAATACTCTCACCAGAGAATGAAAACACTTTTCTCAAGTTCTCTTTACGTGTCACTTCAGAATGTTGTCCTAGCACACGTTTATGTTCACGTAACTTTATTTGTAATCTTTTACCGCCTAATAACATGTTCAATTCTCCTTCTTTAATAAAATATTACGTAGACAATGACAGATTCTAACCCTATTTTCACGCCGGTGTGTATATATATATATATATATATATATATATATATATATATATATATATATATATATATATATATATATATATATATACAGTACTGTCCAAAATTAAGGAACAAGAATTAAATCTTCTGAATCTAAACAAATTCATATATTAATTTTTGTGAATATGTTTACTTCATATGCACATTATGTAGTTGGACTTGCACCGAGATTTACAGATGAATTAAACTAATATGTTAAAAGTTAGCCACCATTTTACAGATTTAGTGCCCAAAATTAACGAACATAATATCACCTTTAACTAAATCACCTCAAAAAGGCAAAATCAATGTAATATTTGGTACTTCCACCATTTGTTTTCTAATAACTGCTGCGCATCTACGACTGCAGAGGTTCTCTAAATCTTGACATTGGACCACAGTTATCTTAGCCCATTCATCTTTCAGTTTCAGCCACAAGTCTTCGACTTTTTCCGCATTCTTTGCCATAACATTTTGTCCTAGAGTCTTCCATAAGTCTTCTATCGGGTTCATATCAGGAATCTGAGCAGGCTAGTCCAGTATCTGTACTTCTTGATCAGCCAGATAATGTATGACAAGATTTGCCTTATGACAGGGTGCATTATCTTGCATATAAACAGCCTTTTCTATACCATAATTGTGCAACACTGGCAAGACATACTGTTCTAAAACATTATTGCATACTGTAGCATTTAATCTAGTATTTAAGAGTACACGTGTTGGTGTACCCTGCCATGATATCATACCGAAAACCATCACGCTACCTTCACTAAATATAATAGTTGTCTTGATGCAACTAGGATCCAAACATTCGACTGTTCTTTCATCTTACTAATTGTTTTTTTTATCACTGCCAAATACATTTCATTTTGATTCGTCAGTGAAATAAACGTTTTTGCAATTTTCTTCTGACCAGATCACATGCTTTTTTGCGAACGCCAATCTAGCTGCTTTGTTTTTGTACTTATTAGCTACTTTTTCGAGGAGATTTTACAAAAATACCTATTTCGTGCAACCTTCTGGACACAGTTTGTCGTGAAAATTTTGTGACACCTTCCACTTGTTTAGACATTATTCCAGTTGTAAGGAAACGGTATTTGAACACTAAGCGTTATGTAACTCTGTCCTCTTTTGCCGTATTCTTTCTTGGTCTACCAGGTGTCTTTGTGTTACTTAAGCATTAAGTTTCTTTGTAGAATTTTAGAACATGACTTAAAACACATTTTGAACGTTTCAGACGTTTTTCGGTTTCTGCCATTGTCAACTTTTCCTTTCTTAATTTGAAGATTTTTGCTTTGGGGCTTAAATCAGTTTTATTTCTTTTTGACATGATTGATATTGCGTGACTTGCTGCAGTGATGATAATTATCCTGTAGAATATTTATTTTCATCCTTTAAAACAAAAAAAAAACATACTGTGTTTAAGTTTCAACAATTATTTTTCCTTAATGTTTCGAAATTTTGGACAATAAAAATATGTTAAATGGCGGATAACTTTAATAATATTATTTTAATTCATCTGAAAATCTCGATAAAATCCAACTACATTATTTAAATTTGTAGTGAAATTGTCACAAATATTAAAATATAATTTATTTGAGATCAGGAATATTTTATTGTTGTTCCTTAATTTTTGATGGTAATGCATATATATTGCAAGACTTGTCCTCTCCTCACGAATCACAATCTATATTACATGAACACATACCCACCATAATACCCTTTCTGAATATATCTTAAATCTCAGTGCAGGTACCATGAAATGAACAGGAGTGAACATACGTAAATATTATAACATGAGCTCCCCTCTAATTAAAACCAATATCATAAAATTCTAAAACTACACGCAAGGAAGCTCATGGTCCTCGATCCAGCCAATAGTAATGTGACTCCTTAGCCTTATGAATATGTAGCTTCTCGTCAGAGGTTCTCTCTAATGTGTCTGCTCATACAACCGTAAGACAATGAAGACAAATACTTACGGTAGATTAAGTTGAGTCATGTAACTTACATATTAAGAAAAACTCAGATAAATGAAACCAATAGCAAATCGTATTCGTTCAATTATACCCTATCTCATAGTCAGCTGCTACCCAATAATACCAGTATCTCGTCTGGTCTCGTTCCCTGTTTTTGTTTGATTGCTCAACGCAGATGAAATTAATCTTACTAACAAACTGAACAAGATTTATTCCCGCATCACACAAAACAAACATAAGTTTTTCTTCGCTTTATATCGACCAAAATATCCTTACGTTCCTCATCTTTGCCACTTCACAAATATATATATATATATATATATATATATATATATATATATATACATATATGTATATATATATATATATATATTTATACATATATATATATATATATATATATATATGTTTAAACTGATTCCTGATCAGCAACAAGATATCACATAACACTATCACATTTACAATTAGACATAACATGAAACGAGTTTGTTAGTCTAGTTTAAAATAAACCGTTGATTATATGAACACAATTTATTTTACGACTTAATACATTCTTACATCTAACTCGTATGTATATCTATATTTACAAGTAATGTCTCATTACGTCCATTGTAACTATACTATTTATAATGTTATGGTTATATGAGAATAACCAAAGATTGGCACAAATTATAGACCGTATGTTCCAAAAACGTATTAATAGAAGGAACTATTTAAAAACAATTCTCTTTGCCATAAACAAGCAAACAACAAATACCGTTTATACGATTATCTAAGCGTGTCTCTCTTACTCTTTAATGGAATGTTTTTCATTGCTTTTTGTTCATAAGCAATATTTTCTAATTGTCTTTTTTTATTGGTTTTGCCACTGTAAGATTTATTTTCAACAGCACTAATTACTTTGAAGAATCAATATTTAAGTGTTACTTAATATGTTATCATGTATATGTGTATGTGCAGGGATTTATAAACATTTTCCTCGTGTAACATTACGTGTCTGGTATTCACTTTCCCGACACATTTCAATAGATGAACAACATCGTTGTAGTGTTTCTGTAGCAAATCCAGACTCGTATCAAACAAAATTATTTGCATGAACTAGTAAGTTCAAATCCAGAGGAAGAGTTACTTACATGCTGCTTGGTGTTTTTTCTTTATCCGTCAGTTGTGTCCGTAGTCAAATTACTCTAGAGGGCATCCGGGCTGTCCTCCCAAAATCAAAGTGGTGTTGTCGCAGCTGAACAGTCTGTGTGTTCGTCCTTCTTCTGCTGGCTACACTAATCAATTGATATATGATAAGTAAAACAGCAAATATGTTTGCAATAACTAATAGTATCAGTTGATTTTTCTCTTCGAAATTTAATATCACAGGTAAGATTCAAACGCCTAGTCCTTGAAGGCGCTGGGTGAACAAATACAGGCTACTACAGCATATTCTATTCTATATTTGCAATTACGAAAACAACTTTCATAAACAAATTTGAACCAAGTATACAGTTTTTAAAAGCTTAATTTTCTGTTTTCTTTGCATATCACAGGGTGTAACTTAGTACACGTTTAGCATGTTTCTGCCAATGTTAATCAAACTAATAACAGTTAAAATGTTTCTCTTCAGAAAGGCATGTAATACCTTGTAAGTGCATGTTGTATGGTTGATTGTCTATCACGCATTAAACCTCTGAATTGGTGCCTAACTACCTGTATAATTCGATGTTACTCCCCCTTCGGGACACTTTCTCTCATAAAAAGAATCAGCCACAAAACATGGATTCACCTAATTCTATACTTATTCTTAGCATCTATTATTGCAAAGAAGTGGACTATATAAGCAACACCTGCTCCTCAATGAGCGATATTACACAGTTCAAATGTATGTCTTTAAATTGTCATCTTTTTCATGTTTCTATTATAATTAACTGTATTTATATTTGATGACATAATTGATATAGTAGTTTGTCTACACTTCCTCGTTTACAATCAAATATCTAATTGCGAACAATGTTTTTATTCATCGGAAAATAATAAAACAGAATATCGTAAAACGCTGACTTAATCGAGGCCGTAAAATAAAGAATAAAACTCTAGCATATTATATCCATTACATATCAAAATATAATGGTACTAAACTGAAAACAAATATCTGTTATTATTTGTGAAATAAGTTTTAACGTATAAAAACACATAACCCCGTGCTGAAAACTGTATTAAACTGGAAAAGAAAACTGAAATAGTGCAACATAGAATGTGTTCAATTAATTAGTGTTTAAATTATCGAAATTTGTCTCAGTTTTATTCATATATTGTTTAAATTCTCTGAAACCGTTTTTCATGTGTTACAGAATTTCGATGTTTGTGATATCAACATTTTATAACATACTTTTCAAAAGTTTATATTGTTTAAATAGCTGCGGATGTATGTTCTAGAATGCTTTTCACATACTCCTATCAAAGTGACCGCAATACATTCAATGATAAATTCCTGCAATTACGCTTAAAGAAGGGGTAGCATTTAATTTTTCAGTTGCGTAATACTACACTTGAATGATTCACTTAGATGATCATATGTTGCCATTAACATAAGTTAATTTTTGTATTTTTACGTTATTTTTAATATGCTACCGTAAGAAAAAGTACGCTTATCATTGTGTTGATGAAGACTCCGTTTAATTTATTTTAATGATGTTTGAATTTTGTGTTAGGTCTTATTCATATATATATATATATATATATATATATATATATATATATATATATATATATATATATATATATATATATATATATATAAAGTAGACTTGCTTTCCCCTTTTTTCCAATTTAGTGCGATAAGGCAAGACAACTAATGAAACACATAGAAAATCAATATTACATATACACACTTACCCTGACCGTCTTTCAAGCGAGTTACAAATATTTTTACAACTAACTATTATTTATCCCATACGACCAACTCTCGTAAATGCATGCTCCATAGAGGAGGTAGCACGCTAATTTATATCAATCCCTTAATAATTATAACTCTTCTGACAATTCTTTTGAAAATTCTTTCACAAAGAAATGCGATCAAGTTGCACCGTGTAAGAATTGGTAAATCACCCAAACACAGCAAAGCTTACACAACATTACGCATCAAATCTTTCGCAAAAAAAAACAACGTCACATTTTAAACAAATATAAACCTTTGTGAAACCAGATAAGTATCAATTTTCTGTTCGTATTATACTTACATGACAAAATAAAAAAAATCTACTTATATACGTTACTTCTCATTCCTATATATAATCCAATAAATAAAAAAACCGAAATGTGTTCTTTTTTTTCTTTTTTCGAAGGTTACTAAGAACTACGAAGCATTTTACACGGCACAAAACATCAAAATAGGCGAGATATCCCTACGGTAACTTTACAAGAATAGACTAAAACTTATGTTTCGTTTACATTGAATAAACATGCAATAGAAGACTGAAACATAATCAAGTGAGGTAGAAATGATAATTTTATGAAAATAATCCCGTACAAACATGTAGTGTTTGGGTGGTATGCGTTTTTCGAGTAACACTTTTTAGGCGTTTACATGTAGACAGTAACCGCCATAATAAAATTGGTGAACACAGAAAAATAATGTCATTTATTTAATTGCCCTACAAGGTTAGGGCAGTTCGGAAATAGGAGGTTGGTCATGTTACGTTAGTTTTATATACGAATCTGATACTACACTCTACTTTCGAAGTATATACATTTTTGTGTTTTCTTTTCCAGAAAATCTGTACGGGTGATCGTAAAAATAAACTCGAAAGTTATATTTAGGGGGATAGCGTGGTTTAGCCGATTGTGTTAATCTACAAATTAATCGTTTTTTGAGTGTCCTTATATCAATTTTGGCATTTCAAAACACACTAGTATACCTACCATCACCGCTGACCTTACGACATTGACACCCTCCCAAAAAATCATTTAGTTGGAATCTAACTTTAACTGCTATTATGGCTGAGTTGGGCTCTTAGACAACAGAAAACAATTATTTTTCGAACGCACGCTTATTCTACCAAGTAACTTACTATGTTTTATAATATTACTTAACAAACATTATATGATTTTCATTTTTTTCTACAAGTAATCGAATATAAATTGTCAGAAAATGTAATAGCGTGTGAAATAAAACGAAAAAAAAATCTATTGAAAATAATTTTATTGTAAAATTAAATCAACAACACAAAAAAGCGCTTAGAGATAATTCGAACCGCTCCTTACAACGTCCACCGTTACATAACTGACTTTTGCTGACATACAACTTAAGTTATACTTCAAGCTAGTTCTCAGCTTGCCTAAATGCACACCTTTGACGAAATAAAGCTTAGATTAGGGTGCGAGTAACTGTTGGCCTAAAGGAAAGCGCTTCTAATGAAGCGGTTGACGTGATATGAGAACATATCGGTTCAAATTTGTTAGAAGTAAAAAAAAACACATCACTTACAGTGAGTTGCATCATACAGGTGAAACGCCGAAGTTAAAACTTGACCACCCAAATACAGTAGACATCTTTAAGAAATTATGGCTATTATAATAAGTAAGATCCGACTTTTTGTGTAAAAAATAAAAATGTCATAGGTTAACTATTTGCGTTCGGCTGGCTGTGTTATTAATTATTGTATATCTCTTCACCGCAGCGGCGAGCAACGAATGCTGCTGGTTTAATATATTATTGTTTGTATGATATAGGCTTCAGTCTCCTACTCTTATGGTCGGTGTTGAATTCTCGTAGCTTCAGTAATATTATGATAGTAACATTAAAATAAATGAACTAGTAATTTTAATACTTCCGACTAGATTACAACTATATACGACTGTCTGCATACTGCTCACATATTCAATGTATATATATATATATATATATATATATATATGTATATATATATATATATATATATATATATATTTATATACATACGTTTGTAATCAGATCCTGAAACTATATTGAATTAAATTTCAGTTTTGTACACCAGCTTGGAGCAAATTAAATAATATGCGTTTAATATAACTCGATCTGCTTTGATTTTTCTTGTATATGCTTTTGTAATAAGATGAAGTTTGAAGTCGGGAAATACAATACTTTATAGTTGTAGTGTAATTATGAAATAACATACATATGCCTTACTATTATGATATGCATTTCACATTTTTAGGTTTAGTGCAACCCATTTATTTTAGTAATTTCTATTTGTATAATGTATAATATATATATATATATATATATATATATATATATATATATATATATATATATATATATACCTCTTTCCAGTCACTAACTATCATAAACACTCTTGAAATTATTAATACACGATGTGCCTGTAGTGCAGTATATAATGCGCACTCATATATATATATATATATATATATATATATATATATATATATATATATATATATATTTATCATTTATAAGAAATAGTAACGACTTATGAATTGCCTTGCAGCGACTATTGGAATTATAACATTATAACATTAGTCAACGTTAGCAGTAGTGAAATGGATTAGTGTTATTCATAGTCTCCGATATTCTTCAAGGTTTATTGAGTCTATAACGATGCATCGTCAATGGAGCAAAAGGATTAAATTAATTTCAGCACCTGGTAGTCGCTGATCTAGGTTACAACTGCAGGCTTTTACGAAAAGCAATAATCAATAACGCAGATACTACTCGAAGCAAATTTATTCAAGGACGCGTTTCTCTCTTGACGCTATTTAAAGAGACTCTAACGAGGCTTATACTAGTTGAATGTAAGTGTGCAATAGAATGGAATTAATGTTGAATTTTTCATTCAAACATAGAGCAAAGAATAAACGTATACATTTAGACATATCCATGGATTGGGCGTATTTTTGTCCAAATTGATATCTTGACTTGATTAATAAATATCTGACGGACGTTCCCAGAGTATTATCTACGTATTTACGATTAGCACGTGTTTCGCGATAGAAAATTGGATATACAAGCGTGCAAGCTTAACGAAATACGGATCGGATGACAGATGAATGCCCCTATACAGCTCTATAGATTCGTCTTATAAACTAGTTGCATGTACATATTTTTATTTTGTTGTATTCATATTCACATTAAGAAAGGAAATGAGTTTTCTAAATGAAGCTTTATAGATGATTGGGCTTGTAAAGAATACGCCCAAAATGTGTTGCCATTTTATTTTCCTTGCAGAATTAAATCTTATTCATGCTCCCAGTAGATGTATACATATGTTCGCTTGTCCAACACTACTGCGTATTACGTATTGGCTCATTTAATGACCAAGTACATCGTTGATAGGGAATATTTGTTTTCGTCTTATTCATTGATAAACTATTTTAATCTTATCTATACTAGGAAAAAAGGTCATCGTTTCCTAAACAAAATATGATACACGCGTTTAGATTTTTAACTAGACTTAGGCGATACCATGTGTTCATTCGGTGACGTTGTGTTATTTGAATGTGTGTGGAATAAATTATAACCTACGTAAACCTCTGTCTCATAACAAAATGCATTTTATTGTGTTTCAAATTATTAAACAATGCTGAAGTATAAATACATAATTCAGATTTTAAAAAAATATTAAAAATGAATATAAATGTTATTTTTTCAAAGGAGTTTTAGAAAATATTCAATTGAAAAAATGTGACTAAATAAAAAAAGATGCTATCTGTTTTTCGTTGTTTGTTAGCAAAAAATAACACACAAGAACATCAATGCTGTATTAGGAACATGACATAGCAATCATCACATATTTAAGAGTATTCATAGGTGTATTTCTACGTAGATATATGTGAGGTTTCTAGACTTTATATATGCTGAACACGTTGATTTGACTTTAATAATAAGGGATGTTGCTGTGGTGAAACATTGATCAGATAAATAAAGTATATTAAACACCAAACGAAAACAAGGCAAAATATCGAAAACTTCAATATTGTAAAAGTATCAACCTTTCAGTTGTACGATATCGGTCTGCTTTCTCCACACAAATAAACTATGTAACAGTTTCATTGCAAGCAGGAGGAAGCCATGTGCAATGAAGCGATTGATATATTCAACCGATCCACGCTATTTTATATACGTTAACATAATTATTACTCACAGAGTGATAACATTGAATGAAAATGAGCTACCAGCTATTGAGAATCACGCATCGATTTAAGCCAGAGGCGTGAATTTATTTGTATAGCGTGCATATTCAATTCATAAACAAGGTTTAGGCGTAGAGAATAGGGCTAATGAACAATGAATAATGACGTTTATTAGCGATGCCTAATCACATAACTTAACTTATTAGCACATGCAACGGCTCGCCTAGTCTTACTTCATTAGACTACACACAGTTGATAATAGCATTCGCACAAAACAAACACATGATTTTGTTTTCAGTATTGTCATATTAATGGTATGTGTTTTGCTTATTTAATATCGAATTGGTAAATATAAGTGGGGCAGCAATTAACACAGAGTCCAAACAAAACACGACGAGTATGAGCTCCATTAGAATTGTAATGTCACTTTCTCTAAAATAATTGAGAAATGTATAGTCATCACGAACCCTTAGGGAATGTTGGTATGATCAGCCATGATTCTCTGAGCACGAGTTTATAATTAGGAATAATTATATGGATATAAATGTTACATCTTTTCATTGCCTTTTGTATGAATACACACAACTTCAGCAAAATTAGCATATCGAAGGAACGAAGTGCGCCTTTTGTCGAGAAAGGGGGTTCCCTACAAACTGTTCAGGTTGCTACTACAAGCAATCACCTGTCGTGTGCAACTTTATTTAACAGTAGCATTTGACCCTATAAACACGGAATAGCAGTGTTGAATAATCATGCGCGGTGAATATCCTATAAAGTTTATGAAATCATTATACACAGGGTGAGTCTAAATGCACGCTAATTATGAAGTGCTTACTTAATGTATATTAAATCATATTAAATAAAACAAAATGTAATCAAAAGAAACCAGAGGCAATAGGGTGTGTTATATTACAACAACTGTTTAAGTATACCGTATTCTTCTTCAATGACCAGCTTTGCACGTTTTAAGAAAATTATTTATGACACGCCAAAATTAATCACATAAACCTTTATTTACATTTGAAATGATGCGATCTTTGAGGTCAATAATATTGTTAAGTCGAAATTAATGGAATACTACGGCTTCCAGCATGTAACCATAATAGATGTTTAGTGAGTCCGTATCCTCGGCTAATGACCCGATGTTATTGAAATCTTGAAGTTAGAAAATCTGGAGCCAATAATGAATACTGGAAAGACGCTTCGTCGTGTTTAAAGACAACAGTTTATATTTTCCGGTTTCGCTGTAACTGAGAGATGAGATGATCGCCAAGTAGGGTCGTATGATTCAGTCAATGAATTGTTGACTCGAGAAAGAATGGTTTAGCTCGATATTCAGCATTAAATGCCATCGCACAGACAACTTCTGTAAATAAAGACTTTTTGATAAAACAACTTTTAGATTCCAACGCTCCAAATTTCAAAGTTGTGGCGGTTTACCAAGCCATCAAGCGCGAAATAAGCCTCGTGGGACAACAGCACATTATTTACCACACACTAAGTTTACATAACACAATTGGCGAAAACAAGTCGTTGTTGTTTCTCTGCATCATCAAAAGATTGGACTCGGCCGATGTGGTTCGGCTGTATACTTTGATGATGAATAATATGTGTAACACTGCGTTCAGGAATGTCTGTGAGTTCATCTGCACCTCTTGAACTGGCATGACCAATGGGGTTAGTTCACTGAACGCTTCTGTTTGCCTCTACAACAACACCCACCCGATTTTCCTCCACTGACGACCTGTCCCGAATGGAGGATCATACAGTGTGTTTGTGCTTTCAAATTTGTTATCGATCGTTTCAGAGTAGATAAAAAATGGATTATTTCTCATGGCTTTTATTTTGTGTATGCTCTCCTTGTTGCAGCTGCATTTTAATCATTCTTATAATACAATGTTACTAGCTTTAGTCTAGTTTCCAAATCAAATTAAATTATGTTAATAATGACATGTAAAGTATAAAACACATTAATAATACAAACGCCATGCTATAACATATATAAAAGTAATGTACACTTATATATGATTGGTGGAATGATGTTTAACAATATGAATTTGCGTGCATTTGCATTATTTCTGTATGTAAGTATGTCAGACAAAATATTCTGTGTTACGGTGAAGAGTCTGATTTCTTCGGTCTCTAGACTGTATTCTTCGTGGGTTCGCTTTTTCATCAGTGTTATTCAACTATGTCATCGGCTGTATATTGGGGTTTAAAGGCGTACAGAGCTCCATTAGAATTGTCACCGACATGAACTTTGAAGACGATATGACAATATTTGCTGAAGCATACACATATACCTCTAAAAAGCGTGAATAGGGCAATGGTGCTAATAGGCAGTTATATACTACAAATTAATCCCAAACACGCTTTCTTCGAAACCAACAGTTTTTCATTCGAACGGACTATTCGTGTCTTTGGGGAGGAAGTTTAAGATGTTAAAATAGTTTAATGTCTGGCCGCCACCTATACAGCCATCGAATAGAAGAAGTATTACCCATATTTAAGAATTTAGAAGGCGCGTTCTTTGCTTGCACAATTTAAGTGTATGCTTCAGCAACTTGCGACTATTCGGTAGCTTTAAGTGATCGATCACCGGTGTCCTGACACTTCATTTGGTGTTGTCACACCGACAACATCCGCAAAATCACAATCTTTTTGGTGAGTGTTTAATAAACAATTTTTAAGTGTGAAGAAGGACATGAAACATTACAAGAATATAGGAGCGGTAGATTTGTTGTTTGTTCGAGAGTTGCATGCATGCTCAAATGTAATTAGTTAGAAAACCATTATTACATAAATATTCACCAGTATAATTCAGGAAAACCTTTATACTGTTCAGGATTAACGTATTAGTGTTCACAATATTTGACATTAAAGATATAACATACCAGTTTATTATTGTAATTATATGGTGTCGTGATGTAATCATTATGACTTATTATGAAAAAATGTATTTAAGTTTTAACAAAATGCAATAGATAGATACATTTTAAATCATAATCGCGTATAAATAGACTATTATTGCAATGCAAAGAAACCCTAAAAATTAGAGAATCATGAGCGTGTAATATTAAGTGAACAACTATGTACTGTTGAGCGTACTATTAGGTGGTATTTTATGTAAATTTTGAAATGAAGCCTATGAAGTATTTGTTTTAACTGAAGACATTATTGGAGAACCATCAATTAGGCTATTTCGTTACAAAATTAAGAAAGAAGATAGTAAACAAAATGATGCTAAGAAATCGTCTGTAAATGCCTTTAATAAAAGAAAAACAGAGAAATAACTGCTGGCGCGTTTAATCTATCAGAGAAAAGTAAAAGAGTAGAAAGTGGACCGTGGCTTTTCTTTCAGCAGCCTCGTAACTCCTGTTTCCCTTATTTTGTCCTTTGACCTTCACATTCCATGAGCGATGTTTCTGACAAAGGTAGACACATTGCTGTTTTGCGGGTCCGATCCTATCCATTTAACACTTATCGTTAGCTAGTATTTGACTTGGTAGTGTGTTTAAGCTCTTTACATTAAGTGGGGTCATGCCTTTTCTGCAGCATCTTACATAAACAAATAGAATGCCTAACTCTTCAAAAAGAAATGAGTAAACACGAATAAGACTGGTTAGTTGGAGCATCTCTATGTTTCGTCAGGTTTATTTATCACTTTTTCACAACACAACAGAAGATTTTATCGAAGGCAGGAGGTTACATATAAAATTGATTAAGATGCCTAACTGAGCATTATGGTTTCAAAATTATATGCAGATATGCACACACCTATCACACACCCGTGTGTTTTTTTAGTAACTGACTGTGAAATCTAACGATTTAAATAATAACATCAGAAAACTAGTTCCGTAATGTATTTAATGAATAGGAAACTAAAACTAAGGTTATATGCACACAATTATCAAAATATGCCAGTCAGGTTAATGACATTTGAAAACTATTATAAAACACCTACTTACTTACTCAGTCTTTCACATAACTTTGAATTGTGTAACTTAATTCAACGACACAGATAATACACGATCGGCTGTTTTAAATTTCTACGTATCAATGTTAAACTACATGAACACCGGCTGCTCTATATACAATTATGTTACCGTCTAGTTCTCCTTTGAAGTAAATAGTAATGAAAATATCATTTTGTAATACTTTGACTTTATTAAAACGCAAATTGCATGTTATTTTTTATTATTTTACACTTTTATCCTATTTCATTGAATATTCTAAGTCGGAAAAATTCAGTAAAGTTACCGTAAGCATCGGTTAACAGACCTCGCTCTATTCAGTCAACCAAACTTGACAAATGTGTGGCTGCCAAATTAAACCCAGTATTTTGTAATCATCCCTGGTAGTTTCCAAGTCCGGAAACACATTTATGTTGAACATTTACCTGTAATTGTTTACATTGTGTCTTAAAATAAAAATTAAACTGGAAATCATGATTGTAAAATTTAATTCATAATTAAATACGAATAAATAGTTGCTTAAGTTATTGACAAAGCATTGTTCTTCAAAATATCTGTGTTTACTATAGACTAAATAATGTTCTTGTGGAGAAACAGTGGAAGCATCTAGCATTGTTGTTTTATATTATCTTCTAGATCACAGTCGAGAATCCATTTTTTTCTTTTAACAAAGTTCACCCCAAACAAGGCGGTTCGCCACTGTAGACGTAAGGGTCTACTGAGAAAAAAGAAGAAGGGAGAAGATTAAGGGGGAACTAAATTGGAATCTGCGCAGCGAGATGTCTGTTTACATTAGTTTTAAATTTCTGCATGTCTGTACTGTTGGGGAAACAGTGAGCAGGGAGGGAGTTCCAGATGGTAGCAGCACGAGGAAAGAAGCTACTTGAGTAGAATGAATGAGATTTGTTGATTGTCGAGTTAGTCTAGTGAATTCACGTCTAGGGGCACCAGAGTAGCCAATTCATCGGAGCATAATCCCCTGAAGGATGCTACATTGCGGCAATGGGACAGGGACTGGAGCTTTGCTGACAGTGAGGGACCTATTCGGTTAGCGATTCTTTATTGGACCTTTTCAACAAGGGAGAGACTAGTAGATGATGCACCATCCCAGATGTGACAACAATACTCCATGCATGGGCGGAGGGTGGCTTTGTAAAGATACAGAGTAATTTCAGGTCTGAGGAGTTTACTAGCACGGTAGAGGGAGCCAATCTTCTTTGCGGCAGCCTTGGCAATGTCTTCACTGTATTTGTTCCAATTCATGTTACCTGTGGAGGTTAGGCCGAGGAGTTTGAATGATGAACTCTGATGTAGGGTGTTATTAGCCATGACGATTGATGGTTGGAGAGGGTTCTTGTAGTTATGGAAGGAAAAGAGCTTTGTTTTTGTGGCATTAATCAACTGCAGTCATTGTTTTTGTGGCATTAATCAACTGCAGTCATTGTTTTTGTGGCATTAATCAACTGCAGTCATTTTCTAAAGATTCAGTCAATGCCTCGGATAAGATCTCGTCGGTTTTTCCAACATGGCGAGAGTAAAGCGTAGTGTCGTCAGCAAATAACCCGATCTCAGACACTATGTCCCCAGGGAGATCGTTTATATAGCTCAGGAACAACAAAGGTTCAAGGATAGATCCCTGGGGTACACCATCATTTATGTCATGTTGCTTAGATGAACGGCCATCGAGGACAAACTGGATTTTTCTTTTGTCTAGGAAATATCTAATTATATTAAATAATAGCCAAGTAATACTGTATGCGTATATTTTCAGGAGAAGCCCTTCATGTCATACCTTGTCAACGGCCTTAGATATATCAAGCGCTACTGGCCTAGTTTATCCTGCCTTGTCAAGTGAATGATATCTTCAAGATCATACTGAAGCGCAACTGTGTATTTATGAAGTTGTTTTTGTCTCAATCTCATTAACTACATCTCTTTGACAATCGTATAACTTATAGCGTTCTGGTAAATTTATACGTCTGGTTTGCAATCAAACAACCATTCATCGATATTATGAGACTCATTTATCAGGTCATCATAACTCGGGTTTACATTCTCCTTAGAAATACCTTACATGTAAATGTAAATACAGTAGCCAATTTAGAGGGGCATTAATTAACACATGTTTATGAGGCAACTCCTGGAACATTATTATAGTGGATAAGTGACGGTAACATGTTGTCTTGTTTTCTTATAAATTGCAGTACAGGTTACTCCAAATGTCTCTTTCTTTTGATTAAGTCGACAAATAATAGTGTTCAGATACCAGTAAATGTAAGTAGCCTTACTTCACGACTAGGACTTGTACGTATCTTGTAACTTGAATTATCATGACAATTACACTATTATGTACTATTTATGTACAGGAATAGGACATGTTAACAATATGGTATATGTATTCAGTTTAGCCGAAATTGTATTGTTTTTTTCGACTTTCTGTGTCAAGTTTAGTTTCGGAATAGCGTTTTTGGTCATTCTAAACAATGAAAAACACCTTGGAAATGATTGTCACTCGTTATAATTTGAGGTAACATTTGTTATACTATGTATTATATATATTGAATTAAGTGATAATCATTGCCCTGCTAAGATGAAAATATTAAGTGTGATTTGATAAACATATTTTGAAATAAGTATTAAATAAATAAAGTGCGCAATAACTAGCGTTTGCAACATGTTAATAGGTAGAGGAGCATATTTTAATAGTTTCTTTTAAAATAGTGGCAATATTAATTTGTTCATGGTTTAATACATCCATTGAAATTGTTTGACCCACGTCCTATTCTCGTTTAACTATGAAGAGTAAACTGCATCAATTCTTGGCTATTTAAAAAATATCCTCTAAATAATTACATATGAATATCAAACACTAGACCACCTAGACTCAACTAAGCACGATTTTCTTTTATATCTAAGTGTATACATTTATTGTGTTTAAGTAATAGTGGAAGTACTTAAATGACTACCATTTAAGAAAATGTAGCTTGTCTTATTCATCAAACATTGACTGAATTTTCGAAAATTGTGTAATCATCGAAATCACTTTATTTTCCTTATTTTCACATGTTTACCATAGTTAAGTAATCACTTTCTGCTACCTTTGTATTTTATTCAATATGTATCATAATAATAATATTAATAATAATAATAATAATAATAATAATAATAATAATAATACTCGATTGTTGTATGATTTATGTTACTGCATGCACAAATTCAGCACGTGAACCCTTTTCTGTATAACGCATCAGTGCTCCTTATTTACGCTTCTTATCAGCAATATGATAATACAATCAACCAATTGCTTAATAATCAAAGCCATCAGAATGGAAATATTGTATAGATAGATTATAGGAAAACACGTCTTACATATTTTTCACTTAAACGAACGTAGTCATCAGAGTTGATATGTATATATAATTTATGTATATATATATATATATATATATATATATATATATATATATATATATATATATATTACAGTAAAAGATAAGAATACAACATTGTAAATATACAATATTTATTGAAACATCAACATTTCAAGGCAAGAAGCTTCATATCTTTAATCCATGGATTTTCAAAGATAAACTCTTCTCATCAGAGGACAGGTAAAAAAGCCTATGATGTAGTTGTAAATATTATCACGATAGATTATTATTATTAAACGGTAATTCAATTATCGTTATTTAATTTAAAATTTAAAAATACACATATATATATATATATATATATATATATATATATATATATATATATATATATATATATATATATAACCTCACTATCTACGTAATCGTGTATCCAATGACGAAGGTGTAACTTGTCTCGAAAAAACTTTCTAGAAATGTTCATAATATTCGATCAAACAGTATGTCCTGGAACATAGCGACATTTTTCTTCCGGTGTATGCATAGGTGTGTTAAGTCGAGCCTACGTATAAATTGCTGCCCTGTAACGGAACATGCAAATAAAACACAGGATAACAAATATTAGACAGAAGTAAGTTACTTATAGTAACTCGTTAACCCTTTAACAACAGCTTTCAACTTAATCAACAACTCCAATAACAGTATGAGGTTCACTACCAAACAATTACACATTGTAGAAACCCACATATGAACCTTATAATGTTTTGACACTTTTAAGGCAAACATGATACCAAACAGAACCGTGACACTGGTGCAGGAAAAGAAAAATCAAAACAACCACCAACACTGACGTCCATACCTCTAAAGTATATATACATATTTTACTCGATTTTGTACTAACCTATACATCTGAATCGTAGTTTTTGTTATATATTTAATATATGGGTGGTAATATTTGTTGATGTTATAAGGTTTATTATATATATATATATATATATATATATATATATATATATATATATATATATATATATATATATATGACAACAGACCTTGGTGGAATTCGTCGTCGTTGGATTTTTATACAGATTTCTCTGAATTTACCAATATTTCTGAGCCCAACGCTTTTTTGGATTTCGTTATGGTGATTCTCATACCCGTTGGAACTTTACATTTTTTTAAAAAACTCTTTCAAATTTAGAACTTTGACAGTCCTATCCTGTCAACTTATCAATCATAAGTTATCCTCTGATGATAAGATTTTAATCTTTGAAAAGCCTGGTTTAAGGAATGAAAGAGAAGAAAATAAATGTTTTTATTAACTAAACTGCTCCTTGTTTTGAACAACTGAAGATATGTATTTACTTCCATTTGAAGGTCTAATCAATATTCATTGACTTACCATACACACACACACACATATATATATATATATATATATATATATATATATATATATATATATATATATATATATATATATATATATATATAATACATGTATTTGAAAATATTGACAACGTATAAAAAATAATAACAGTGAAGTTCATAATTAAATAATTATTCCGACCCAAGAAAACTGTATGTGAAGAAATAGTCAGCATATGTTAAGCACTATACTGACATTTTCATTGATACATTTTGGATGGGAATAAAACCATATATTCTCTCACCGACATGGGTTTAATAGAATGGCAGACTCGATTCTTAAACCTTGTTGTTGGTACTGCTCTCGGGGAATAGAAAATATAAATAGTATTAGAATATTCTTCTTTCAAACAAATACAAAATTATCAGCTTTTGATGTGCAAATAGTATTTCGCTGCTCGCCTCCCTTAACACTATTTTCACAGTTCTTTTGTACTAAGTATTTTTACAGGGAATACTAACGCACATATATACGTTACATATTACTTAATCATTAAAAACACTGATATAAATATATACATATTTTTCAAATATCAATATAGTCATATGAATGAAGCTTATACAAAAATACTTATTCAAATGTTCATATGTATACTAAATATCAATGCCACTTGATACTTACGTGCAGACTAGTATTTATCATGACTTTTTAGAAGATAAAACATTATTGGCATCGCTCACATGATAAGGCAATAAACTGCTTATATGTATGGGTTCTTGTCACACTGCCAATCACTATTCGTAACCATTTGACCATTACTCTGTTTATTCTGTGTTGTTATCAAACAGTCTCAATGATATCTCTTCTGTAGTATAGATAATGAGAATTATATCTAAATGATAACTCCCTCGGCTCTTCTGCAGTGCAGATAAGGTTCCTAAACAGAAATGAAAAATGGTTTGTCCGAATGTCCGTATTTTTTTAGATCTTCTCACGTGCATTCTCGAATAACCAGATAAATTTAATGATGTTCATATCTTAGGAGATATATCATGAGGAAAATAACTTTGAAGTAAAAAGCTTTTTAAAACAAAACCAATATCACGCTAGACATTAACACGCGTGCTCTATTATGAAAATGGTGGGTAACGGAAGACAACCAGTAATTATGTCAAGTTTATCTGTTTTTTTGACAACTACTTCATCCGTTAATTTTTTGTTTACTCTGCGTTAGCCTTATGTCGTCTGCATACTTTTCTGGAAAATGTATACCAAATAAGTATTTTTCATAAACGTAATAGAATGGCCGGGAAAAATATAATGTGAGCATACAGCAGAATGTAACATGTGTTATTTTTCTATTACGTTATAAGTACAGCATACACATATTTTTTTTAAATATATGCATTTATAGTAAATGCGGAATAATCACTTGTTCTCAACACTGGAACAGTAACAGTATTACATTTGCCATATGTTATGGTTTTGAAATGTCATGCACAATATTTCTCGAATTATATACAATTTTCTCTTATAACTATATATTCGTTCATCAGTTGTCAGCAGATAGCTTTAGAAACTTCTTAAATAAAACTTATCATTCCAAAAATCAAGATAAAACTATGTCTTAAATTATGTCTTATCTCGATGCAGCATTCGATCCCAAATAAGCGTTGCATGTATAATTATAACATAAAAACAGAGAAACCAAATGTGTTATACTCAAACTTCGTTGACTGAAATATAAAATGTGTGTATAATACCTATTGCGGTTGGATGGTATATGTGTACTGTCATGTATCGATTCAAGAGTGGTGTGCAGATCAATTTTTCATGTCATATGTTATGATATATAACAGTGCACTTAGCATTTTGTTACAATTGAATTATCTTGAAATGCATCTGTTTACATATAGCAGTGTGTCTTTGACCGCACACTTGCCAACCTTGTCACTAGAACTCGAAGGCCCTTTACCAATAATGAAATCGATGACTCTAGCAACCTGCTTATTAATCAGATCATGGATTTTGCTGAATCTTATGTTGATTATGGTAACATAAATCATCAAGAATGACCCGGCTAAGAACAATGATATCGCTAGCGTTAAAGCTTGAAAGTAATTCTTAATAAGCGAATACTGGCATTTGAATAATTCTAATGAAATACTTACGTCTGTGTAACAATTGGCTGCTTATTTTATAACACAATCATAACTTTAAAAGCACTTGAATATAACACTGCAAATGGAAACCTGTAGAATCATATTTTTATTATTTAACAATATGTATCATAAACAAATTGGAAATACGATCACGATTTTTTTTTCAAAATTATGATTTATATGGAGTCATGTCTATTTTACGTCAAAGGATGAAAGTATCGGCGCTGACATGTCTACTACTTTTATTATACAAGAAAAAAAACAGTGTGTTTTTTTATGTATTATTTGCAAACCGCAAGTGGAACATATGCCATAGAATGAGAAGACATAATTATATAGTCAATGTCATAGAAAATACCAGATTGCTATGGCTCATTATATTTATAAGATTATTTTCGCTAATGCAGAATAAAGGAAGCATGAAAGCACATTGGTAGAATGGTTAGTGTTGACAATAAGTTAAAAAAATGACAGACAATTATTATTGGCTAATACATATATACTACTTGTGTTACTTCAGCTATGTTATTCACACTACATTTGTTGATGTGATTCAACGATATATGTTGGCGATGTTGGTGCTGTCAATCGATATTGAACACGATGCCAAAAAACCCTTCGGATATTAATTAACATGATCAAACGAAAGCGATGATCAAAGAGGAGTTGAAGGATTTCACCGCTGACGACATTAGTAAAATACCCGACTAATGACTGTAACAAATGTATAGAGCCGGTTATTTCATGTATATTAAGCGTACACACTCCTTAAATGTAACAAACACATCTACCATGATACATTTACATAAGGTATATAATGGCCTTGTGTGAGACTAGGCTGACAACAATTGTTAGTAGAATAATAGTTCAAGTAAGTTGAGGAACACAAAAGTGATTAGAAAAATGGGTGATGCACAATTACTCAAATACATTATCGGATATTGTGAAATAAAATGATATACATCGCGAGATACGGTAAACGTATATGTGCCTTGTATATTACAATACTTGCCATATATTAGCTGAATAACAAGAGTAGCATCGTCTGTTTGTTTCTAAGAACGCTAACAAACACATGTTCACAATACCTGCTTAAGCACAGGCTAGTAATTGATAAATTACTCTGATTAGATTGTGCATCAAACATTGATGTTGATGTGACTCAGAAGTCAGTATTTTAAATGGAATTACTCCTGATCCTTATAAATGAACTCCATAGTTCTATCGAGACAAAATGTGTATATTTACTGATCACCCGACGCTCTATTTAAGACATGCATATTTATAGAACACACATATCCTAGACAATAGTTGAATGCCTAACAAAATATATCCGGTCTGTTATGTAACAATACATGGGTGTTAACATTTAATACTAGCAATACGAGGCTATTTGCTTTTAACAATTATGAGAACCCCTTCAATGGTTGAGAGTAACTTCTTTGAGAGTTCAGCATTTTAAATCATTGATCTTATATTTATCGACAATATCAATTAGAATAAATAATGAGGCGATACTGCAAAGTCTGCGGCAAAAAAATTGGATTCGTGTTACGGAGTAGTTACTCTCTCACACCTTCAGTATCGTATATCTCCATAAAGCACACACTGCGCCTTCATGAAATAGTGTTGCTAAATCGGAACTGCTTCACCAACTACTAAAATATCCCTCTTCGGCAAGGTACAGAAATCAACCTCTAACGAAATACGTTCGCACTGTCTACTAAGCACACTAACATATTCCATCACACAGTGTTGGGTCCTTCTGCTTGTTTTATAAATACTTCCACGGAATGTTCTTCGACGAATTAGTGCACTTATCTCTACAAACCGAACGATCAGTGTAATCTAATCATTTTATTGTAGAGAACCCTGGATGCAGGAAATAATAATACTATCATATCTTCTTTTATCGGACCGCTTGCCTGTGTAATTCATCACTGCTCTCTGTTTCTCCGACTGAATCACTGTGCACCCGTTTACATGTGATTCTAACGTACATAAATACACATTCTATCTACTAAGAGTGTTGATACATATATCTCGCCCCTAATAAATGTAACCTCTTACTGTCGGGGTTGTTATGTGCTTTGTCTGGAGTATATAATATAAAATACAGTTAATTATGTGTTGTCAATTAATTATATACAATATCTGACCGTCTTATGAAAAAGTATTGCTACTAAATTTTAATCGACAATATATTTAATTTTATCGATATTTTGATTTTCTTTAGGAATATGGCATAGAATAAGTACATCTTCTCTCAGGTCGAGAATTCTTCCAACTTTAACTCATTAAAACATGTGTTTTTTTTTAAAAATAAGTGTGGCTGTTTTTGCGTGTTCGCATTCGATTTCGCTATTAAACATGTCTTGATAGCTTCTACCAATCGTAGACTTTGTTCAAATATTTGCAAACTTAACACATTTTGATTATTTTTTTTATTATTATTTTTTATTTTTTATTTTTATTTTTTTTTTTTTCATATGATTTTCTTAATTCATAATTCTTGAAAAATTCGATACTTTGGCTGATTATCATTTGTATGTTTATTTTCCTTTTTATTTAATCATTTACCCATTATCTACGTTATAACTTACGGTATGTTTGCAACTTTGTCACAGGGCCTATCTAGCGAGAGATTTGAATAATATTTTATGAATAATATTTTTCAAATTAACCTATGTACACCTGAATTTCTTGCAAAAACTTGAATCATCAGTACGAGAAAAGAAATTATGCGCAGGTCAGACAGTTTGAACTCATATACGAAGGTCATATTTAACTCATTAGGCAGAGCGCGTACTGATGCGTCCACCATTCTTTGTCTAGACATTTGAGAGTAAATCAACATTTTCATATGTGTGATATAAGACGAATCAATGATAATTTATGTAGTAACAAACTATATAAAAGGCATATATAATAAAATGCCTCACACGACCACATGCGACAAGATTATAAGAACATAAATGTGTAGGCTTTTGTTTATCAAACACTAATTAGTATATGTTCGTATGATATTGTTACATTGTTTTTTTCTGTATTCACTACTTCTGTATATAGTCCTCTTTTTTTGATTAAAGATAATCAAATGGTTCTAATTGTTAAATCCTTTGTATTTCCAGATTCATATATTTAATATGAATAGTTCCTGTTAAAAATTGTGATGTTTAAGTATGTATCAAAACTCTTAAAAAATTCGATCAATTATGTTATTTATTTACATTAAATGCATGTGTTAGATTATATTATGTTGTTATTTGCACGGGTCTCTATCTAATCGTAATCGGGCTGTTTAATCTTATTCAGACATTAGATTCAAAAGATAGTGAACATTCTCTGAATAAAACTAAACATATAATACACAAATCAATGAATATTGCTCTACTGGTTTTGAATTCATCATCTTGTAAGGAAACATAATAACCCTTCTGTGAGGTATGGGATAGTTGAATGAAATGTATCTAAGTGCATTAAAATAAGTGTTCAGTTACATATTAAAGCAAACTGACTATGAGAATTCAGCACTAAGAGGTCTGAATGCGTCAAGCAGTTATAATATGCATAGACTACAGGAAACAACTATTATTTGTGGTAAGATAATTTCAAAGACAACCTCGAACATTTAGTTTGTATTATAGTTTTGAGAACTCTAAATAGAATTTATCGACGCTCTTTACAGCATAACATACAGAAAGGATTTAAAGAAAAGTTTTCAACACTTAGTATTACTTCAAAATATAGTCAATGATAAAGACAACCATCCTAAGCCACGATATATTACTCCATCCGTAAGTTCAATAGGTTTAATAGAAATGAAAATACATATAAAAAATAAAAAACAAAACAGAAATGAAAAGTTCAAATATTAATACAAAATTAACTAGGACGACAAATAAAATAAAAATAAAAAATAAACTTGATCAATTAAAATCATCAAATAGAATAAAACATAATTACATTATATAAAATATAATATATACTAACAAATACAGTAATCATAAGCAATAATAATAATACAAGACGATGGATAACAAGCATAAATCAATTTATTAATTTAAAAAATTACCACAACTGTACTATTGAAAAAAAACAAGATGCAGTTGAGGTTAATATTAAGAAAACGGATTCTATAATGATGATGAGTATAAGAACTAACTAAAAATCAAGATGTTAAACTACGAAAAATGTTAAATAATAAAATATTTAAACACGTTTTTAAAACATAGTGAAGTAAAATAATAGAAATAAAACGTTCAAATAATACTAAACAAATAAATACGTACATAATACAGACACATGAAGACCAAATGACGAAACAAATAAGTATAATAATGTGAAATATGCTTAAAAAACTGAAAGTAAAAATAAATAAATGAATAGTGAAAAAATAATAATAACAAATAGACAAGTACTTACACACACACACCCACACACACACACATATATCTACATATATATATATATATATATATGTATATATATATATATATATATATATATATATATATATATATATATATATATATATATATATATATATATATATATATATAAATACGCAACCTTTAAACAAGACTATTTAAGCTAATGTTAAATCCCATCTACATCAAGTAACAAGAAACAGCAACACACACAACCAGAAATAACAATATAAAAACTCAACGACTGTAAAGCAAAAAAAAAAAACTAATATGTTCGATATTTCCATCTTACTACACCAATCGTATTAGGATAATATGTATATATATATATATATATATATATATATATATATATATATATATATATATGTATATATATATATATATGGGAAATGAAAAAGTAAATCAAAAGGTTTTTTGTATATATTCATAAACGTTTCGTCTTTATTTGTAAGACTTCCTCAAGATGACAATTTTGAGCAAACTGTCATGCAAGTACGTGAAAATGAGTGTATGAGAAAAAGTAGTAGCCATTACTGGGTACGCAGGCCGAGGTCCGGGCTTAGTGAAGTTAGTAGCATGGCATTAAATAAATGAGGATGGTTCTGAGTGAATAAGTTTAGGGGTGGGGGTGAACGTAAATAATGTGGATGGATATTAGTGAAGAAGTGGAAAGGTGGGGTAAAAAGGAGGGGGAGGCTCTGTTATGTTGGTGTGTGGGTAATGTCATGGTTTTAGAAATGATTTGAAAAAATGAAGGTGTTTTAAAAGTGGGAGGGGTAGGTTTCTCCAAAAAATTCACACCTACCCACAACAAAATCTCCCCGCTCCCCCTCACCCATTTCACCATTCCGACTACTTCTCTCACACTTTTACCCACTTTTATGTATTTCAATATATATATATATATATATATATATATATATATATATATATATAGATATATATATATGTATTTATATACATATATTTATGTATATAAATTTATATATTTATATATTAAAACATATATATATATATATTATATATATATATATATTTAAATATATATATATACTGATGTATATTTATATATATATATAAATATATATATATATGTATATTTATTTGTATGAATATATATATTTATTTATAGTTATATATATAAATATATATATGTACATATTTATATATATATATAAATATATATTTATATATATATATATATATGTGTGTGTATGTATATGTATATACATGCATATATATATATATTTAACTAAATATATATGTATATTTATATATATTTATTCATATCTATATATATATATATGTATATGTATCTATATGTATATATATGCATATATATATATGTATATACATATATATATATATATATATGTGTGTGCATATACATGTATACATGTATATATATATATATATTTATAGATATATATGTATATATGTATATGTATATATGTATATGTATATATATATATATATATATATATATATATATATATATATATATATATATATATGATTATTTGAGTATAAGTTATTTCTTTTCTATATTATTTTCTCTGTATTATTACAACGATCTTAAAACGAAAAAGATTTTAAATAAATAACTTTTAATCCGGAAATTTACTTACTAAGATACACATCCATTGCCACGTTTTACTTTTAAAACTTTCTTTCAGAGTCAAGATTGCTATCAAAAGTTTCAAGAAACTTTGCGGTCAAAATAGTCGAATAAATTAATATGGTGAATTCATAAGCATCTCTATATATAAATGGTCTACGTCGTAATGCGCAATCTGCATGCGACAATATTTATTCTGATATTATTGGAAACATTGATTATATTTGACTGCTCATACTCAGTCATTTTGAAAATAAATATTTTAGATTGACAAATCCGAGAATTAATTTGCGTTGTTTGTGTTTGTCAAGGAAACAGACGATTTTGATTAGGAATATATTTTTACAACATAAAAGCAGTACTTGTAGCTCACTCTATTTGACCGTTGTTGTGACGTAAATATATTTATTAAAGTACTACATTTCGATTGTCAAGGGTATGCCAAAATAATGTCTTGCCATTGCCTAACAGAATAGAAAATTATTATTTTATATTTCAGAAAATGTATATACATTTATTAAAGTGTTAGAAGAGTATGGCTGTTTGCGCTAATTTATAAACTAATATATTAATGTATTATATATTAAGTAGCTTACTTACCTCCTATATTAAGCAATTCCACACCCAAACCATCAAGTAGGCCTTTCCACATATGAACATCCATCTCAACAGATATTCAGCCACATGAGAATAACAACCCTTAACAACCAAAAACCATAATCAACCTACTCTTGCTACCCCACCAAAATAATTCACCTCACCACCTGGCATTATTAAGTAGTTAATCTAAATACATATGAAATGTTTACAAATAACATAAATTAAATATATAAATAGAAAACAAAAAACAAACATTAAAAAAAAATCAAAAAGAAGAAAAATAAAGAATAAATAATCAATAAATGGATATATATATATATATAAATATAATAAATATAAAAAAACTTAAATAAAGAAATAAAAACAAGAATAAAAATGAACAATAAGTAAATAATTAAACAATACATATATATACATGTATACATATATATATATATATATATATATATATATATATATATATATAAATAAATATATATACATATAATAACTTGATACACAGACTTCTACCGACTGAATCTATGAATTAATTCGCATTAAAGCCCCGATTTTATAACAGACATTTCTTGAGGCGCAGAACGAACTTGTCCATGACATCCTTACAGACTCAATTGGGAATGGCTCTCATTTACTCCCTGATGGCTTCGTTGATTCAGTGATGGTTCTGCGTTTCCTTGCGTACATTCTGTCCTTAAAATAGCCCTAAAGGAAATAATTTGGGGGACTTAGGACTGCGCTATGAGGTGGCCACTCAAAATTAGTCTTGCGACTAATTACTCGGCTTCCGAAGTTCTCTTTCAGCTAAACTCAGGACAGGTTTGAGGTGTGAGTACTTGCTCTGTCTTGCTGGAACCAGAACTTTGTTTATGAGCGACGGGTAGAGGGTCTGGAGCTCACTCTTGAAGGTTTTGAGGACGTCCACATATCGCTCCTTGGTGATTGTAACTGCTGCGCCTGATTCCTCGATGAAGATTGGTCCAATGATGCCTCTGACCGAGATTGCAGCCCACACCGTGCAATTAGGAGAGTGCAGGGGGTTGGTGGCTACTTCATTGGGTCTAGAGGACCCCCAGAAGACATTTGTCTTGGAGTTAGCCTTTCCGTTAAGATGGAAGTGGGCTTCATCTGAGGTGCAAAGGAGGTTAAGGAAACCTGGTGTCTCCTCGATCTTATCGAGCATATTGACTGCCATAGCGCTCCTCTGCTTCTTGTCTGAGGCTGTAAGGGTCTGCAGCGTCTGTATTCTGTATGGGTAAGCCCTGATATTGTTCACAAGCACTCTCCTGCAAGTCTCACGGGAGATACAGAGGGACTGACTTCGCTTACGCACAGAGCGTTTCGGACTCTCCTGGATAGACTCTCTCACACTTTCGACCAGCTCGGCTGTCCGCTTCTTGGGACGTGCCGAGTGGCTTGGACGGTTCTCACTGGCAGCGGTGAAGTTCTCCACGGTCCAATACTTCTCGAAGTGGTCAACCCAGTTCTGAATTCTGCTTTTGGGTGGAGCCTTTTCACATTCGAACTTATGCATGAATCTGTCCTGGGTTTTCTTAAACGAGCCTGTCTTATAGTAAAATTTAACACAGTGTATTCTTTGCCCCAGCTCCCACGGAGGGCTTGGTGTACTAACAGTCGTTGATTCTTCAATGTCCTGTTAAATGAGGGCAATTGGTGAATAAAGAAAGGAGATATCACCTAACGTGTACACGGGGCCCGTTTTTTTTTTTTAGTCACCCTGTATACGTGTATATATATATATATATATATATATATATATATATATATATATATATATATATATACATGTGTGTATACATATATATATGTGTATATATACACACACATATATATATATATAAATATATATATATATATATATAAATGTATATGTACATATACATATATATACATATACACATATATAGAAACATATATATAAATATATATATATATATATTTATATATGTGGTTGTGTGTGGGTGGGGGGTCAGCGTGTGACTGTCTGAACGTTAATGTATGAACTTTTGTCTAGAACAATTTACTACATTATATGTGTTTAATAAACATACATACATGGAGATATATTTAAGTTGCAATTTAAAAAAAAATGTCTTATTTCAATTAGAATTTGAATTTGGATGAATGAGTTGGTATCTAATATGCTAGTGTAGATCGTAATTTCAAATTTACATATTTTATTTGATTGTCAGAAGTGGGCGTGAATTACCCCATGTGGATGGCATCTAATATTATAACAATTTGATCAATGTGCTTTCTTAATCTTCATAGTCTGATAGTAATGTGTGTTTTTTGTTTGTGTTTTTTTGTTTATATACAGTGTGTATCAGCAGATGAGCGGAAAGCACGTGTAAAACAATGACTTGAACATCGATGATAAACATAGATGCTAATGGGCCCAGATGTCCGAAGCCCACAACTACCTCCACCGCCGCTTTCAAACCAAACAACAGTTTCGACAGCTCCATAGTCGTTTTTCCAGACCTAGCATATTCTAACTTTAATTTGTTGTTATTAATATTGTATTCTAGCAAAAGCTCATCCCAGGAAAACGATTTAGGATGAAGTAATTCAGTCACAATAGGAGAAGTGCATACGAGGCATGGTGTAATTGTGGTGTTAAGATTTGTTTTATTTCAGTCGATAACAAACATGTATTTACCTTATTGAAAGTGGTATAGCTTTATGTGGTACTAGTGATCTAGGATTTGTAAACAAGGTAAATGATATTTGGATATTATTAAAAAATATTTCAATACAATACTTTATATTGGTCTAATTAAATATAGAGATGGTAAAAAAGACGATGAAAAAATTGGATCTCACATCAACGAAGAAGGAAAGAAAAGCGTAAATATATCAAAATAAAGGCGATCAGCTGGCAAGGATAAGAACAGAACGGACGAAGCAGAAAAACAGAGAAAGAAAAAAGAGAACGTAAAACACATTAAGAACCATTGGTTTAAATGTAAGTAATATTTTTCTAGTATGCATCTTCAAGTTAGATTCGCGAGACCACGTTGAAACATGCACGGTGGGGGCGAAGTCATCTAGTCAGCGCGTGCATTCAAGGCCATATCGACATTTCTGTATCCTGGAAATGAACGTGCCGTCACACGGCTAGTAGAAGGATTGGGCAAGAGAAGTAGTGGTCGGTTGGAAGTTTGCGAAGCAAGCAGAACGTAAAGAGAATGTCTCCGCATTGACGGTAAATTAGAGAAGAGACAACCCCAACGGATACGTCCTCGAAACTCGTCAGTGGAAAAAGAAACAAAAAACAAAAATAACAAGCCAATAACATCTCTTCTCTTTGAATATTTATTATTTTTGTGTTGTTGCGTCAAACTTTAATTCCAGATAGAATCCACTCCTGCAGACTATTCAGGAATGGCGGTCTCAGTAACGGATGCTTTCTGTAGTTAAATTGTTAATAGTAAGTAAATACACGAACAGGATTTTTAAATATTGCATTCGCACTTATTAAACAACAGCTGATCGACAGAAAAAAGAGAACAATATTTTACATGGCAATGAATTGTAAGAGAAACACTATCTTTTAAAAAAGCGACAACTTAAAAAAACAGGTACGGCGCCATTTTGTTATTATTTTGTAATCGGTCGAATAAATCGTATATTTTTTAAATAATTTTGTGCAATGCTTGTTAAAACTATTTTACTCCATCGATTGTTTGCGGGGAGGAGAACAAGGTGGCGTTGGGTACGAATTCTATTACGGAATTTATGTTTTACATTGAATAACAGGAGCATGCTATTAAAGAACGCGAACTAGTTAGCGGACAGGGTATCGAGTTCCTACCACAAAACTGTCGTAGTGGTTGAACAACAACAAAAAAATTGATTAGTTAATTGCTTATTTAAGGTGGATATTCATCGGTTATAATGCTATCGTGGCATATCGGCGCATAGCGCGGGGCGGTGGTCGTCAAACCCCGAGTTACTGAGAGGGTATTCAACTCGTTTTGAGATGGAAGATCCGACGTTAGCGCGACAAATACGAAATTATTTAGAATAGAAAAATGTATTTCGAAGGTGACCCGAATTATAAAAACAATTCCATGTGTTATTCTTATCTATGAAAAATACGCAGTTGAAATATAATGCAGGGATAGATAAAGAACGTCTACGTGGCATCGAACGACAAATTCGGTAACAAACAAAGTAGACAACTCACTCTACTCTATTGTTGGGGATTCTGGATGACGTATACTTGGTGTATGAACTGTTGAGCTAGTGACAACAAAGATAATTTCGGATGAGAAAAGTAGGAATATTCAAAAGTAAAGGGCCCGTTTATTAGTATATATCTGATTATTTCAATTTGCAGAACACCCTTAACACGAACAAGATACATCAGTGTCAAGGCGTCAGCTTGTTCACTTACATGTTATCTAAATCTGGTCTCTGCTAGAAACGGGCCGGACGTGACATGACTCTAAAAGAGAGTACAAGAGGTATGTAGGGAGTTCGCTGGGAAGCCTCTAACAGAATTGCGTGTTAAGAAAATAGCTTAAAATCGATTATAAACTCAGCGGTATTGAGCCTTAGATGCCCTCCCCCCTGTCGCTATTAGAAAAAAGGCGATGTCAACAGCTTAATAAATATACATTCTCTGTATTCAGAATATATT
>OY744527.1:117774369-117856869 GCA_963556195.1 Sepiola atlantica
TATACATATATATATATACATATATATACATCTATATATACATATGTACATAAATACATATATATATATATATACATATTTATACACATATATATATACATATATATGTATATATATATATATATATATATATAGAGAGAGAGAGAGAGAGAGAGAGAGAGATAGAGAGAGAGAGAAAGAGAGAGAGAGAAATGGATACACACGTGTATGTGTTTATGGTGATAGTTTGTTGTACTATTTTCAGAACGGTTTCTCACATAGAAACAAAATATGTGATCGTCCAATAAATCTTATCAAGAATTATCGACGTCTGTAATAAAAGAAAAGATTTACCATATAAAATGAATTATTATTAAAGTTATTATAGCGTTATAAATGTGATTATGTCTTCTCGTCAGATGAGGGTGTTTAAAATCCAATACTATGCAGTATGATGATGAGATTACCATTTTACTACAGCATAATGCCTGTTAAAAGTAGAACTTTGACATTTTTGAAACAGTGTACATGATGAGTGGTTTTGTAGAACAAATGAAATATTTATTAAATCATGTTTTTCTATCCAAAGTCTCGGTTTAAAAAACTTTTTTCATGGTAAAGACGAAATTTTTGTCATGTTCTTCTTTTCTTTTTATAGTCGAAGTATAACGGCTTGGCCGAAGATCCATCTTCGACTGTTATGAAGATATTGTGTTTTTCATGTGGCTGATCTGTAGGACGCGCACTGACACGCATGTGTACGATAATGAGATTAAAATGTAACTACAGCTGTTGAACCGATAACTTTGACATTTTAGAAACAGTCAACATAACGCGAAATTGGGTAAACAAATGAAATATTTATTAAATCATTATGTTTTTAAAGAAGAACAGCGAAAAGTGGAAATATTGTCTGTACTATGAATAAGGTTTTTAAAACCGAGAATTTGGATTAAAAGAATAAATGATTTAATATATATTAATATTAGTGAGAATCCTATCGTTAAATATTAAAAGCGAATATCTTAGTGTTTGATGTATTTAAAATAACCAACCACGTTTATTCCATTGCTCTACGGTCCCCATGTCTGAAAAGATATACTCAGAAAGAGTTTCATCTTAAATACTCTTGGACGTGCTGCCATATATTGTTGTGTTATCGGCATAGATGTAAATTCACTATCTTATAATGTAATTTGGCAGATTATTTATTAATATTAGAACGAATGTTGAGCCCAGATGTTTGAGGCACTACGGCATTTATACAATGCACTTCACACGGCTGCTCATCAAAAACTACTTTGTCAAACTTAACAGAGCAAAAAGATATGGTGGTTGAGATGTTTTCAAATATTTTATAGCTATTGAACCAGTTAAATAAACATTTGTTCACAACCCAATCAACAGATGTTGATATGTAAAGAGATATTGATTATTATATGAAGACTTTGCCAATGGGTCCACTAATCGTTCCTAATTGTTCTACTCGGCGCGTCAGCTCCTGCTTCTGCAGGATGGCATCTATATTGTGTGTCACTGGGTAAATTGTTGTTGGCGAGGGTGTAACCTACGTCATGATTTATTACAGATTTCTACAACTTAGTCATCAGCCACAGAAGTGTGGTGTGTATGTACTGGTAGGCAAGCTTAATCTTTTTTTTTTTAAACTGAACAGACTGACGAAGTTTTCCAGGGTGATAAGACATATACCTCATTTAAGCAACGATTAGATAGATGTGTAACAGTAGGTGTTAGTTTCGTAAGCATAATGATTAGAATAGCTGACATTGGCGGTCTTGAAAATGTAACCCACATACTGGATACAGACACATATATATATATGTATATATATACAGGGTGGGCAAAAATAAGGGTCCTATTTTTAAAAATTCATAACTTTTTTATTTATTGATTTTTTTTTTTTTTAGAATAAGTAAAGGACCCCTTCCGAAGCAAGCATGAGCCGTATTAGCCCTAAGGAACGTACCCTCATTTAGAAAACATTATTTTTGCTTAAAAAACTCAAAACCGTGTAAAAAACAATACATTCGTTTTTGTAAGTTTTAAGAAGTGTTCTTCGGCTAAAATTTGTTTTGTTTATTTCAAAAAATCTCGGAAGGGTCAGTCTACACACACATAAAGTTTGGTGAGTTTAACTTTTATTTTGTGGAAGTTATTCAAATTCAAGTTATTCAAATTTAAAGATAGGACTCTTATTTTGGCCCGCCCTATATATATATATATATATATATATATATATATATATATATATATATATATATATATATATATATATATATATATATATATAGATATATATATGTTGCTCAGATTGTTTACATCCATAGGTGAATAGGAGATTACCTCTGGATAATTTATAATTGTTGGAATATAAGTCTTGAATGTGTCCATTCCATTAGTTTTCCTTCGCAACAAACTCGAAGGAACTAATCCGTTGCTCAGCCGTAGCGTATTTAACTACTTTCACACACAAATACTTCGAGTTTTCAAAAAGATGTTGCAGTGATTGTGGGCAGTTCGAAAGTCAGCTTCACTTTTCTGAGCATCTATTTCGTTGGAAAAGTTAAAATAGTTATTTATTTGTGCAGTGCCGGTGGCACGGTTTGAGTTGTACTATAGTTGGTTGTTTGTTTACTGTCGGATTTTATCGCATCTGTAAACCGCTCAATGCTAGTGATTGGCCAATTAATTATATCAGTTTGTATACATAACACATTCTTTATAGAAAATAGAACATTTATGGATTACTGGCATGATAGATATGAGGCTTTCAGACACGCGTGTGTAACGTATGCACATGACGACAGAAAATTACATCAAACGTATTTTTGATGGAAATCGGTCAAGAGTAGAAATGAATCCACTTGATGTAAGGAGCTAACCAGAACGACATATAATTGTCGTACAAACAGGAGATGTCTCAGTTTACTTAACGTTGTCTTGATCTTAATTGATAGAACAGGTATTGAAATACCCCAGAGTAGTCAGAACACTCGATGAAATCTGTTCACGAAAGGTGATATGTGTGTGCGTATGTATAATCGATGCCTGTTCTTTCTTTCGCATTCTTATATGTGTCGAAGTCTACGGAGAAGGTAAGAAAATATTTAATTATTGACATTGTGTAAACATTCAACAAACATAGGAGGTGTTTCAATTTTGAAGACAGGTGTTGACTACTGCATTGACCCTGTTTTCCTTAAACTAAATTTGGTCAGAATTCCCAAATTTTAAACTCTATGATTAGTTTGTCAATGTTTACATGTTATTAGGGTGTAAAGTCTCAGAAATCAAGAGGCTTTTCCTGGGGCAGCACTTAATCCTTATATGAGATAACTAGATATCTGAGTGTTCAATTAACGTTTTCTTAACCTCTCTAACGTTGTGTTATTAAGAAGTGAAGAACATCAATTTTCTCTCACCAATTGTGGTCACTTAGGCTTACAGCATTCAAATACAAGAATCAATCAAGTCTGCTGAAGTATACAGATAAGTTCTATAACTTGAGGTAATAACACAAGGATGTGTACCAATCCTCGTATAAGTTGGTGTATGACCGTGGCAAGGAAGTCTTTTTGGGGCTTCAGATATTATGTGTTTTTAATAGTTAGTCAGGTTTACATCGACGGTCACTTATACACATGTTATTGTTGTCTTGACTACCGCCTGTACAGAAAGACATAACACACTCAGCGACGTTGTCGAATAGGTAATTCAAACTCTTGAGTACGCAATTAAAAATATCCATATAAGTGTATGAAGTCAATCGTTCGCATGCAAATATATAAACATATACATAACATATATATATATATATATATATATATATATATATATATATATATATATATATATATATATATATATATATATATATACAGGGTGGGCAAAAATAAGGGTCCTATTTTTAAAAATTCATAACTTTTTTATTTATTGATTTTTTTAATTTTTTTTTAGAATAAGTAAAGGACCCCTTCCGAAGCAAGCATGAGCCGTATTAGCCCTAAGGAACGTACCCTCATTTAGAAAACATTATTTTTGCTTAAAAAACTCAAAACAGTGTAAAAAACAATACTTTAGTTTTTGTAAGTTTTAAGAAGTGTTTTTCGGCTAAAATTTGTTTTGTTTATTTCAAAAAATCTCGGAAGGGTCAGTCTACACACACACATAAAGTTTGGTGAGTTTAACTTTTATTTTGTGGAAGTTATTCAAATTCAAGTTATTCAAATTTAAAGATAGGACCCTTATTTTGGCCCACCCTGTATATATATATACAATAAATATATATATATATATATATGTATATATATATATATATATATATATATATATATATATATATATATATATATATATATATCGTAAAACCATGCCTAAAATTACATAGTATTTTCTTACCGTCAACAGTGGTGCATATGCCTGAAGAGGTACTTTTCCTTGAGCGAGTGAGGTGGCGAACTTAGTTGTTGAGTCATATTAAAATGTGTTTATCAACCTAAGATGTTAGCACTGCCCTGTAAATACATGTTATTATTTCTGTGTAATAATGCCATACATCTCCAGATGTCTTTGATAAACCACTTACACTTTGAAATGTACTTTTATTTAAACATCTTGTAGATCATCTGAATATAATGCAATCGTCATAATTTACGCATGCCTCTAAAATCACAACGTGCATTAAAACACTGGGACAATGATAGAAAACATGTCATAAAGGATTCGTTCGAATAAAGCATGGTTGATTTCGTTTCGAGGTTCAGATATTACTTTTCTCTTAAGTACGTGTATATGCATCCTTAACTAATAGTGTCCTTAGCTTGTTAACGATGATGCAATTAGATCAAAACAGATATTTACTAATACTCCTATTTGATCTGACGTTTTACGATTAAAATACAATTAATTCATAAGCCTGACACACCAGCATCAATTATATGTTCAACGTAAGCATAAACTACTGAATAGTATATGGTTATCTATTTGGAAGCAGCAGGTGTGGGTGCATGGTATATTGCTCATTGGACGCATACAATCGGGTGTATCTGTGATACGTCACTTCTATCCTCATTGGATTTCTATTCTAAACATGAGTGCGATGCGACGACGTGAATGATACTGGAACTTTAAGCGTTAAAAAGAGAGAGACGGCCACCCTCATCTGATGCTAAAAATATATGTTAACCGATGTTAATCTCATTCACGCTGTAATCGTGAGGGTCCAATTGGAGGGTAGACGGACGTATCCGTTAATAGCTAGGTGCTAGCGCTTCACCAATTTTGAAATAAATGGAAGCAACTAATTACCGTTATGAAAACGTATAAATAAAGCTAGGTGAAAAGCAAACACTTTTCATTCTTTTCTTTTCGAACTGAAATTTACTGCATTACCTGAAATGCATCGCCTGCAGTTAATCCGAACACATCTCCCGCTATACAATATATTGAGAATAGCCTGCGGATTTTTTTCTATGAAATCGAGATGAAATGACTTCCTTCGGTTAAACTAACAAAAGAATATCATAACTTAATTTTCGACGACGTTTTTCTTCTTCAAAATGAAAGCAGATAATTGGCATATGAAGAAATATTTTTGTAAGAATATCTATTCAAGGGCATGAACAATTGAACTCAAAAAGTATACTTAGCGATAGTCACGTTTTTCTGAGATGCGTTTTTGTACAGAAATATTCACATACTATTAATCGGTATGAGGAATCGAAAAGCTTCGTTGATTTAACGCAGAAAAGAGAAAGTTGTCAGATAAACCATGTGAATTATACGATGCCACTATTTGTTTATAATATCCTTTATTAAAGAATATCAAATACATTTATCGTTCTTCCTTAGCTCGTATACATTGTTTTGCTTATAAATAGATCTACTATATTATTAGCATACTTTGTTTTATGCATTGTACGTGCACAATAGAAATTGTCATACCACACTCGCAAGAATAACTGTGTCCTAATATAAGGTGATGCTCCTAAATACTCCTTTATTTTGGCGGGGTTATTTTAGTATCTGTTTTTTATGTCATGATACAATCCGACCAGGCATAACGCCATTGTTTTTCATGTGTGTTGGGGAAGAATCCTCGGACACGTTTGAACCTGCTTGAGGATTAGTATAGTATATTTTAATCCTAGGCGACATTCTTCATAGACATTACCCTTTTGAGCAGTACTACTGGAGAGTCATGCATTTTATAACTTTTTTCTATTTGTACATTTTCCACCGGTAATTGAAGTTATGAGAGTTCTAAGTCTGCGATGTGTCTATCGGCGGGAATACACTTAATGTACTATTCTAGTTTTAAATAACTCAAACCTTCTTTAGACTATATATATTTATATATATATATATATATATATATATATACATATATATATATATATAATGTATATTTATATATATAAGTATATTTATATATATATATATATATATAGAGAGAGAGAGAGAGAGCGATACATACACACACATATATATATACATATATAGTACATTTATTGTATTAGTTTCTGTAGATGTAAATCCGTTGAAACTCAAGTGTTTATAAAAAGTTCTCAATAACAAGTAGAGCTGTTTATAAGTATATATTTTTATTTATAAAAACATTATTGATTGCACATGTGCATACATTTTTCGGTTGCACTATTCGCAGAGAGTCAACCTCGTCAGACCAAGGATTCTAAGTAATGAGATGGGTTTGCAGATTTTTTCAGACTAAATCCTTGTTTGGGATGTGTTATTCTCTATTTCTTATGAATTGGTATCGGATTACTTATTTTACTTGTTGACCATTCTTCAACCTTTTTTACGACCTAACCATCCCTGTTTTTTATTGCCCTCTTAGCCCCGGCTACTTTTCAACCCTATTTGAATTCCCAAATCCTACAAACACATTTATCTTATCAATCAGTAAAATACACACATATAAACAGATTTAATAGGTACATAAGTACACATAAATAAACAGGCATCAATATACACACACATCTAAACATGTACACACACAGATCCACTTTCAAGCAAAATATATATTTAAAAGCACGTACTCTTCTATAAATATACTTTTAGTATATAAAACAATTTCAATATATGAATTAATTATAATACAAGAAAAACATACGTCTGCACAAGTAAATACCTAAGCACCACACCTATATACATACACGAACACACATACACATAAATATTACATATATATATATACGTATACACATACACACACGTACATACACCCATGTACATACATACATACATGTATACATCCACAACACGAATATAGATATACATACACACATACACACACATATCTATATATATATACATATATATATATACATATATACATACAATACCCATGTATACACACGCCTAGACCTCACCCACCAATATACATACATATACAATACATATATATTTATATATATATATATACATACACACATACATAAGCATACATGTATACACATACAAAGCGTATACACATTAATACATCAACATATACAAGCACGTAATATAATTTATCACCCCGACTATCCAGATATAATGACTAAGCACAAATATATACGCGTATATCCGTAGCTTGATACACATAACATACATGCACAATGCATAGATACATATACACATACATACATACCCACATATCTACGTATATACAGCAGACATATAGGCAAATGAATAAATATGCCTATTACCTACCTATACGTACACAAAGAATGAATATAGAATGCAAATAAAATATGAATATAAAAATAAAATTAAAATTCTTCATCACTTTAAACATACATGGACAAATAAGATGTCAGTAAGGTATACATACCCATACCTAACCATATATTTCGATCAGATCACGCATGTATACGTACATACACATACATATATACATACCTACATAAACCATACAATTATATACCTATCCACCCTCACAGATACGCGTACACCTTTCTACCCATATAGCATAAAAATACATAAAATTACATAAAATCAGTATATATGCCTACAGATACCTTGCACACACATATGTGAGTTTACACAAATACTAGCATTATGTAAACCAAAGGTGGCCACATGTACACAAGCATCAATAATTCAGTAATTAAAACCATTTATTATTGATCCAATCTATCTCAGCTCAATTTACTATTTACATTTAAAGATGAATACCCTAAGGATAAGAAGCCCAATAAAATATAGCGCATGTGATTCCATTAGTTAATTCTATAAATACATAAACACATATTCATATACACATATATACGTGGTAACCATGCGTATGCGCTGAAAACCTTATTATAGGTTGGTGTGTAGTAGTTTTTGGATGATGTAGGTTAAAAATTATGACGGCATTAGAATTTTAAATTAAATAATGATAATAATCATGTAAATTAAAAATAAAATAAAATAAAATAAAATAATCAGTAAAAAATAAAATTAAAGTAACAATAATAAAAAGAAATAAAAAAAAAATTAAAAAAATATAAAAAGGATAAAAAATAAAAAAATAAAAAAAATAAATAAATAATAAAAAATGATAAAAAATAATAAAAAATAAAAAATAATAATAATAAATAAAACATTTAAAAATTTAAAAATTTAAAAATTTAAAAATAAAAATAAAATAATAAAATAAAATAAAAATAAAAATAAAAATGAGAATAAAAATGAAAATAAAAATGAAAATAAAAAATAAATTAAAGATAATACAAAATAATAAAATGATAAAAATAATAATACAAAAATATAAAATAAAAATTAAAAAAAAAAAAAAATTAAATATAATACAAAATAATAAAAAATAAAATAAAAAATAAGTAATAAAAATGTAAAATAAAAAACAGCAAAATATAAAATAAAATAAAAATAAGATTAAAAATAACATTTAGGTGTGTGTTATGCTAACAATGAAGTAACAGTTGAGTGGTCGTAGTTATTCGTAATATAAAGTCTGCTTAGCGTCTGCTCTTTTAAATGTTAGCAGTTCAAACTCGTTTCGTTTCTGACGTTGAGTAATTTTTCTCTATCTTTAAATTTAACAATTTCAAGTTTCTCACCCAGGCATAGGAAACAGGGTGATGAGAGTGATTTACATGTTTTCGCCTTTCTTATTATGCTCCATCTTATCATTGGGTTCTTTTCTCGTCTATCAATTTCCAGAAGTGTCGGGACAGCGAAGTTTTACTATATTTCTTATTTCTGAAGGATAATTTATGTATGTAATACGTATCTTTAAAGCTTCTTGACGTGCTTCCTATATAGAACTTACTGTCGCCTGGATTTTTAAGAACGTAGAATCCTGACGAGGTTGACTCTCTGCGAAGAGTGCAACTGACACATGTACGCACATATGTAACCAATAATGTGTGTATAAATAAACATTTATACTTATATATATATATATATATATATATATGAATATAGTGATCCCATTGTTGGTGTGGCCTACATGTTATTTAATGTAACCAGAGTTTATACAATAGTGCTCAATATTAAGTAGAACTGTACTTAATTATATTTTTCCATCTGTATAAACATTATTGGCTGCATATGTGCATAGTTCTTTAAGCTACCATCATTTTCGAAATACATCCTTATCAGGCTATCTTACAAAACTGAATAGCAAGAAAAAGATGAAATATAATATTAGACGATTCAAGTATTTATATTTTCAATCTAGTTATCAATAACTATATTACCACCAAATGTCAACACACTCATTAGAGACTAACCTTCTCACTAATTCAGTATACATTATTGTTAACATACTATATGTTTTTTACGTGTTTTTGTTAATCGACGGTTGACAAATGCATTTGTCACTACTTATTTCCAAGTCAGTGTCATAAACATCTCGCCACCCTGTTTTTACAAAACTTTGAGTTTTAGATACGTAACTAAAATGTTTCTATAATACTATCATATATATATATATATATATATATATATATTTATATATATATGTGTGTATTTATATATATGTATATGTATATATATATACATATATGTATATTTATATATATATATGTATATTTATATTTATATATATATATATGTATATTTATATATATATGTATCTTGATTTATGTATATATATGTATATTTATATATATATATATATATATATTTATATATGTGTGTATTTATACATATGTGTATATATATATATATGTGTGTGTGTGTACGTATATAGAATAGTATAACAACACATGCATAAAAGTTTAACTACAGACAAAGGTTTATATTTAATTTATATTTGAAATCATCAAGCTTATTGGATGCAGACAGCCTGATGATTTCACAGGACCTATTGTTTCTATGCAGGTTACAAGAAATGAGTATTGTTCTATTCTACTGCTCAGCTCTACTCGCATATTAAAAACTGCTGAAGTAATTAGGCAAAACATATCTACGTAATAAATCATTGTATAATATTATAATATCAGTGTTCTTATATGAACAAGTTTTTTATATAGAAAACAAATAAATACATATATATGTTTGTGTGTATAATTGTATTTACGTGTGTCGGTTGGATCAAAATAATGTTATTATTATGCGTAGTTGTGGGTATGTATATGTGCGTATGCATGTACACACAAGCGTATATTTTAATTAAGCTATTTTCTCAGGGATTTATTCATGCACACATTCGTACGTATATATATATATATATATATAGATATATATATATATATATATATATATATATATATATATATATATATATATATACGTGCATTATATATATCTTCATGTCTATATTGTAACACAGCAGAATGTAATGCAATTAAAACAGAAGAAGGTTTTGTAGTAATACCGCATGGGTATTATTAGAAATGAGATTCTTACATTTCCAAGGACAGAGTAGCACAATAATTATTTACGTTTACTTTTTTATATTGATTGATGTTTTAAACATCAGAAAACTTTATTCAATGTATGATATTCTTATATAATTACTATGATGCGTATTTAATATGTGCATGCGCGTAATAATGATGTGGATAACATAAATCCATTTACATTTACCGACAAATACTCATTAATATGAACACCGCTCATATTCTATTCCATTTTTTTTTAATCAAATTCATAGATTTTATTAGTAATATATGAAAACTTCCATTATAGTCAATATTACGGGGTCTACATTTTAAGACTATTTTAAACTAAAAAAAGCAGGGGTTATAAATGACACTAAATATGTTTCAGAAACATAAAAGATAGACTAGTTCCGAGTAAATAATCATATATTGTGGAATAAATAAGTCGTTATTTTATGTGATAATTCGTTTCTTTTGAAAAGCAGATGTTTGAATCTACACATATTAGATATGTACGTTGTACGCAACCCTTTTATGAACATATACACGTGTAGATATGTGGGGTCTGTTTTAGAGTGACACATGAATCAGATGGTGTTGTTATTTACTCTGAAAATCGCAATAGGAATAGTTGTTTCAGAAAAGATTTTCGAAGCTTAGTCTCTATTTTGTCTGAACAAATAATTGATCAGTACTCGATGACGGCGTTGTTTCTCTGGGTAACGTTTCTTGATCGTGGCGTTTTCCCCTGTTGAAGTAGCAAATGAATTTCATTTTCACTGATAATGTCACTTCATTTTCTTTGGTAATTGTTGAAAATAATCCGCCTAAGTTTTATTCACTCCTCCCCAGGAGTTAGGCACAAGGCCAGTTTTATCTTACTCCCACAAGTAAGATGTGACCCAAGATCGGGTCGAGAAAGTGGGGTTTGAAAAGCCAGCGCTCGAGAGGTGAGCACTCTGGCCATTTAAAAATTGCCTGGGCAGCCCCGTCGGCATTCCCCGGTAGGGGCGCCTCAGACAGTAAGCAATAAACTTACTCCTCCCCAAAGAGGGGAGGCCAAGCCTGGGAGGGTGGACCTCCTAGAACTGCACAGGAAAGGCGTGCAGTATCCATCGGAACAGATACTAAACTTTGATCTTAGCCAAAAGGCAAGTATTCAATTAAACAATGCGCACTTACAGGGGAGTGTTGCGTCTTGCTTTCGTTCATCGCTCTTTCATTCCTTTAGATTTTTTTTGTATTATCTACAAATAATGAAGCTACTACTTCTAAAATAGTTATGAAAATAATCACGTAATCTATCGTGTATACATGGTGATTAAATGGCGTGTGTTATGCGTAAAGCTATTATTATCTACCTAAAATTATCATTGTATGGGTTTTAATATTTCTTCAGGGTTGTTACATGCTATGAAAAGATGAGAACTTAACTCCGAGCGGATTTTAGCAAACTGATGGAGAACTACCTGGTTTTGCTTTATTTTTTTACATTATATTTCCGGAAATGGTAACACGTCACTTCCTTAGCTAAAATAAAAGAGACTCGTTTGTTGGTGGTCATTGTATTTCATTTCTTACCGGCAAATTTAACGTTGTTCGAGTGTTTTTTTTATTCTTATCTACGTCACGTCAGTTACTCGAACGTACATTCCGTTGCTGTTCTAAAATGCATTCATCATAATTCAGTATTGTTATCACCAAATCAAGTTCGCAACACCGGCAATCTGTTGCAAAACAAATTTCTGAGAATCCAAATACAAGGGACATTTAAAAAAAATGTTTTTCCTGTTTTGTGTCAATTGCCGTTGTTTAGGTTTGTAGTGATATTATTTTCCGATGCTAGTCCTGACCACGTAACCATAGTAGGGTCATCTTCCAAGTGATTTCCTTGCATGCATCAATAGTTACTTGTGGATGCTCTTTATACCAAAGAATCATTGCTTTTTTACAGTTTCATAAAATTACGCATGTTATAATCTACAGCTCATACAGCCCCTGCCAGTCGGCAGCTGATTGGTGCTATCCTACCTCGATATTCCAAGTCACAACAACGTTCGATTACTAAATACATTGTTTTTAAGTTCACTCACTTTCATTAATATTGTCAGTTATACTACTAGTAATACTATTGTTACTAATCGTATAATTATTCTTGAAATAATAACAGCGAATAAAAGTGTTCACTATCTGTCCGTTTAGCAGCAACACAAAATAATATATTTCCATCACAAAACTTAGAAAGTATGATTTAACTATGGAAATGAAAATTAAACTATTAAAAATACATCTACTCTATAATATATGTAAAGGGCGTGAGACAAATGCATGTGCTACGCCTTATTTTCGCTAATCGCCGCGTAATGTGCATTCCAGTTTTGAACAGAAAGCGTGTATGTATGTAATTTTTACGTGTATTGGCATGTCCTAATTTATGCATGATATTATGCGAACATAACATGTTTAGTCACCTCGATACAAAGAAAAAATTGCGGAATTATAATATGCACTCATTCGTTAATTTTAGAGAAGTGATATAATTTGGGAAAATTGTGTGTTGTTTTACTGTTATTGTGAATACAAAAGAAATAATAACTATGTGAGTGAGATCCCTGTTCAACAAACTAATTAAAAATACGCAATATTGCGGAAATACTCGTTCTACTTAATTCCCCAATTAATAACGTATTGCGCAAGAGTAGGGTTAAACTTTTTTCTTTTAAATCTACGTACAAATTAGCATCTCAGGGATAGCTTATTAACGTTTCAGAGCAAATTGCTGATTGAAAGTTAGCATATTATCTCACAGGAATATATATAGTCCCGAAATATATAAAATTTTATATATATATATATATGTGTGTGTGTGTGGAGGGGGGGGTGAACCAATAAACTATGTTATTGTATATCTTCCTTATAGTGTATTAGCCTATCCAGATTCCAGGACACTACATTTCTAGTCTGGTTTAGTATCGAGCTTAGCGCTGCAACCAAGGGTAGCACCACTAGAAGTAGCTGCAGTATTCTAGGTATAAGCTAGTGCAGGTAAGCCATACTAAAGGAATCTGGTTTAGCTGGGATCATATGTGTTTCTTTTAATATTTAGTATTATATGTATGTATATATATATATATCTCAATTTTATATATAGATATATATCTATATGTGTATGTATCTATATGTATATATATATGTATATATATATATATATGTCTATATATATATATATCCATATCTACATATATGTCTATATGTATATATATACGTATATATGTATATTTATACATATATATACTTATATATGTATATGTATATATGTATATGTGTTTGTAATTATACAAATTTATATATGCATATATATTAATTTATGCACATATATTTATATATGCATATATATTTATATATAGATATACATGTATATAGGCATATATATTTATATATGCATATACATTTATATAATCATATATATTTATATATGTATATATTTATATATATACACATATGTTTGTAGATATATATTTATATATATACACATATGTATATATATATATATGTATATATGCACATATATTTAAATATACATATATGTTTACATAGGCATATATTTTTAAATATGAATATATGCATATATTTACAAGCATACTTATATATAAATAAATATATATGTATATATATACATATATATTTATATATGTAATATATATATATATACATACACATATATATATATATACATATATATGTATGTATATACATATATATTCATATATACATATATATTTATATATAATATATATATGTATATATGTATATATATATACATATATAATATATATATATATATACATATACATATTTATATATATACATATTTATTCATGTATATGATATATATGTACATATATTTATATTCATATATATATACATATATATTTATATATATATATATATATATACATATATATATATATATATATATATATATATATATATATATATATATATGTGTGTGTGTGTGTGTGTATATATTATTTAATGCATAAACATAAACTAGTATACGGGCATGAAATATGTTATGTATACATTTTAACTATTTACTTCAACGTTGCTCTATACTTGAATAGAGCTAAGTATTTTGGTAGCTAATATGTTTATGGCAATTAAGCTACATAGGCTATCTCGCATTTTATCCCCGTAGGCAATCGTCACGGGGATCAAACGATGCAGCGTCGGTGGGGATTAATTTTCTATAAATATATTAACATGACCTACAATATATGTATATATAAATAAAGTAATCCAACAAAAGATATAAATGTCAACTAATATCTTATAATTAGTTAAACATCCACTTAAAAACTGAAGGTCAATTTTTGTGTTGATATATTTTATGTTATATATTTTTATGTATTTTGTATATTTTTTTATATATTTTCAAAGTGTAATTTGATTACACTAGTAGTAGTATCACTGCGGTAATGGTCTTCTGAAAACTCATGAGCTAAGGACGTTAAGATACTTTGCTTGAACTTTGAATTCTAATAAAATTTGATTGGCACCTTATTTTATTATTTCATTTCATATTATAATATAATGTATATATATATATATATTAATATATATATATATATGAATGTATATATAAATATATGTGTGTGTAAATATATGTCTGTGTGTATACGTGTGTGTGGGTGAGTGTTTGTAAACCCTGCCTGGAAATAGTTGTAACCAATTATATTACATACATGGGTGCTCCTTATTGTGAACGCAACAAGTGATTTAAATCGAATAATATATATATATATATATATATATATACATATATATATATATATATGTATATATATGCATATACGTATATATATATATATATATGTATATATATATATATATATATATATATATATATATATATATATACAGATAATATCAAACAATAATATATATAAACAAGATAATACATGTCTCAGAACGTGTGAAATTAATTCCAACAACATCGAAAAAACATATGTTTATCACTTTTATATATGTAACAACGAGTGGTCAACATGAGCATCAGATGATGCTAAACCTTATGTCTCGAATCCATATTCTTATTCTGATGAATATCTGTTACATGATTTTATTTTAGAAAATGTCTAAGATTGAAACAAGTCCTAGATCTTGCTGTCTCTTTTCTCTCGCTCTTTCAATCCGTGAGAGTTATTTAATATTTATTATTTGAAAATTCAGCAACTACAATTTATATTATAATTATGGAAATAATATCGCCGTTTATCGGGTATGAATTGTGCTTAATTTTTCTGAATAGCATTTAATAAAAAATATTAAATTCAAATGATTTTTCCTAATTGATAGCTATTAAATATGTATTAGATTTAATGCATATCTGAAAATAATAATTTTCTAATGTAAGTTTGTGCTAATATTTTGCCACCCCCAAACACTTTGTAAAAACTACAATGAAACTGAATTTTTTAGAATAGTTATTAATTCATGTATTATATCTATTGTTTATATATGACGAAACTCGAAAGAGTCAACACTTTCAGAAAGGGCTTTACCAGCTGTTATCATAGGTTGAATGAAACTATATTAGAATAAATACAGTCTATACTACCTGCATATACGGTTTAAAGGTATGGTATATTATCAATGAACACCATGCCATTAGTTAAAGAGAGTATCTGGTGTGTATCACTATGTATATATATATATATATATATATATATATATATATATATATATATATATATATATATATATAGCCATGCTTGTACACAACTTGTATCTAAATGAAACATACATTAAATTATTCATATATAAAAGTGGATCAGTTCCAATCTCTCATATATTAGTGGATAGCGCAAGTGTAATTCAGTTCAATGAAGAATATTTTTGGTCCCACAGATCCTATATTTTATAACTCAGAAGAGTACAAATGTTATTGCATAATCGAATATTAAGTAGTGATTTTAGCATCGTGACACTAGAAAATAACCTATTATTTGAAAATGTTATGTTAGTAATTACTATAGGTTTAACTAGAATCAAGCATAACCAGAAAAAATGAATATGATTTATTTATGTTAAACTCTCTATTCAGATTCTATCTCGTATGGAAATATAATAATTTGTATCAGAATGATTTTGTTCAAACGCATTGTCCATTTATAGGTTTGTGATCATTTACTAGTTATTAAACATATTACGTGTCTATATCAACTCTTCTCAACACTATGTTTAAGGAAGATATGTACGTGCTAAGGAAGCAGTCTAGCAGCAGTCGTTCAAAATATACCAGCGTATCGTCTGATTCATTATCGGTCTTTCAACATCACAACACTTGCAAGAAAGACATGGATTTTCTATAACACACCATGACGTAGACTCAGTCGATGAAGGCCATCATCTACTGAGTTATCGGCCTCGGCATTCAGTACCAACTCATACCATTCGCTATTATTTAACGGTTCACTTCTACTGTCTTCAGATGTGCTGACTATCCGAGTATACTGGCGGATATCGCTTACATGGCGAAGCACTCCGGCCACACCTACCTTTAGAGAACTCACCACTTTCGTCACAGTGCCTGTCATCCATTCACTCGTGCAAATTGTTTGCCGGGCTCTCATCCGAACGTCACTCTGTTTATAAATAGCATGCTTGTGTTTTGGTAGCAACGAAATCACTTTATCGATGCCTTTCACCCGATCATAATACAATTTTGTAGATTCGCTGGCGCGATCGCACTATGGTCATCATCTTTCGGCGTGTTATTATACCAATACAATGTCTCTCAAGCAGTGCATCCGTTCCCAGTGACAATTCGTTTGATGGATCTATGGAATCTCTCGACAATACTATATATTGACTGTGAAGAGGCACAGCGAAAATAGAGTCGGACACCCCAGCTTTCAGAAAACATTCTGAACATATTGCTACTAAAAGCTGATGAGTCCAGTTTTTCATCGATGCTGATAATGTGCTGAATGATAAGAGCTAACACAGTCGTGCCAACACAGGTTTGCCAGTCAAGAAATAAGATCGCCCCTGACGTAAACAGGTTTACATTTTTCATCGCGGCAATCCCCATTAAGAAGTCGAACCAAAGCAAATCCATGCCCACTATTACCAGGACCCCAATGACAATTGTACGCACACTCTCCAGTCAGAATCTAACGGACACAACCCAATAGTAACCACTTTGATGGGTTTCTCTTGCTACGTACGGCATACCTTTTTGCTCACTATGGTGCAGGAACACCAAGAATAAACTAGGGCAATGTTCTATTTCCAGTTCCCAGCGACTGAACAGTTGTGGTGGGGGCCCGAGCTTATCCGTCATTCGCGTCGAGCCAGAAAATCCTTAACTAATTGGTTAATGACATTCGAAACACTTTATCATGGTGTTCTTCGTCTGATTTTCCTTGGTCTACATTGCCCCTACGACTGCCGCCATTAATGCGGCTCCAAGTGGGTCATCTGTAAATATAGCACTCACTCGAGCCAGAATGTGAGAAATCCCTCTTTTCTTAAATTCGAGAAAAGCTTGTAATAGCTGTCGGACATAGTCACACAACACAAAGAACAAAGGTTGCTTTCAGGCCTCGATCCGTCATACCCTTGAACAGTACAGTAAGCCAGAAAACCATCTACAGTTGAACCCGGGTGCATACAGCGTGCTGCAATTGCGTATATACCGCAAACCAGTCCTGGGAAAACGTGACTTTATGTAGGCAATACCATTCTTTTTTCGTTGCTCAATAGTTGATAGACTGCAAAGATGCTGCCTGTCAAACGCATAGGGGATACGAATTATATCTTATTTACAGAGCACAGCTGACACAGAAAAGCAGTGTTCTCAATCCATTAAATAATAGATTGGCTGATGTCCGAACAACCTCACTCTGGAACAAGTTCTAGATCAATGTTTTTTTTTTCTCATGAAGACGCAGCAATCACTTGTAAGAAAGCACAGCGACAAACAACACGAAAATCACTTACACTCGTCTAATAATCAGCTGTTGTTCGTGCCGCTTTTCAGTTAATTCTGTTTTCATTTTCAAATTATTTTTTTTGTTTATTAATTCACCTGCACGCTCTACACATTTCCTGCACGATAAGGCTATTATTGTCAGATTGTTGGCGCAGTTCATTACAAGTATGAACATTGTCATGGATGTATTTATTCACTTCTGCAGATGAAAGTCCCGAAATATTCATGTCAACCTTTAAGATCAACAACTGTTATTACTTATTATTATCATAACATTTTCCTGCAAAGATATAGAGGTTTAAGCATCTGCATTTTCTGCTGTTTTAGGTAGGCAGGTTCATGTTCATGTCATCTGTCTTATACGCGATTTGTAATAAACATACATCATTATTTCTGTGACTCGATAGTGATAGCAAGAATATCTTGAGCCATGCACCTTAAACGCACCTTTTTATTTTTTCCAATTGTATTTAATTAAAACAAATGGGTGTGTGCGATAAAAACATATATTATAGGAGTTGGGACATGTTTTAAGCGAACATTTGGTATATTTTATAGAAGTGCTTAAAATCTTATTAGAATTGAGTAAATACTTTATTGTTGGTATATATATATATATATATATATATATATATATATATATATATATATATATATTCATTAATTCACCAAATCCGATTTTTTTTTTTTGGAATGGTCAATGTTAAACCTTCGCGACACGTTACGAAATTAGGTCACCGAAATGTAAACAAGTTTTTAAAAGTATGATTTTTCGGTCAATATTATTGTCAGGACATACTTTTTATGTATTATTTTTGTGCTAACCTATTTTCTTATGAATGCACATCAGGAATTATAGAAAAATAGTTTAATTCCAGTTTCACTTGTATTTCATCCGGGTGTCGATATTTTTGTAAAGAATATGAAATTCCGTGGATATACCAATAGAATATAAAACTTTGGAAAAATATCACTATGTTCGTTTTGTTCTCGTCCAAATTTAAGATGGAATTAATTATATTGTAACCATTACACTACAGAACCATTAATAAATCACTAGATAAGCGAATTGCATAAAATAAAACACATTAAGTGTATCAACACCTGCTTTTACCCACGTAAGTAGACTATCCGTAAAATTAAAATGGACGGCATTCACCCATTTTACCTTTGTGATGACAATCTAATGCAATGGCTATATGCCAAGAAAGGTCGTTTAAAATCACACATAGTAAACTGGGTACTACCTATTAATTTATATAGATAATTACAAAACAATTACATACATTTAACGTTACAATACTCATTGATGATGCATATCAACAAATTATTGATAGCTGTAAAATTGGGGGGCCGCATGCCGAAAACTGAAGGGGGCTACCCTCCCTGATACGCAGTTAGGTCGTCGATATATATATATATATATATATATATATATATATAAATGTAAAGATATATATATATATATATATATATATATAAATATGTATATATATATATATAAATATATATATATATATATATATATATATATATATATATATATATATATATATATGTATATACAGAGTGTTTCAAAAGTCTTGGGAACATTACAAATGCGTATATCTCATGAACTATTCCAGGTAGAAAAATGAAACTGGTGCCATTTTAAAGCTTGCTTAATCAAGTTCTTGGTCATACTAATGATTTTCGTGTTATCTTTCCAGGTGCAGTAATGGCGTTCTCTAAACAAGACAAGGCATTTTGCGTCCTCCAATTTGCAAAGACTGAATCGTGGACATGTGTTCAGCGTGCATTTCGCAGGAAATTTAAAAAAGAAGCCCCTGAAAGGAAATCCATTGTCAGATGGCATGCTAAATTTGTGAAAGATGGGTGTTTGTGCCCAAGTAAGCGAACAGGTCGCCCTTCAACTTCAGAAGATGCAGTTGAGCAAGTTCGGACAGCCTTTCAGCGGAGCCCCCGTAAATCAGTGAGAAGAGCCAGCAGGGAACTTCAGCTTGCTCCAGCAACTGTCTGGCGTGTCTTAAGGAAACGACTGCAAATGGTACCTTACGAGCTCAAGTTGGTCCAAAAGTTGAAGGACACTGATAAGCCACTTCGCCGTGACTTTTGCATTGCAATGCAAGAGAAGTTGGAAGATAACGGCTTTGATGACCGGCTTGTTTTTAGCGATGAGGCGACCTTCCATCTGAATGGCAAAGTTAACAAGCATAACACTCGCATATGGGGTACTGAGAATCCTCATGAACTTCTTGAGCACGAGCGAGATTCACCAAAAGTGAACGTGTTTTGTGCAATTTCCAAGAAAGGTGTCTATGGACCGTTCTTCTTTGAAGAGGCAACTATCACTGGTGAATCCTATCTCAACATGCTGGAAGACTGGTTAATGGCTCAGTTGGAACAATCAGAATCTGATGACTTCATTTTTCAACAAGATGGTGCACCACCACACTGGAGTCTTAGAGTAAGGCAGTTTCTTAACACAAGGCTGCCTGGTAGATGGATTGGGAGATCTGGGCGAGGTGATGACGTTCTCATGCCCTGGCCTCCTAGGTCTCCAGATCTTACCCCGTGTGACTTTTTCCTTTGGGGCTTTGTCAAGCAACAAGTCTATGTGCCGCCCCTTCCAAGAGATATTGACGAACTAAAGGCTCGAGTAACGGCAGTTGTGGGAACCATTGACGTCAAGATGCTGGAACGCGTTTGGCAGGAAATGGACTATCGACTAGATGTCTGCCGTGTGACGAATGCTGCTCATATTGAGCAACTTTGAAGATTCCCCACAAAACTTGAAACTTTAACCTTTCCAACGGTACCGATTTCATTTTTCAACTCTTAATAGTTTTTGAGTTATTAAAAATCGTTATGTTCCCAAGACTTTTGAAACACCCTGTATATTAGCAATGCCTATTAGCCCTCCGAACAGAAATTAATCTAGTTGCAGCCTTACCTCCAGACAAACACAGGTACAATGTTATTTTCCCATTTTGTACTTTGAAGGAAAATAAAAATATTATGTACTGGTGTTATTTTATATATTCCAATGTTTGGATTTTATGTTGGTTAATATGAAAATGAATAGCTTATTATGAAAGAATAAACAGAAAATTAAATCTGATTGTCCAGGAATAACCAACAGAAAAAGAGTGAAACACAAAAAAAAAAAATCAACAAATAACTGTTACCAAAGGCAATCATGTGCATTTTCTACCTACCGCCTATTTTTTGTGTTTTTATTTATTTTAAAGTGTTTGATTGCATTTTAATAGATCGTCTATATCTAACTTTGTAACAGTTCTATTTGCAAGATAATCTAATCCCACTTTCCCGACCTTGTGTCACATATTACCTTGTGGGAGGTATATAAATTGGAAGTATTTAAACTAGAGAATAGAAAGTCATTTAAACTTGTTATAAAATTCTTAGAAAATCCCCCTACCAAGATAGTATTTAGGAAAACATGTTTGAGGGGATACAATTGTAAAAAAGGGTGTTGCATACCACCTCTCCTGCTTGGACCCCGGCAGTACGCGTTTCGTATACTCGTCGTGTAGAGGGTCGCCATATTTTTTCCCTCCTGCCGAACCACGCCGTCCGTTGTCTGCAACAAAGCCATGACGCCTCCGTTTTCCTGCTATGCAAATGACATATGATCGTTAAGTGTGTGCCCAATTTACGTTAAGTTTTCATGTGAACCTAATCCCCAATATAAATTCTAAAATAATTATTTGTGTTTCGAATGCTTTTCATAGTGTTAATACATAATGCCCTCACAAAAGTATAATCTATTTTTTTTAGGTGAGGGGATGAGTTTGCTTAGAGTCTTCATCAACAATAATACCAAACAAGTTAATCATCTTGTAATTTGCAATCGCATTAGATTTTAGGATTTTATTTTACCTAAATTTCCTTATTGTGAAAATGTTAAAAATCTCCAAATATTAAATGGTTAAATGTTAAATGTTCTTATTTTCAATTTATTTTTAAACTAGAAGGGCTACCCGGCGTAGCTCGGTGTCATGAAGACATAAAATAGAAGAAAAATCGCGTCTGTAACATCTTTATATTAAAACTTCTATTTCCTTCCTCTCTCCATAGTCGTCATTTATCTTTCTACTTTTCTCTTCCTTGATCGCCCAATTTCACTGCTACTTTCTTCATTTGCCTTTTGCGAAAGCTGTCACTACCCCACCATTCTTCTTCCGTTGCCCACGACAAAAGTATGACATATTTCTATAAAAAGTACTACCTCTGTCTGCGTCTTCTATATAGGTACATATCTCCGGCCAGTGTGCACATTATATATGTACCTATCGCCGCCCCGGTGCGCATACTATATGCGTAGCTATAGCCGCCCCAGTTCGCATAGTATATATGTACCTATCTGCGCCCCAGTGCGCATACTATATACGTACTAGGCGCCACCCTGGTGCGCATAATATGAATGTACATATCGCCGCCTCGAGTGCGCAAACTATATACATACCTATCGCCGCCTCGATACATCTACAATATACGTATGGATTGCAGCCTCAGTGTGCATACCAGATACGCACCTATCGCCGCCCAGGTGCAGATACTATATAAGTACCTATCGCCGCCCCGGTGAGCATGCTAAATACGTACCTATCGCCGCCCTAGTAAGCGTGCTATATACATACCTATTGCCGCCCCTGTGCGCGTGCTATATACGTACCTAACGCTTCCCCGGAGCGCATCCTAAACACGTAGATATCGCAGCCCCGATGCACATGGTATATGTGCACCTATCACAGCCCCGGTGCGCATACTATATATGTACCTATCTGCACGCCGGTGCGCATATTATATACGTACCTATCGCCACTCGTTTTGATTTACATAGTGTCTTACAAAATAACTCTTATGGGTGATCTATCTAAGTGTGTTCCTGTCATAGTATGTTAACCAACGGACATGAATGATTTGCAAATAAAAATAAGTCCTCTACATATAACTCTAATGATTAGAGTTTATCATGGAAAGTTCTCAACTTACAAGGAATTTCGGAAAGTTAACTTGAAAATGTTACTCGACATGTATGAAGGAGTCAGACTGTTCACAATTCATGAAATTAGCATGGTTAGTACTTTGATTCTTGCATTTATTCAGAAAATGGTTGATGAAATCTTTGGAGATCCACAAAAAAGAGCACATCTATTTGGAAAAATGAATGGTCCATTTTGTTGTGATTTAATACAATTGCCACCTGTTTATGAAAAAAAAAACAATAGTTTAGAATATTATCATATGATGCCAAAATAACAGAAAGTGGTATTAGTGGGCAGGCATTAGTGGAATACATTGAATATGATAATCTTACGATTACTATAAAGCAAAAAGAACACAAACGCAACTTACCATCACAAAAAGAACACAAAGACAACTCCGTTGATATTTTGAGAATAATTAGAGTTGCTTCACCCTCAGTCTCTTCTTCTAAAATCATGCTTAGTTTCTGATAGAAAAGTAACTGTTAAAGAAGTTGATACACAATTGCTACAAATGTATGCACCACATTAATTTTATTGTGTTTGCATTTGCCTTGAAATGAAGCTGTTGATAAGTTGAATAATGTAATGATAAAAATGCCAAATAAATACAGTGGGCATTGCTACAAAAGCTGTGGGTATGAGTCAAGTAAATAGAAGAAAAATGTTAAACTTGGCCTAAAACAACAACACATCTGACACTGCTGACTTGAAACATTGTAAAAAGTTAGAATATGATCTCGAGTGATGCTAAAAAGAAACATTGATGCGGATAAAGGCTTACACAATGGTGTTATTGTAACAGTTGGTGAACTGATTGGAAAGTGAAACAATGTTTACTAAATGTTGGTGTCTTTTAATAAAGACAAACCCATTTCAATTGAAAGAGTTCAAGCTGACTATAAAATTACTCATGGTGTATCTGTCACGATGACGCAATTTCCATAGTCACTAGCTTACTATATATAAGTAATCTACATAAGTAATTAATGTCAATAGAATAATAGCTGATTGACGAAATCATATATTTTTCTGATGATCAAGTTTGTGGCTTTTTCAAGAGCCAGGACACATTGCAATGGGCATATGTGTGACTTTCCTCCTAGAGCATTGATCATGGTCTAATAAATCTGCATGGGGAAAGTACAACAATTTACGGGATAAGATTGGAAGAACACATATTTACTTTTGTGTCGCCTTGCAGTAAAAAAAAAATGTCTATAGCTAATGCGTAAACAGCTGCATTTGAACAAAATTATAAACACACCTTCAAAGGAGAAGAAAATAAATGAAATTAGCCAAACTGGTCCTCTTGTGCAGCCTTTGATTTGTCAAAAGAACGCATGTTTTGCCAATTCAATTGTGCAACCGTTGAATCGATTGCTTTAATTTCCTGAGTTATTGTTTTATTTGAAAAACATCGATGATGTATCAAGAATTGAGTAATATGATGTTTTATAGTCATGATAATGTGTCTACCTTCTAACTAATTATTGAAACAAGATTTATGATAGAAAAGCAGTAATGTACTCATTAATTTTGAAAGTCACTTCCAATTAATTGAGACTTAGTATTCAGAGAAAATACTTTCATTTATTTAGACTGATGGTACAAGATGCATCAGTGTGCATGAGATGAATTGTAATGTTTAAAATAACAATGTATGTAATTGTAATTAAACACCTGGGTGTGGTACATACTCTGAAATTCAATTTGAAACAAAAGAAGACGGGATATTATATTATTTGTTGCAAGCAACAATTTAAATATTTATATTACCCAACAACTACTACTTTGATTGAATACTGTGATACTTGTTCAGTAAATACTGAGAACCAGTTAGCTTCAAAATTTAATTCACTAATGATGAAAAGTATCTAGTCATCTCAATTAATAAATTACAGATATATAATGAAGGTGAACTAATAATTAAGTGTGCTATTAAGAACGTGAGTTCTAAAAAGCAGCAAATATAGGGAACTAAGTTTACATTAAAAGCTGCTATTTTCATGATAAAGCATAATCTATGGCAGGTGATTGTACTTGTCTAGTAAGAAAATGACAGTGAAAATTGTGATAAAATTGGTAGCAACATTATCATAAAAAACAGTAAATGTCCTCCAGAATTACTTTATGTTGTTGTATTATTAATAGACAAATATAAACTTGAAATTGACACTATATTTTTTAATTTATTGTAGAAATCATATATAAACTGGACTCAATGATAACATAATTTTACAAAAATAAAAATATAAGAATTCATTCTACATGTTTAAGAATGATTTTGAAATATTGCATTTATTCTTATTTTTTAATAAGTATTTTGAAATGAATAAGAACTCTAGAAATTTACATTTTATTTTGAAATTAATTATTAATTTTGAAATGTTTAACTTTGTATTTGGAAACATATTTTGAATTTAAACTATTCTACATATATTACTTTTATTTAACTTTAATCTAAAAATGACAATTTCAGAATTTAAAAAATGTTTAAAATCATTAATTTTGAATTGATTTATGAAATTGGAATTTAAACTAAAAACCTGAAATTATTCAATATAACTAATAAATACAATTTTATTTTACTATTCAAAATAATGATGTTAATAGCAGAAATATTACTATTTGTAGATAATTTTAAACGTCTTGAATCTCTAATAATTCAAACAAAAACAATAGTTGTTTCAAAAAATATAAAAATAACTACAAAAAAGAGTTAAATAATAATAAGACACTTTCAAGAGATGTTAGATGGTAAAAGACGAGTCATGCTGTATTTAAAAGGCAATCACATTATTTATTTTGATTGTTTAATTATGTTCAATAACTTTCCTATTTTAAGTAAAACTCTAAATTAATAAATATAAAATTGTCATGTGTGTGATTGTCGCTGTGAGCAGTACTGAATCCCGTACTATGGTTGTCTGAAAAAGCCCGATGTAATGTTTGATAATATCCTTAAACTATGTTTTTTTATAAATTATATTAGTAAATATATTTTTTCTATTTGTTATATATATACTATTTACAAATCACTTCATTTTGAAACTTAATCTGAAAATGTATTATTAAAGTATATACAATTGTGGTGTTGCCTCTATGTGCAGTACGGAATCATGTAGTAAGGCTTTAAAGAAAAAAGACAATCAAAGTAAGTTACTATATTCCAATAATGCACTTTTATTTTTTATAAACTAAAAATGTAGCTATTTTCCACTGTAAGCTTTATTAAGACATTTATGATAACATCCTTCGTAAAATTGACACTTTTAATGATTAGGGTATAGTCAGTTGTTTTTTGTCTTAATAAATTATATGGTAGGGCTGTCACGAAAAAGAACACATTTAATTTGATCTAGTATTTTGAACATTTCTTTTGGTTTCAAAATATACAAGTAACGTAATTATTGTTGCTAACTTCATGTTTAAAGATACATTTATTACAACATAATAAGCTGTGACTTTGGATGACTGGGTAGTAGTAAGGGTGCGGAAAAAAGTAAATGTTTGGAGATTATGAGTCTGTCTGTATGTGTGTATGTATGTATGTCATTCTGTATATCTGTATGTCTTAAGACGAAACGATATGATTAGTTGTCATCCCTGTCTTTGTATATCTTTATATATATATATATATATATATATATATATATATATATATATATATATATATATATATCCGCATTCTAAGACTTTCCCAAACACCACGCGACTTTCAAATTTACATAATTTATTTTTCAAAGCTTCTAATAAATTAATAGTCCCAAATATACACTCATTATGGTTTTTACTAAGTTTTCCGGATTATTTTAAAATATTAAAATAGTTCTCTTCAGTAATAATAATCTTAATAATAATTATAAATATAGAATAAATTAAATACAGTTTGTTCTTAAATCTCTATGCAAATGTATCGATATTTTAGTTACGTAATTAGATTAGATTGTTATAGAATATGGTGAAAGAACCGGCGGCCATTCCACCATTTGGTAACCCACCCTCTGATTACTCAAACGCAGAGAAAGTTATATTTCAAAAAAAGAGAGAAAGAGAGAAAGAGAAAACCAGAGAGAGAGAAAGAGAAAGGGAGTCAGCTACAAAGAGAGAGAAGAGGGAGAGAGATATAAGAGAGATGAACACACGTTATTAGATTTACAACTCGCTGAAAAACGATATATTTACTTTGATTTTTTCATTAAGCGTTTTGGGTTCGTTTATTGTCCATCTTATTAGAAATTATGTTTTAAAGAACAACTTTGTTGAAAAAATATTTGTACTAGTTTTAGTAGAAGTATTAATAGTAGTCCTGGCGATAGTGGAAGTAGTAACAGCAGTACGATATTCAACAATTAGTTGTTGTTGATGGTATTATAGAAGTACGTATAGTCGATAACCGTGAAAGTTCAGAGATAGAAGGACAGAGATTGTAACACGTTATTTGATTAATAACATGTACACAACACATTCTCTTAGAAGTATGGTACGAGTAGCTCAAACATTATATATTTACTTTGAATTATTTTATTCAAACGTTTTTTTTATCTTATTAGAAATTATGTTTCAAAGCACCAATTTACTAAATTTCATTATTCCGTGTTTATTTATTAACATAAAGAATAGAATGATTATCTATGTTTTTGTAATAAAAACAAACATTTGTACTGCACAATCAAATACCGTCAAATATAAATGTTGTTACGCCGTCTACCGACACAATGAAATCACTTCCAGTTAACAATTTTCTTCTATTAATCGTAGAGAATTTTAGAAAAACATTTACTAACCACTTTTCCTGCGGTCCCCTTTTACTTTTTTTAAAATGTAATGCATGTAATATGTTACTTATAACAACTAGCAAACATAAAGCGATCGTGTAAGTTATACAAGGTATGATAATGAAGTTAGTAAAACCTTCTTATTATATCTTTGTATGCAGATAACAAAGGATAGTTTGAATTACTTATTCTTTTTCAGCGGATAAGAAGTAATAAATGCAAGGCGATTTCATTAATTGACTAGATGATCTCCTTATTGTGATATCATAATGAGTATTTGTACAACACTATTCGCAATTGTTACTAATACTTCAACAAACTCAAAGTTTAGGTGACTCAAATTGGACGTGGTCACTTATGCTTTGTCCATTCTCAAACTTCAATGCCTTTAACAAAATAGACTAGCCTGAAAATGAGGACGCATGCGTATTAATGTTATTAAATATACACCTGGAAAAGGGCAGTGCAAGTGAAATGAACTCTTAAATACCCAAGTAGAATTGAGATTTGAAGAATTAAATTTAGAAAAAAAATAGCAATGTAAATAGAATAAACAAATAATAAATTACGTGATTTATTAAATGATGTTTTATTTGCTTAAAGCATCATTCAAGATGTGAAGAATCAATAGGCGATTGTTTTTCATGCATTAGCTCGAGTTGAGTGTATTCTATGGCAGACTATTCTCCGCAATAGAATTTGCTTGTATTTAACAATGCATCGATACTGCACAAGTCAGGAAATTGTGATTGCTTATGTGACATGTTTTTTTTAATTAAAAAATTAAACCAAACGTAGACATCATTGACTTACATTCAACTCTCTCCAATTGCCAGCATCATTTTGTTACAACTTCTAGTTTTTAACTTTTTTAAATCGTATTCATTTTTGCAGTTCTTTCAATTGAAAATTTTTCATCTGAAAATTAAAACAAAATATGTCAAACTTTATTTCAAAAAGAACATTTAAAAATGTTGTCATAAAGTTACCAAGTGAGAAAGGTTTAGTGATCAAATAATTACATCTTTGAGTCACTAAATAAAGTTACCCTAACTGTTGAATTTGCTAAAGTCATCACTTTTTCTGATTAATTGAGGTGGCTATTTAGACGAAATCTACTGTATAAGTAAGGAGACATATTTGTGTGTTTTATATCATTCTTGTGTAAATCTAAATCTAAATATCCAGGAATAAGCTAAGCAAAGCCATTGCATATGACAGCCATTTTAGAAACCTTGTGATTAACTGCGATGTTATCATTGTACATTTAATTTCTTGAATCTTAATTTCAGCTTCAATATTTTAATAGTCAATTTCACTTGTCTTGTACTTTTCTAGGTGTATATTTAAGAATATTAATACACATGCGACCACATTTTCAGTCTACTATATATATATATATATATATATATATATATATATATATATATATATAGTAGACTGAAAATGTGGTCGCATGTGTATTGTATATATATATATATATATATATATATATATATATATATATTATTGTGTACATATGATAAGTACAACATCAGTACCACCGGTTTCAAGTTCGGGAAGGGGCGACTTCCTGACTTTCATTGAAACCGACTGTACTTGTGTTGTAATTATTTTCCATACTAAAGAATGAATATAAATGTTCACTTTTAACTATGGGTTTGTCAATTAATCGATCACTCTGCTGGGTTTTTCACATCATCATGAAATAATATATATATATATATATATATATATATATATATATATATATATATATATATTTAGAGAGAGAGAGACAGAGAGAGAGAGAGATACATATATATATATATATATATATATATATATATGTGGGTTTTTTTGGGTGTGTGTGTATGTATAATAAATGTATAATGAAAGCTGGAAGCTATGCAAAGGGCTGGATTGATGAGAAGCTGGAAGGAAGAATAATCAATCGCAGGAAAAGAACTTACTTTTTACTTTTATTTACAATGTTACATAAACATCAACTGTGGTGTCAGCTGTGTTTGCTATCTTGATGATGATTAAGAATCATTTCATATTGCGGAAAAATATTTCGTTTGTAACATGGACACAGAAGAAATGTCCAGTATGGAATTAGCCAAAATAGATTCTAGAGAGTAGGGCTGAAAAAACTAGTTCCGCAGGAACTAATAAATCAATACATTTTAAATTTCCTAAAAGTATGTTCTTCATATAGATATAGTGTTGAAGAAATAAGTGTGTAATATAAAATTTGTTAGTATTATATGGTTATAAATTAACTGTTTGTTGTAATAATATATTTTTGTTTGTTTTTTGTTTGTTTTTTGGTTTTGAATATAAAATAATTAAGTACATTTTTTTATTAAATTTTCTTTGGATATTATATATTCAAGAAATATTATTAGTGGTGACTTTTCTTTAATTAGATTATCGAATTAATGTAATTTGTTACTAATTATAATTTTGTAAAGCTACTTAAATGTGGATGTTAACCGCAATACACTCCTGGTTAAATGGGATTAACTGTGATTGCTACTTGATTAGATTTAAATGAGAATGTATTCATACATGTGTAAGGCGACGGCCCTACAGTGCTTCATATATATAATTTATTGCATTTGGTACAATGTAAGTTGTATATACAGATGTCCTGTACCTTATATATATATATATATATATATATATATATATATATATATATATATATATATATATATATATATATATATATATATATAGTGATCTATCTGTCTCCATATTCATGCGTTTTCTATATCAATCACTTGATATCGCCCTTAATTCAAACAGAATTAGTGCGGTTGTGAACGATTCTTTCAAACCAGCGAACCATTGTATCCAGTTGGCGAACAATTCCAAGTTGATTGACTGTCTGATCCTTATATATTTCCTGACTCCAACAGAGACACTCTCCGCCTCATATATATATATATATGACTTGTCTAACTAATTAGTATACATTAAATCTCAACAGCAAAGCCTTATCTCGTGGAGTGTATTCAATGGTTAACAACCAGAATTGTGAGAGAAATTCCCACGCCTATTTACAAAGAGCGGCTCCAAAGACTCGATCATCAATTCTCACTTAAGCAACGGTGATGTGAACAGACTTGCACGTTAAACATTAACAATGGAAATTGTTATATGTTTCGCCAAGTCATAGTGTCCACTGCCATGTTCAAAATACGTACGACCGATGTTTTCAAGATTATAGAAGAAAGACAACGTTCTCTGTTAATATTATTAAAAAGAAAACTCACTTGCTCTTGTTGACTACATAATTCTTTGAGTAAATGTTCAAGTAAATAACTTTGCTATTTCTTGCAAAATAAATTTGATTTGATTTTATTTCACTTTAAAGTGCATTTTAATGTTGTATTCGGTGTTAAAGTTCAGTAAATTTTTATTTCATTATTTATTAAAACTCTTACTCTTAATTGCGTGGTCAGACTTTGCGACGTGAAATAATACAGTGTCGCTAGACATTAAACTCTAGTCCGCGATCATTTCTGAGACTGCGAAGATAATTAACTAATTTTTTCTATACATACATAAACGGTATTTATTTGTATTGAGAATGTGGGTATGTGTATGTTCATAGCATCCGCGTTACTAACACATTTATGTTTAGTATTAATCGATGATGAAATAGAATACACTATTTAAACCTACATTTGCATAAATCTTTTTTGATGAAATAATTACACGTACTAAAACGAGGGGAGTTAATTAGTTGACAATTACGTAAGAGAGGTATAGATAGAGATGAGAAGAGTGATGGGATAGAATGGCACGACGAATTCTTAGTTCGTTTTAAGTCTCATAAATCGCTCTTCGCGCATTAGATGTAGACAGTTTCTAATACTCGACCTGCTGCTCAGTTGAAGCATATGGCTTTTAGTTTGTTATTTTATATGAATTTTATGTTGATAAAATAATTTATGCGGTTTTAAATGATGGAAAAAAAGTAACAAAATACTCGTAAAAGAATCCCGAGCAACGCTGATGAGGCACCGTTATTTTGTTCTGTTTCTGTGAAATAACTTTTTTTTTATTAAATAATTGACAGAAATATACATCTTCGTAGCTAGATTTAAATCGGTGACTTGTAACAATCTTATCTGTGAGTTTGTCAGAGTAAATCCAGCCAAGAATCGATTGTAATTGAAGTAGAGAAGATCGATTGATTTATTCTGACTAACCAACTGTCTAATTCAGTTTTCTCTTATACAGTACAATTCTCTATAAGACGGCATTCTTTTCCCGTTTATTTTCAGTGTGTTTCAGATTGAAGTACGCTGACTCTTCAACTCTCAAATGTTAAGATGATTATGAAGTTTATTTAATTGGCTTCCAAAATTATTGGCTTTATTTTAGTGAGTGACTTATTCTGCGCTCTGAGTTCAAAGATGCAGCCGTGCACTCTGAATTATTTTAAATTAAATATATCGCTCAGCTCGCTTATTTAATAAATTGTTAATAATATTATTCAACCATTTAAAATATAATTTGTATTTCTGTTTCTCTGGTTAGGTTAAATAAATATCAACGGTTCAGGTAGTGTTTAATGCCGAAAAATAGTACGTGTTAGACACCTATATCTGTATATGATTTGTCTTACAGTAGTTCTGATTTAAAAAAGAGTTTGGTGTGTATCGTAACATAATAATATGCGCAAGGATATCGAACTTATATTGAAGTAATATATCAGCCTGCCATTTATTACTACATACACTTGTCCTATTTTATGCTTAAGTAGCAACAAAGTGTTATCGTGATTGTTTAAGCATTTACCATATATATTTGTAGAACTCAACTGTTATTTATATTAAAAGTAAGTAGTTGCTTTTAAAGACAGTGCCCATTCGATGCACACATTTATTAGTCAAACACATACTTAAAGAGTAAACCATACAAGTGTTCCATTATGTTCTGAACACTGGACTATTCTTATTATATTAAACATACAGTGAGCTAGGTGTAACCTATCTATATAAAAATACACTTTGTCTTTGGGCATATTGTATTTTTTATGAAGTTGCATAAGTGGAGAACTACAAAAAGGTGTTGAAGAATTGATTAGTTAGGTAGTAGCATAACCAGCGATGACGTCACTAATTGAAAAGTTAGAAAAATAAAGTAAATGAGAGTAGCATCATACGTTTGCCAATATACAGTTAATAAGGAAAACAAATATAAAGATCAACAGTGTGAAATGTGCGGAGTAGGCTAGTAACGTAGATAATGTAATGACGTATATAATTAAGTTAAAGGAGAAATAACGTGACAAAATACAGTTACATTTTGAATATAAGACAAATGGCATACTATGAACCTACGTTGCGTGTAATACAATATATGGGTCAATGGGGTGCTATGGTGGGTCTCCGTTATTTCAAGAAAATAAACAGTGAATATATATATATATATATTCTGCATAATAATTTCTTGAGAAGTGAGATAATTGAAGTAGTAGTGAGCAAAAAAACAACGAAGCCAGCAATCACCAATGAACAAAATTACATAAACATACATTGTATATATATATATATATATATATATATATATATATATTAAAAACAAGAACTAAGGTAAAAAAATACATGATAAAGCATGTTAAGATGCGATAAATTTTATTAAAATAGAAAATCGAAACCGATTTTTTTTGTTATGAACTTTTTTTTTTTTTTTAGTTTATATTACATATATATATATTTCGCCGAGTACAATCGACTTCATCAGTATAGCTTGTAGCTCCGATGTGAATCGTCTGCCGGTCTCCGATGGTGTAACCGGCCCATGAGGTATTTTTTTTCACTTTCGGTACGAGAATCACGCCAGTATATATATATATATATATATATATATATATATATATATATATATATATATATATATATCACAATAACAATAAGCACAGTTATAAAATAGCGGATAAAGATAGACAAATATTAGACATTGAGACTATGGGCACGTTTTGTAAAGCGAATCACACCACCCATGCACGTGTCACTTAAGTATAGCCGAAATATGTGTTCATGCAGAGAGGGAAGATGAAATACAATTGTCATGAATGTCGAATTTTGAGCAAGACATGAAGCTTAATTTGATGATATAATTTCTGGGGAGTGCTTCGGGAGAAAATATGTTTTGCTTTAGTCAGAGTTTATTGAATAATGAGACGATCAAAGTAAACGTCGCATCTTGAAGGAGTGTACGAGAAGAGCATAAACAGTAACATCGCTGATATCACATGTTGAGAAATTGGCAAGAAATGATCAAAGACCCGCGACTTCTAATAAACATAAGCTGCCAGAGATTAAGACACTTACTTTGATTTAACTGAATTTATGACTCACTAACTGTAAATAGCTGTTAAATGTAAATGAACATTATTTATGAAAGCAACATAATATTCGGCGATTTATGTGTTTTTTAAAAAAGTATACAAAACATTTGTTTTATGTTTAAAGATGAATAATTTTTATTTCAATGTTCATTTTAAAGACTAGTGTAATCGTCACCATTATAGTTATTATGTTTCTGTCATTTTATTATCCCGATTTCTCCGCGTGTATTGTGTTAAACACTGGAACGTTCATGCAGTATTGAACTCAACCATTACTGAAATCTTTGCGTATATTTGCCTCATATCTCATATTTTATTTCAATTTTATATAACAGATTTTGTTTGTTCTGGATCAATCCCAGAACCTGATTATTACCTTACACTTTAATCACCGTAATAGCTATCTACAAAATGTGACTTTTTGATGACTTGTAATTATAGCTCATATGAAGTTTCAGTACTTCAGTTTAGAGTTTATTTTCCTGGGAGTGGTTAAGTAGTGGCAATTAATATTTTTATTAACTAGTGGTAGTGACAGTAAGTTAAACAACATAAACAAAAACAAAATTTCAAGCCATGGCGTTTTGGATCAATAATAACCTGCTCTTTTTCCAGATTATTTAAAGAAATGCGAAAACTGTAGGCAATTGACAGTGGATGTGTGTAGTGTAAATAGTTTTCAATCCTGCGAATTAGCATCTTTGTTAATTGATGGACTGCCACTTGTGAAAGTATGATGAGTATGCGCAAGATGATTAGTAAACGAAAATATACTTACCTTAAAATGGACAACGTTTACACATATATCGATACTATTTGAGGTATCTCATGCCAATCTCTACATAACACATTATGAAGGGCATATATATATATATATATATATATATATATACATCAATAGATACGTAGATAGATATAGATAGAAAGATAACCGTTGAAAAATATGTGTTCTTATAAAAAATAATGATGAATTAATATACTATGTATTCGCTAAAGTCTTTATTGGTATATAGTGTTATCACATAAAACCTAAGGTAAATATAAATCAGTTGTATATGTGAATGACCTTTCACTATATTATGTAAAAGGCTTGTAACCTAACGAATATAAATGCTTAATATCAATTAGTGTTATGTGTATTATAGTGAGATGGTTATCTACTCTATTTTCTGACTATATTGGATTTAGTTAGACATCATTTATAGAGGCCTACGCACGATGGTGCACATGCTCACTGTAACATAATATGTTGCACTTCTGTAAATATACACTTTTGTAAATATGCAACCTTTTTTCTTATTTATTAACGGCTTTTCGCGGGTCTCAACACTGTTGATGAGGAACCCAAACGTATTCTGAAATAAAATACCCTAGACTTATGTCGCAGACAACACTGGCAACGAGAAATCAGACTAATGCAGAATAGAGCATAACAATAACTAAAACTGATGATGTTGGATTTTCAAAAACGACTACGTTCGTGTACTTGTAAAATTGTAAACTACAACAGTAACAGCAATAATTTAAAAGCCATGCTGGATGATTGACAACCACGGTGTACAAAATCCTCAAATTGTAAGTCTCTAACCTCAGAAAATAAGATTTTTTTTGTAGGTGAATAAGAGGTTTCGAAATCAAAATTGTTCGAATGCAAAACAACAAAGAGATTTATCAATTTTTCATCGGGTAGTATTGTTCAATAATGAACACCGATAAAAGTTCGAACAAGCAGTCTTATTTTTCCATCGCTAGAAGTTAACAATTTATTTTCCAGTGAGAATAGTTACGACCATGAAAAAATAACACAAAAAAGTCGATAGCTTATCTTAAATGACGAAAATTGTGGAATGTAAATGTTTTATTTTTAACAGCATTAAAAACAAACAAGAACAAAAGTTTCGACTAGAAGAGAAATTCGAAGAAAAAAATGAAGCATTTAATTAAAATGCCTTTTCACACAGCACGACAACAGAAATAGTATACCGATTATCGAATAGGGGTCAAAACGTTAACGATGTAATAACTTTATAGAGAGCCATAGTACATTTTACGTATTGCCATGAAAACGAAATTGAGGTATCTTGGAATTTTAGACAATAGTAAGATTTTCATAATACGGTACGAATTAGATAGATTAATAATGTGTTTGTTATTAAAAAAGAATGTGAAAGTAAAACATACGAAAATCGTCAATTATATATTGCTACAAAAACAGTAACCTTACATTTGTTGAAGCGGACCAATTATGAACTACATTGTTTAGCCCAAATACGCCCTTTTTTATAAAAGGTTGAAATCTATTAATCTCACAATGAAGGAAGACGCATTCTACACGACGGTCGTTACGCTAGTGACAGTTGTACAGTATTCGTCTTTATTACTTCTGTTATGTAAACAAATGAACACCGAATATTCAACTAAGGTTTGAAATGAATTGTAACATTCGCACCTGTCAATTTCATTAACGAGAAGAAAGGGACCATTATCGTTAGTAAAGTACAGCGAGCAGGATTATTCTACAGTCTACGTAATAAAAAAGAACAGAGGTCAATGTATGTAAAGATTCGTTCACATGATTGAAACATGAAATAATGGATTACCACAAATGTTCGCCTAGTTCAGACGAAATAGTCATTAAACTGAAAAGAGGGCACATTTTCCAAAGGTTCATTTAAGTGATGCTCATCTACAAATCCCTGATTAGGCAAGAGTATTCAAACTTATTTTTATATAAATACACATAGGCGATTGTACAAAGTCGAACGATTACAATTTTGAGTGTAGGTTACATTAGCCATTTTAGTAACAAGTAATACATCCAATTCTTAGCAGACTGACAATTGCGAAAACCGCCATTAGCTGACATTCTCGCGATCACTTATATAACAACAGAAAGTACATGTACACGAAGTTTTTAAAATAATCAAGTACTGAAGATAACAATTAAAAGAGAAAACATTTGATTTTTTACGGAGAAATAACATATCTTAGCGGATTATAGACAAAGATGGTAAAAGATAATACCCAGAGTAAACTGGTACGATAAAATAATGCCGTTTCTCGAAAATTTACGGATCGTCACTACAAAGTTTTCTTGGTTTAGTAAATTATTATAATTGATTTATTTTAACTATGCACGAATTCCAAGACTTTCTCAACATACTGAAGAAAAGGATTGGGTCCCGCCGACAGAATTCCAGGTGGCATTATTTTAAATGTACTTAAATTAAAATTATCGTTGACGCACTACAATCCTGATTCGGAAACCCTTGTTTCTATTAATTCTAGCTCGTACGACATTTAAGCCGTCATAACACAATGGAAGATATGTTGCTTAAATCCATCGCCTATTTGTCTCGTACATGATTACCTACAAGAATTAATTATTCACAAATCGAATAAGAAGCATTGGGTATTAATTTTGTAATCATCCTATTTCATCGATGTGTTTATGGAATACATATCATGTTACACATCGAACACAAAAAATGCTAACAATTCATGGGTCAAAAAGAGATAACTAAGATATACTATCTATAAATTGAAGTATATGTTATTACCATTATTAAATAGAATTTCGTGCACCATTAAAAGTAGTCATACTGACGGTATATCTACAGATATATCAAAATATTCTGAACCTTTTCAAAACAAATTAATTACCTCCCAACAAACTGAGGCAGAATTTAAGGAATACATTGTGTAAGGCCATTTGGGAGCTTCTGGTTACAGTCAAAACAAGAAAATGTGTTTACTGACGATTTGAAATGAAAATAAAATTAAAGAGACAACACCGACAAATCTCGGAAGTGCATTACATCTGTGATGAAGTAGTTATGCACAGAGATCGCGTGGTTATTCCTGCAGCGTTAGTTAGAAGCAGTTCATGTCAGTCACCGGGAGTATAGAGAATTATGGTATCATAAAAATCTATGCTTATCGAACAGATATGGATAACTACATTGAAACAATTCAAAGTTAATAATTTGGCAGCGACTACACCTTTTATGAAGTTCAGACCTTGGCCAGATAACTGACCGACAGTGGTCAAGGATCCACATAGATTTTACTGGTAATCTAGATGTGTTATATTACGTTATAGTGTTGGGCCGTCTTTTTAAATGGTCGGAAATATAAAAAAAATGTAAGGAAAACACCACATAAGTAACCATTACAGTTTACATGAATTGTTGCCTCGTCGGTGTCATTTAGTGTATTGTATCAGACAACAATACGCAACTAACGTCTAGTAAATGTAAACTATTTTTTCAACCACATCCTGATTACGCCGTATCGTACGGTGAGCAATAGTCAAGCAGAACGGTTCGGGCCAAGTTAGAAAAAGTACTTAAGAAACTGAAAGCTACACCTTCCGAAAACAAAGATTCTATCATTTTTGCATGTATATAAGATAGCCTCAAATAACAATGTTTTATCTTCCATGATGCCAGCAAAAGCAGTGTTTGCGAGAATGAATAAAATATTGTTGATAGATTATTGCAAGCCCATAAGAAACAAGAACATAGATCAATCTAACAAAGAGACTCTTCATAATTGAAAAAAAATATTTCGCCTGTTCAAAAACGATCATTCGTACTATAAAACATACATAGTGGTTAAATGAATTAAATACATGATTTACATGGTAAAGGGACCCAATTCTATTCTCAACGACATACGAATTAGATGAGCAAACGATATTGAAATTCTGTCGAGAATAATGCTCAAGAGTACGAACTAATGGATGTCCTGTTCGACACATTTGATATACTATTTTTGCAAACAGATTCTGAACAGTGAAGATCAAAATGAAAAAAGGTAAGATTACGGATTTTATATTAATAAACCCTAAAAGACGTATTCCTGTCTTCACAAAGTGCTAAAGAGGTTTTTTTGTTGTGTGGTGGTAATATCACATATTTAATAACTATACAAACTTTTATTGACGTTAGATATAGATGAGCTTACAAACAATACGTGAAGCTTTTCTGTAACATTGTTGAATTAAGACTTTGACCAGTTAAATACATGTTCATGATCCGTCATCGACATTTAGTTCGACAAATACTGGGCCAATTCAGTTGATTTTTATCTTCTGGCTGATCTATTACTTCTGACGTAAAGTAAGATGATAATCCTCCCAGGCCTTCTCTCCCTCTTGTAAGAGCAGTGGATTTATGTCTAACTGCTTACGGCTCTTCGACCGGACAATGCCGCCGGGCTACCTAAACAAGTTTTAAAAGAGCAGATTGCCTCTACTTCAAAGCTTAGGCTTATTCTCCTTTACTACAGGCCTAGTGTCACATGTTTCTGCGGTGGGAGGAAAGTAAATATCCAATTTTTATGTAACACTAATCGCAGAAAGACGCCAGACCTGGGTATACAAAATGAGAGTGTTCTGTATTTTGTAGTGAAACTTCATAGTACAGGCGATACTAAGAATACATTTACGAATTCCTTAAGATTCCTAATCGGTCATGGTTGACAAATGAGGAGCAAGCTAACCCCGTGGATTAAATGCAGAATTTCGTTCAAAATTATTTACAAATTCAAGAGATCGATATGATAGTTACCGAAATTGACAAGATGCACCTGTAGATATTCAGAATTTTCATCGATCGACACGTTGTGAGAATAACATTCAAGATGTGAACAGTACTCCAAATAGCTACCTATTTTTTACACGATTTCTACGAATCAATTTTACCATCCTTCACTGTATCTCGAGCGACTTCCCATTCTATAAGTCGTAAACAAATCTAATTACTGTAAATCATGCTCAATCTCCTTTACTCTCTTTCTCTCTTGTTCTTACATCTAAATGAATAAATGCGATTTTTTTCATTTATCACTCCTATATTACCATCAAAACAGGCTGATGGTATTTTAATCAATAATACCATAGTATAATTTCTAATACGGTATATATCGTTCGAAGAAACACATATAGGCATTCAACTATCTGTCGAATTTGTATGACTTCTTTTGTAACAGTCTATAATTAATTCATGTTCGCTGGTATACGTTAATGATTAGGTTTATTTTATTTTCCCCGTGTACCTACAATAGTTTTGTGTAAATTAACAGTTATTAATGTAAGTAATTTAATAAAAAAAAAAAAAAATTACGAACAAGACATTCTTAAAATATAAATGGAAATAATTAAGATGAAGCTAGCTTGAAATAAATATTGAATTCACATAAAGGGGGAGAATTCGTTTCTCTCTCTCTCTCTCTATCTCTCTCGCGCTCGCTCTCTCTCTATCGAATGAAGGAAGGGGGTACCTTTAAAAATAATAAAACAATTACAGCCGTCGTCGTCATCGCTACTGTCTCTCTTCTATCTATTCTAGCGACGATAGATTTTCTGTTTTTATCGTCTTTGAAGTACATGCTTTATTTAGGACATAAAAGAGCAAATAATATAAATATAAAGCCTGGGATAAAAATGTATTTTACTTAATATATACACCAATTAAATTGACTTTCTCTTTAAATTGTAAACTTTTTTTTAATAAATTCAAAGTTTTCTCTCATTGCTTAATAATAGTCTCCACTCCCCCCAATATTAAATTTTTAAAAACAGGCATGCTGACTTTTTTTAATTAACTTGTACTCTTTAGGAAAAGGAGTATTTTTTTCATTTAAAGTTAATTCCTATTTCAGTCCCGTAAACTATTTAAAGTGAAATAAGTTTCGGCATTACTTATAATGAACTTTTTTCTTTTACTTCAACCATGTTTTACTTAATAAAACAAAACAAAATAAAAACATTAAACACCTTAAGTTATATCAATTTTCACTGTACACGTAAAACACCAAAATAAAGATTATATCGGAAAAATATAATCGCCATCTTAACACGTCAAGTAAGAGACTAGCTAGGGAAGAATGATTACTCGCGATATTACTCATGTATTGTTTAATTAAAACAATATTAAAGAGAGTTACCGTTAATCCTTAGCTTGCATACTTCACATTTTTATAAAGATGGAGACTATATTTTTCAGTCCACTTTACATTTCGCCATTTCATGTGCACAATAAAACTTGTCATACTATACTCCCAGGAACTACCTTCTCTTTTATGGGGTGATACTCCCAGGTATTATCTCCGCTATCTTAGAGGGGTATTTCCGACCAAGCCTACCCACATCCTTTTTTTGCATTTTACTTCAGGGGTCTGTGTAGAATATTTTCTTTCCTCATAATACATTCCTCCCGAGTATTGCCTTCTCTTTATTATTTGCGTTAGAAAGGTAGAGTGACCGTAAGGGGTAGTGTTCGTCTGTCATGATATTACCCTCTCAGGTTTTCCCTCTTCATGGGTGGGGGATCAATGTTAGCAGTTTGTTTATTATGAGATCATTATCCCGCCCTAGCAAAATCTGCTAGTTGTTTAATAATCCTTGGAGAAAATAACAACGTAACGAGTACACAGTTTGGAATAATCTACTGTAGGATGAAATGAAATATCACATCAGTATCACTATTTACTCCGTAATAACGTAATGCGGCAAACAAAAAAAGTATCTCTCTCTCTCTTTCTCTCCCTCTCTCATATATATATATATATATATATATATATATATATATATATATATATATATATATATATATATATATATATATATATATATGTAATATATATATCATATATATATATATATATATATATATACATATATATATTATATATAGTATATAATATAATATATATATAGAGAATATATATATTATATATATTATAATATATTTATATATATAAAATATAGGATCACATTTAAACCAAAGTAAAACTTTTAGTAGATGGAACCTATTGTGAAGAGGAATTAGCTCATCGGACTTCTTTTCAACGGAAATTTACCACCCGGACAATCGGTATATCTTTTTTACGGAACTTTTCTTTTCATTCACTGCGTTTTTTTAAGAAAATTTCTTTTAAAAATAATTTTCAAATATTTGAACTTTGGTTTTTTCGAAAGCCAACTTATCCATCTGTATTTCTCCTCTGATGATTAGATCTCGATCTTTGAAAAGCCTTGGCTTAAGGAAAGAATAATAAACACTAGTTTATTACATTGCATTGAACAATTGAAATTTGAAATAAATTTGGACAATCGTCGCATATTTATCACTTTTTTCTTCTTCTATCTCTATATAGAATATATACATATATATATATATATATATATATATATATATATATATATATATATATATATATATATATATATATATATCACGACATTTGCGAATTAGATTCTACTTATATTCGCTATTTCGAATTAACAGCTTCCTAAACGTAGCCAAAACACTATCAATTATAGTAGAACTTACAGTGACTGATCAGTTTATAATTGAACTTTCATGTGAAGTATTATATGACAGTCTGGAATATACGGTAATATTATTTATGTTTCAAATCATACGGTTAATCAAAAATACTAATCAACAACATTGCATCTTGCGTTAGAATGGTAGAGTGGCCTGAAACTTGCTTATCAGTTAACGTTAAGTTAAAACGCGAAACTCATCTCCCACTGAAACATCTAAAATGATTGTTTTTATTTTGTTGACGGTTTAGAAACCTAGTTGTAGGGTACTCATTGGTATGATGGTGTTGGTCCATAAATGTATCAAATTGATTCATGAGTCTCCCGCAAGAAATGTTGATAGTGTCTGAGTTTATATCAAATGACACGTTGTTACTACTACAATTCAGATCAGAATAGTAATTGACCGAATACGTTAAAGCTAAAATATTATCAATAGGTATGGAATCATTTCCAAAACTGAAATTGTTAAAGGAAAAATGTAATTTAAATTCATGCGTTCATTCAAACGCCAGTAACTACTTATGTAAAATCATGAAATGAAGAACCCATACAGTCGCCATTTTGAATCGTTCGATGTAGGCTGAACATTTTTCGTGAAAAGCTATTCGGATTAACTTGTATACTATTATATAGCTTCCATCGGGTTATTTACTACACAGCCTAAACTAGTAAAGATATGGTTAAAGTATTAGTTGCGAAAATAGTTATTACATTTGGTGTGACATAAATTATATTAATTTTAGTGAGAAAATACGAATATTCTGAGCATCGTGTTGACTGCAACGTTGTTCCTTGTTATTTTTTTAAAATTCTATGCGGCATTCCTTTATTTTGCGAGTCTGATATGTGTTAAATAGTATGTGCAATAAAGAGTCAGCCCCTCGGTAACAAAATAGTGCATTTCTAGACAGCGTCCGTTAGTTAGGTTGAAAATGTATAGAAGGTTGCAGAGAAGGAGTAGCGTGAAAAACATCCACACAGCGTTGTTTCGCTCAAAAAAAGAATCACATGAACAATGTCTACTGTAATCATGAGGTATTTGAGAGTCAAATTTCCTGTGAGCTTCTTTTCCAAATGGCTGTGTTCAGAGAGGCTTTTCGTCGAAAAACAGTAGAAGGTTTTAAAGAGAACAAAACAAGCGCATATATTCTGATTGTCTGGCGAACCGGTTCGCATATATAGGGTTAGGTTCAAAATATATAATGTTCAATGAAACAGGGGATAATTGATTTTACATTCTCATATAGACTAGCTTGTTCTACTTCTTATTTCGTGTGAATCAGATGAGCCTGGTGTTGGCATTAATTTCACCCGATGTTTTTCTAGTTAGAAATCTTTTTGGAAAGACATCGGTTACTTACGGGAAGGATAACGAGAAGGTTGCCAACATTCCCAAGTGAAAGTCGTACTGTGGAACTGGATTCGAACTTTGGAACACCCAGGTCTTCAGTCCATATCGATATCCACTTAACTACCGTCACCTCCCATAAACTAGCTGAAATACCCTACTAACCCCGTTTCTAAAAAGTTTATTATGAGTATAAATTTAAACAATGTTGGTTTAAATTAAATCGCAATAAAATAGTTATAGAAAATACTTTAAGTCGTTTTAATAAAATTTTAAAAATCGATTATGAATAAATAAGTGAATGATTAAGAAAAATTGTTAAAATTTAATTGTTTAATGTAAGACTCTAGCCTTGAAATATGGTATAACATAGTGTAACTTTAGACGAATTTGTTATCTACTTAAAGAGTGTAAATGTGAAGCGTAAATATATATAATTACAATCTATATTCACCTCTCTGCATAGATCACATAGTGTTAGATTTTTTAGAATTAAAAGAAACATAAACACGAATTTTAAATATAAATGAAGGATGTCAAACGTGTACGATAATTTTACTAGTAAACACTGTTGACTTAATAATATTAGCGTATTTATTCATGTTTTTTTACTAGTAGTACGTGTAAGCTAATCATAAGGATAGTGTCCGGTAGACTTTAAACTGTAAAAGTGAACATAAACATATGAAAACATGTGTGTCTGTGTATTTTATTTGGAATAATTAGTTTTGAGAAGGTGCAAGAACACATTGTCTTTATTAGTTGATCAGCCCGAAAGTGTCGTTACCAAATATATGTGATGTTGGGCTTGAGATAAACACCCTCACTGTGATGCCGCGACACACAGACACTGGCAATATTTCGTCATATTTATCAATGTATGTGACAAAGATAAATATATATATATATATATATATATATATATACATATATATATATATATATATATATATATATATATATATATATATATATATACATATACGTGAATTAAACATGCAGATAACATCGACTTCATATTTCATTTTCTGATGCTCTATTTCTAGCTTATCTCTTTCTAGAGAATATCGTTTTAAAATGCAAACTTAAACAAAATGAAATATCACTTGAAACATAGGACACAGCTATGAATATGAATTAAAGCGACACACTCTTTCTAAACGAGCTAACATTGTCGTCTCCTTGTAATCAGTAAAAATGAAAAATAATTTAATACTAATCAACACTAATGTTGAGAATTTTGAAAGTAAACAGTGAGTGTATTTTAAGATCATTTTAAATCTGCATTTGTTGCTAATTTTCAGTAGAGGACATATGTTATTTCTCTAATCAGGCAAGTCTCAATTTTCATGGCTTTTCTAATGTCCATGTAAATATTTTTACTAACTACGGTAGATGAAATTTAACCAATAAATTTACAGGAATTTAGCCAAACTTTCATTGATGAATTGCAAAATTTAACATCTCTATTTTACTTCATTATAAATATCGTTTAACGAATAGAAATTTACGTTACACAAAACAGACTGGAGACATCATTTTACCTCTACACTATTTATGATCCTTTACATTTCTCAACTTTTTATTTAATTACCTCAGTTGTATTATTTGTGAATCAGTTGATCGTAGTATTGCTTACGAAACAATGCAACTACATATTATTTCATCAGTATATTTACAAAGTAGTATTGCATCACTACACCTGCACATTATACGTAAACGATTTCATTATCAAATTACATTAACTACTCTACATATATTTGGCCTTTTGGCTAAGATCAAAGTGTAGTATCTGTTCCGATGGATACTTCATCCCGTATTGTCTTGGTCTTCGGAGCTTGATTTACGCCGGACTATGGGTCTGTCCTGTGCAGTTCTAGGCGATCTCCCCTCCCAGGCTTTGAGGAGGAGTAAGTTTATTGCTTACTGCCTGAGGCGCCCCTACCGGGGAATGCCGACGAGGCTGCCCAGGCAATTTTTAAACCCCACTTTCCCGACCAGACCTTGGGTCACATTTTACTTGTGGGAGTAAGATAAAAACTGGCCTTGTGCCTAACTCCTGGAGAGGAGTAAATCAATACTCTACATATAACATACATGTGAAACAATATACCAGAACAGTATATAGGTAAAACGTTACCTGTACAGTATATTCACCATAGTGTCAGTCGGGAAGCAAGAATACTCTCTAATAGTAGAATAGCATTGTGCCCCCGAGTTATTTCCCGTCCGTATTAACACGGGTTATTATTCAATTATTTGTAATAATAGATATCCTCTAGTAAAGTATGCAAATGTAGATGTTATACGATTAATATTAAACGCTAATTCGCTGCAGTAATGAACTTTTAATTAGTGTTACTACAGAAGTTTATAGGAATATTTGAGTGAGTGCGGCAGCTGATTTTTTTTTATCTCAGCTCACTGCGAAAAAATCTGTAAAAAACTATTTAATAACTGATGAAGACAAATAATATGTAAATTTACAAAAAACACAAGAAGTCATATATAAAAAGAGGAATAAAATAGATAAAACTGGGAAGAGAGAACGCCGTTATCAGTTTGAGTTTATTAGTTTATCTGAACTCCCCGTTGGATAATTTTCCCTTTTCGCAGTAGTTGATTTTTTATAGCGTCGGTATCAGACACCGGTTATTCTATTTGTCCGGGGTTTCATGCCTCCCAAGCCGATAACCTAGCACTCTTTTACAACCAGGGAACTTCCTGATGTAAAGACTGGATGAAAATAAAACATATCAGGGAAAGAAAATAAAGAAGAAACATCATGATAAAAATTAAAGATATCAATATATAGATAATTAACAAAGCTGGCTTGTATGTCTCTATTACGACTAATATTCTAAATTCACAGTATGGTTATGTAAAGCGCATACAGTCAATCCGTGCTTTTAGCGATGGCAGTTATATTTAAAGGAATTGACTAAAGACAAATGAAGATATTTCCAACAAACAGACAAACCACATGAAAATGCAAGCGTCAGTAATGAATTTCCAAAAATTGTATTAACAGATACACACAAATTATAGTTAAACTTAAGTGACAAACAAATATACACGTTCGATGCTTACACAAATTAATTTCAACTTAAGGCTGATGAAAATTATTTTCGCAACTTAATTATGGAATGCATATCAATCGAACGCCGTATGTTGATTATTTCGCACGTATACATCAGGGTGCATTATTTTTATATGTGTATAACAATTTTAAACCGTCGAGAATTTCAAAGTATTTAAGGATAAAGCGATTGATCAATCTAACGATTGACTTCCTTATAAAACATGCTATACACATAACCGAACGTTGCCACTAAATGCATAGCTTACGGTAGTTTACATCCAAATTTCCGACCTTTCTGTATTTTCTCTAGTTAAATCAGCATTCCCATATACATTTAATTTGATTCACTTCGCCTCATGAAGTTTATATTCAAAAGTAAAACACCTTAAATATCATAATCAAAATTTCCTGGCTAGTCTTCTAGCTACTCAAACCGTTACTCACCGCTTTCCCCACCAATGACAGCAGCTCCGACCAAGTCATTAGCAGACTACACTCACTCCAACGCTTACAGTCTAACAACTACACATTCTGCATCAACGCAGTCTCTCTAACTAAATACCCGCACACAAAGCTATAGACCTCATCACCGACCACATATTTTCTTCTGACAACCTAGAACTTTTCGGACTAAAATCTACTCACATCCATAAACTCTTATGTATCATCATCGACAACACTTACTTCACTTTTATACACCACATATTTAAACAAATTACCGGCCAATCCATGTGTACTAGCTTTTCCAGTCTCCTTGCCATCACCTACATGAACCGGCTAGAACAAAAAGCACTAAGCACCTGCCACTCCTATGTATTCTTCTCCAGATGCATAGATGACAGTTATCATCACATCTTCTCGTGATGAAGCCACTCAAGTATTCCCCATTTTTACAACACTAGACCCCACATACAATTCACCATAGAACACCCAAACTCTTCCAACTCACCTTCTCTTCTTGACTTCAAACTTGACATCACTGAAGACGGCTCCATACATACATACTTCTATAGAAACCCGTCTGCCAAAACCTATTAATACATTTTAAGTCTGCCCTGTCCATGAAAAGCCAAACTAGGTTATGACTACAATGAAATAACGGCGTATAAATCAAATGCTCTTCCACTGCTAACACAATAACGCATGGTTACCCCGCTTAAATGATAGCCCACCTAAACAAGTACAAAACACGCCAACACCACACCCACTGCAACACATTTTTTTAAACGTTCCCTTTTTAGTGATAAAATAACTGCTTTCATCCGCAAAGCTATGCACAAAGAAAACCTTAACATACCACTTACCCACACTGTCACCTCCTTACGCCAGCATCTGTCAAGGAAACATACACAAACGAACCCTGCTCACTTGCCAATTGCTTTATCTAAAATAGTGATCTATGCCACCGTACTAACTGTCTATACAAAATTCAGTGCACAAAATGAAACAAATTTTACATAGGAAACGCAAGACCGCTACACTTACGCATCAAAAAGAACGTCTATATATGCTCTTTCTACAACCACCCCAACCTAGGCCACACTACTCAATTCGACATCCACATCTATATCATTGCCTCTATCAATCACAGAATCGATCCTTATCTCCAGATTAAATCAACGTCACCAGCTCCACTCAACGTCACCAGCTCCACTCACCGTTCATTCTATAATAAGCTGCCCTTCTACCTACTGACCAACCTTCATATCTAACACTCATTGAATTCTAATTTTAACATTCAACACCTCTCAACTATTTAATCATTACTTAACTTCTATATTTAACAATCAACTACAACGACCACCACCACACACCCAAATAATAAAATAGGCCCCTCCCCATACACACATTTATCTCAACACACTCTCAGTCACATGAGAATTAGAACCCCTAACAACCAAAACCATAATTTACCTTCTCTTACTATTCCAACAAACTAATTCACCCCATAAGCTGGCATTGTTAATTAATTTAAAAACTTGCTTCCTATTACTTCCCATCTAAATACATATAAAATGTACACAAATAATATACGAAAAAATAACAATAAAAATCAAAAATATTAAATAAAAAACAAGTACAGAAAATAAAGAATGAATAAATAAACAAGTATAGACATATATACACACACACGCACATATATATATATATATATATATATATATATATATATATATATATATATACATATAAATAATATAACTCAATACACACACTTCTATCGACTGAATCTATTAATTAATTCCTATTCAATACCCAATTTTGTAACAGCTACAGTTATTTTTCTTACAATGTCTTACGGTTAAAACCCGAATTTAACTAGATTCATTTAAGCCTAAACTAAATTTTAAATCCTATGATAAGTAACAAATTACATTAATCTGATAAACTTATTCCATAGAAACCCACTATTAATAACACTTTTTGAGTATATAACAAATAAATGTAATAATAATAAAAAGAGATTGAATAATTACTTTATATTAAAAACAAAACACACGAAAGTAAAATAATCATGAGCATAAAAAATATATATTATCAAAACTAACAGTTAATTAATACCCATACAATACCCAATTATTTATCTAATGTTGCACACATATTTTTTCACACTACATGGATATACAAACCATAATTTTAAATCTACTACTTTCTATTCTCCGCGAGACTGGTTCGCTCAAACCCTACTATCTGGCATCCATTTTTGCGAATTCTCTACACAGATGGATTTTTTCGTTTTGTGTTGATTATTTTTGACAATGGGAATATTTTCCTGAAATAATAAATAAATGATTTTTTAATAATCAGCCGAACAACACCTAAACAGCCGAAACCCTATATTTGTTGTTATGTAATATTTCAAGAAACAATAAATAGTAAGTACCACTACAACGATGTATTATTTTGGATCTGTCTAGCTTAAACCCTACCTGCCACTCAGCTTGGCCTCAGCCTTCTTAACATATTACAACTATTCCTCGCAATGTTTCAAGCCGACGGCCATTGTCTCTCTCTCCATCTCTCTCTCTCTCTCTCTGTATATATATATATATATATATATATATATATATATATATACATATATGTGTGTGTGGGGGTGTATATATATATATATATATATATATATATATATATATATATATATATACGTGTACTGAAATGATCATCGAAATACACACCGGAATTCGAACTATAAACGATATAAAATCTAAATCCCCGATTTCTTTAAAGGTAAATATCCAAGAATATAATCTGACTTACATAATCATAATATCAACAAATCACACATAAAGTAAATTAATATTAACTTACTCATATTCTATTGTGTTTAGTTCTTTTAACATATATTTTAAATATTTCTAGTTTAAAAAATAATTTTATTTAGCGGATGTCGTTAAACAATATAAAAAGAAATATATAGCCAAAATGTTACCTAACCTATACATATACCCTCTGAGCGACTGAAGATCTTAATAAATACAAGTTGACATAATAAATTAAAATAAAAGGATTTTCAAGGATCCCATACTGATAGCAGCGCATATATAACGATGATAGCAAGACTATACTATATAACTCGCTTGACTTGATACCCTTTAGGAGAGTATATTTTCACTGATATAAAAAACATTCCTATTCTATCAGACATTTTGAGAACGCTCGTATTCTTGGCTAAAACTTTGTTCGAAAGATACAACTTTAATGAGGGGTTTACTCTGATTTTCCATTCACTGTTTGAGTAAATCGCAAGCTAAGAATAATAATTTAAAATATAAATAATATGTATATACATATTGACTAATATTGTAATATAAAATTGTCGGTATAGTACTCTTGTGTCTTCCTTATTTTATTGTGTTTGCTAAAATCATACATTTTTAAACTACTCATAGATAAAACATGATATTGTAATGTATGCAACAAGATGAGTTACTTAGGCACACTGTTTTGGATAATGCTAATTTTAAATGCGGGGAACTTTTGCATTAACGGGAATGACACCGAAATGAGACCATATACTTATAGAAAGAAAAAAAAAACATTACAAATAAAATCTACTGCAATATTTAAAACACATAACGTAACGAGTATTCAACTCGTGTATATATATATATATATATATATATATTGTTTATTTTATACGTACATAAAAGTAATCCATGGACACGTGTTTCTGGCTCACAGCCGTCATTAGCATGGCTAACTTAGACAGAGATCGAACATTCGATATTGATGTCTATAGTCAAGCGTTCTACCACTAGACCAAGACGCTCCGTCAAGAAATATGTACGATGTTCATCATTTAAATAGTTAATGTATTTTTATGTAATTATTTTTATTGGTGATTGTAGCGTTCGTTGTTATTTTGCTTACTATTATTTCGATTGTCTCACTTTCCTTTAGTGTACGTATTATATAAATAAAAAAATATATTAACGAAAAAAATACGTCCTATGAAGTTAAGGGCGACGTATAATGCAATTTTCTGCATCACAATCACTTAGGAAAGTAAGACAATCGAAATAATAGTAAGCAAAATAACAACGAACGCTACGATCACCGATAAAAATAATTACATATAAATAGTCAGTAGTTTGTAGTGGCAGAGAGTGAAATGAATATGGAAAGCTTTAAGTGGATACCATTAAGTCAGCGGTGAAAAAGGGGAGTGGTGAGATTGTTAGTTAATTTGCCTTAGGGTGGCAGAGAGGAAAGGGCGGCTAAAGTGTTGTCGTGTTGAGGTGTGGCATGCATTTGGAGGTGGTGGGGAAAGATGAGGGAATGGGGGAACTCTGTGTGTTTGGTATGTAGATGGTACTGATTAATACTTAATCGTATTTAGTGCTCGATGCGAAAGTAGAGCTATCTAGTCAGTTATGAAAACATATTTATGACAATTAAGCTACGCAGAGGGTCCCGCGTTTTAATCCCAGGGGGATGTTTAGACTAAACTCTATTAGTTTTGCCGGGTGTTTTCATATACATGATTAGCTTATATATATATATATATATATATATATATATATATATATATATATATATATATATATATATATATATATATATATATATATGTGTGTGTGTGTTAGTGTGTGTTAGTGTGTGTGTGTGTGTGTATGTGTGTTTGTGTATAATAGAAAAGTAAAGCAACATCGTTACAGTCGCTTTTACATTTAAACAAAGTGGACTTATAATTAATCTCCTTTCCATGATCCTCTCTAGCCTCTATTTATATTTGCTTCCCCGGAATATAGCGGCTCGCGTATCATGTGATTTTCGCTGATATGTACCGAGCTGAAAATTTAGGTCGAGGTTATGGTGAAATGTGATCGCCCTAGCTTCATTACTGGTGTCGTATTATTAAAAAATTAAATCTAAAAATTAAATCTAAAAAAATTATATATTGACATCTATCTGTCAGTAAAGAGGGGAAAAGGACTAGCTTCTATTTTTTATCTTGTAGTTGAAAACGTATGCTCCTTATATTGTTCAATTTTTTTTTTTAAATTAACTGACTGGTGTTTTTTTTTAATTATTGCGGGATACGTTTTCCACATGTTTTCCTGAATAATTGTAAGCAATTTACACATATCATTAATTCTCAGTTCCGTTTTTTCCTTTAATTTCAATTTTCTCCGGAGAGAGGAGTGTAATTTCTTACTTTCTGAATGTTATGTATTTTAGATTTTGAATTTCGATTTCTCTGACACCGGTGATGACGAACACGCGAGTGGGTGTTACAATGACCTCGACCTTACCTCCCAGATCAAACAAATACTATGCTTGTTTGCACGCTACGTAAATACTGGTTGCATTTACAGATAGAAAGGCAAAAATAGTAAACAAATCATACAAAATAAAACAGAGGATTAAAATATCGTCAAAAGTCACACCATGAGCGAGCTGTCATTTTCCAGCGAGACATACATACCCGAAGATGAAAAGAATCTAATAAAGGAGACCAATTATACGTTTCCTATGTGTGGATTTGTAACCGACGGTACTGATGTTGTTTAGGTTATTTGTAATATATATATATAATAATACACAGTACGGTAATACTTTGATTTTCTTTAATAATTGACCAATCCGCCGGAGTGGTCTTTCATTTACTATATATATATATATATATATATATATATATATATATATATATATATATAGTTATCGAGAATTCTCCGACATAATCCATGCAGAAGGGTACCCCTGCCCCCGAAAAAGGGTTCATCTGTTGGACGTTGGTAATCACCTCTGATGCCGTGTGACGAGGTCCTGGTTGCTAAGCATTCCTCCACTTCGGCCTATGATTTAGCTAGACATTGAATCAGAAACGCTTGATCTGATTAATCGGCCGGGCACGTCATGCCAAAGTATTTATTACTTCATCTCTTATTGTAAAATGATATGTGATTCTACAAAAAAACTACCCTTTTTTATTTTCTCTTTAAATATATACATAGCAGCGCTGGCTGATAGTAAATCACGTTACGAACTAAGAAAAATAACAATGCCAAATAGTATTTTTTTCAAATAACCTATATATTTCCATGATTCATGTTTTATTTGGAGTGTTTTTTTCTGTGAGTAATGCTTCCCTCTATCAGTAGAATTTCATTCTAGGGGTTATGCTCCAACTTTTTCTGTGCCATTTTTTTCTACTGAGAAATGTATTCTGAAAGAGATGTTCTCTGGGAGCAATGTACTCTGGTTATGTTCAGGCAATGCCTTTTTATTATCTAAAAGAAATGTAGTTTGGTTATCTAAGAGCAATGCATTCTGATCATGTAAGATAAATATATTCTCGTAATCTAAGAAAAATGTATACTGGTTATCAGGGAGAACAATACATTTTACTTATCTAAGTGCAGTGTAGTCAAAGAATATAATTAATTATCTTATCTATAGAATTATTTTTCGCTACTATAGTCAGGATGAAACTACCCATGGATTGTTGATATGTCGTATAACAAACCAAATTACATTTAACAATTTATCTCGGTATGTTGTTTGGAGAATTGCTTCAGTTTCCGTGGCTCTGTTTCTGATATTATCAAAGAGTAATTTTTGAAATAGCAATGTATTCGAAGAACACTGTGGTCGAAAAGCAATGCATTCATAGAACAATGCCTTCTGACAGAGGTGTTTGCTGGGTATATAACTACTTACACACATAACTATATTTGACAGGTTTATTCAGTATTAAATAACTATAGATGGTGTATATGCCGTAAGACAAAACACACCAAATTAAAACAAATAAATTGAATCAACATAGTAAAATGAAGAGAATCCTTATTGTATAAATATAAAATGGTTCAATACGGAATACATTGTTGACTTGGCATATTATTTTTTCTTTATTTGTAGTAACATTATCATCCGAAAGATTTGCAGAACTATAACCAGCAGAAACATTCATAGCCACACCTTATTTTCAACACCATTTTCCTTACGGCTGCATTCGATTTATTGAGGGAACATTCTCTTCTGACACTGAACATATCATGAGTTAAATACAACTTTTTGAAACTGCGTAAATACTTTACTCCGTTTGATTTTAATAATTATTCATATCCCATTTTATTTTCCAATTGAAAAAAAAAGTGTTCTAACATTCTATCAGATGAAGACGAAGTGAAAAATGTCGGCACGAACTTGTTTTACTATTCAGTGTTCTGACGAAACATTTTTGCAAATTGACCAAGTCCACAAATGTTAATAAAATAAACATGAGCCCAATCTTCCAAAGTGCTCAATACCAAGTAGATCATTTATAGAATTACATAAACTATAGCACAGCCTTACATCAATCAACATACGTTCTGATGCTACGGCACAAATGCATTTGACAAGCTGCCATAGCACTGACACGTTTGTTTTCTGACGTAAGACTATAATATAATTAATGCAATTATATATATATATTATGAAACATCTACTTAGTTGCACGATTGTGTCGCCGTTTCACGGTATTAAGGAACGCCAAAGTGTGTTACTCAGCATTGCGCATTAAGTCTGAGTAGAAGCTTAGGTCGAATATGATTCTCTTTAATCGAACGAATTCAAGTTCTACTCTAAACATCCAGTTTCGATTATTGATATTACCCCCCCCCAGTAAATTTCGCTATTTTAACATGTGTTTACTGCATTTTTTTAAATATAGAAGCTGTAACGTTCACTTCAAAGTAGAATATAATAGATCAGAACGAGACAAAACTGATTTACTTCAAACGTTAAAGAAGAATTATGTTAATATATATATAAATATATACATATATATGTATATTTATATATATATATATATATATATATATATATCTTATACATATGTATGTATGTATATACATATATATATATTTATATATATATATATATATATATATATTATATATGTATATATATATGTATCTATGTATATATATATATATATATATATATATATATATATATATATATAGTGTGTTTCAGGGTGTATATGAAAATAAATTAAATAAAGTGCTAGATCATATACCAGAGCTAGTATAATTCATTTCGATACTGTATATTAAATATTTCAGCAATGTACCGCGGTTTCATCCGAAAGGCAGATTTTTACATTTTTAGTCATCTAAAGATGTCTAAATCTGCCCTTTTTGATGAAACCGCGGTACATTGCTGAAATATGTAATATACAATATCTAAATGAATTATATATATATATATATATATATATATATATATATATATATATATATATATATATATTATCGGTTGTGAACTTGTAAAGATTTAAACACATTTCTAGAGGTTTCCTGATCTAAAGAAAACGAACTCTCTTCCAATAACTTGAGAAAGATTGGAGCTGTCCTTATAGGACTTGAGTAAATTCTACGGTTTCTGTGCTTCTATGAAACAGGTGAATTTAGTCAATACAGCATAATGAATACGCTGTAGACCGAAATAAGCACGGAAAAGCTCTTTGGAACGTTTGAAAACGATCAATTTGCGTTGAAAGGGATTTAATTTCGTATGGGCATTTAAAACATACTATTTTGAATTACCTTAAAAATGAATGAATTACGAACATGCATTCAAAATATTTTGGTATTTCTATCTATTTTATCTTTTCATTTCCTTTCATAAAGAAAGATGCAATCAAATTGCATTTAAAAAACGGTATATGTAGTTGAAGAAATTGTGAAAGTGCTTATTTTTGTCAATGAATTTCGAATCTCAAAAGCATATTGATATTATTTGTATTCACGGTTATTTCTGTCTGTGACGTTTAAAATATATTTATATATAATCATGACATTATAATATCGACATATAAGAAACCGTATGTTAAACATGGTTGCGTCTATATATTTTACGTCTTATTTATATGCAATGTTAAATGTGTATTTTGAATTATTCGTAGTTATTACAAGTAAATAGAATACACCTTCAACATTCCAAATCATACATTTTTTAGACGTGAACTGTCTGATTCAATTTTTTTTAAATAATTTAAATTATCACCTTTAAATTGGAAAATATCTCATGAAATTTATTGGTGTATCATAATGTTAGATGAGCAAGATTAGTTAATCTAGATTACATCGGACAAGATAAGTACCTTTTTTACTTTGGTTATCTCTCTTGCATTAAATATATTTACAAAGTGGAGTAATGTTCTTTGCCTATTCTGACAATTGACGTGTTTGATTAACACGTGTCACGTCCCACTCTCTAAGTAAGACGCTTTTGATAAAGAAGTAATTATTTTGACTGAGAAGTAATTATTTGTAAACATTAATGTTTGATTCATGGTAAATAGTTTCAGTCATATTTTCTTTTACACTCGTCCTATATCTCACAAATACCACCATTGCACATCAACTAGCGACGAACGAATAAGGTAAAATACACTATCTCACAAAAAGAAAATCGGAATATTTTCTTTTAACTAAAAGCATAAAAGAATGATGACGATTTTCAATACTTATTTAAGGGGTTTCATGAACAAACAATTTACAAATAACCTTTAAACGCAAAGTGTTTGAACCCAATTTATTAATAGGTGTGCACATATATTATCTTCCATATCTAAACGATGAGGAATTGTTTTTACTTCAAGGTGTACACGTTGGAAACAAAAACACCTTTACCAACTTATTTTTCAACGAAGACGTTACGTGTAAAACGTGTTTTATTAATTAAATTAGGACAAAAGAAAAATACACGGCAATTTACTGTTTGTCTTCTGAAATAGTCTTAAGATGTAACCTTTGCTGAAAGAGTGGGCCAACATTCAGAAATCTTTAATGTTCATAAATCACTTTTGAACGTGAATTATTATAGCCTAAAATCACAGTAAACGATTCTGACGACTATATTACGTTTGCTGTTTATGTAAATCATAAATGCGGAAATAGTTCAATAAAATACCTCACAGAAAAACAGTGTAAATATATGATATGTTTTTAACATTTGTACACGTTTTGCTTCAATAGTAAACCAGCTCAAAAGTGCTAAATTGAATACTCTAACTACGAAATGTCAATGTTTTTTAAGCTTCAAACGTGACAATATGATAATAAAAATGTGCACTAATCTATCTACGAGAAACAGTGTCTAATAAATATCATACATTGCAAACCCCTCCAAGTGCTGTTCAGATTGCGGCGAGATGCTTTTTCCGCGCTTGTGTTGTTATTTAACCGGGCCTCTATCTGCTCTACCTCAAGTTGGTCGCGCTCGTTCATCTCCTCGTAGAGGGTAATTCCACCCCTCTCCAGATACAATGGAAGCAGTCTCGCCACATTATCCACCTTCTAAAGTCTTGTAACAAAACTCAATCCTTCTATCACGCCACTACACATCACTCGCAAGTAACTGGCTTTAATATATCGCTATAGTAAACGCAGAGATAGCTTGAAATAACACAGAAAATGGCAGATCTATAATATTCCGATTTGGGGGCTGTCAAAATCGCTTATTTTGCATACTCATAACTGTCGCTTTAAATAAGGCAGTTTCACGTTCGCTCCCGAACGTATCTAATGTTTCCTTGCAGCAGGTCAATGCTAGTTGTTCCTGCGTATTTCTTGGTCTCTCAGTACCGTCACCAGGTTATTCTAAAGAGACTCTTGGATATTGCACAAAATCAAAGGCGATTGTAAAAGTAAAGCTTGATGCAAAATCTATATTTCCCCAAAACTACGAGTACATTTTGCTGCACCTGGCATACTTAAGAAGGAGTTAAAACATATTCAAACATGACTACTACAACCAACTAAGTATCCCACATGGGCAGCTCTGATTGTCAATGTAAAAAGACAAATGGAATTGTGAGAATAAGTGATAATTATTAAACTAGATTTAAGTATGCTATAGATGCACCTAAGTTCACCAGATAATTTGTCTGCAAAATTAAATGGTGGAAATTGTTTTTAAACACATATTTTTCGGAAGCGTTTCTTTCAGTTGGAGTCAAAAAAGATTCTGGCAATAGAAGACACACGGTCATACTGTTTAGATTCACAGGCCTTGTTTTCGGTATCAAACAAGCTCCGGCTATATTCCAAAAAACAATGGGGGCAATGGTAACCTGATTAAAAGTATTCTTCGATTATTTAACCGTTCCATGTGCCATAAATCATGAACATCTTCAGCGTTTATTTTTATATGTGAGTAGATGTAGCATTATTGATTCAATGTGTAAGTAAACAAATGTCAATGATACTGAATGAAATTAAAATATATGGGATGTATTTTTGATAGAAATGGTAAGCGACAAGATCTAGAAAATATTGCCCTACATTAAAAAATTCCGGAACTGACCAATTTTAAAATAGTACGCCCGTTACATTGCGTGGTCATCCGCTACAGTTCATTTTTGCCAGCACTTTATAAAGGATGTGTACCTCTCAAAATGTTATTAAAAAAGATGTACCATCAAAATAATTAAGTAAATGCCAGCCTGGCCTAATAAGGAGAAATCATCACTTTAAAAGAAAGATTTTTCTCACAAATTGCAAACACCCAATGGATATTAATGCTGTTTCTGATGCATCTGATTATGGTGTTGGAGTTATCCTTTCACATACATCTAGGTCACTTTAAACTGACGATCGATACTATAGTCAGATTAAAAAGTAGCATTGGTTATAATATTTGTAACCAACATTTGAAATAATGTTATATGGACGTCATTTTCCTTATACATCTGTTGTCAGTATTTTCGGATTCAAGAAACTCAATCGATACAGCTAATCGCCTGCAAAAATGGATCATGCTGCTGTTCGATTATGATTTCTAAATCATATATTGTTCACTTGATGCAATCCTACCGAAAAATATACTTTATCCAGACTCATAGATGACCGAACAAAAGTAAAAATAGAAACAATCATTTCAGCATTGTATGTTGCACGAGAAATTGTATCAGTGTTCGCATCAACTTTAAACCACGGTTATAGCTATACAGATGATCTGCGAGGCTATAGCTTCCAACTTTATCTCCTGACGCTATTGCATTTACACGGTGCAAAATGGATTTATGTATTCAGAGACAAACGCCTGCAACGCTATGTTAAGCGTCAATGATCCTTGTTTGGGGTTGATGGGTGTATTCTTTTCGAAAGAACGTGTGATTGTTCGATGAAAATTGCAAAATTGTGTATTGAAATAATTTTATTTTGTACATACATGTATTAGCTTGATGAAACTTCTAGCACGTATCTATGTCTAATGACTACACATGGACAGCACTGTTCAAAATGTCACTGGGCTGCAAAAGCTTCGAGAAAAACAACCCATTTTCGTTGGCCTATTCCGGATTGAGCCTGGCCAGGTTGTTACATTGGTTTTGCAGGATCTATTGAAAGAAAATGTGTTCTACTACTAGTAGAGGTCTACAGTAACTGGCTTCAATGGTGTCCAATGTCTCACATGTCGGAGATAACTATTCAAAATTAGAACACGGTCACAGGAAATATTGAGTACGGCTGGTAATGTAAATAAAGAGATATGTGAGTATTATTATAAATATATTGAAATAATAGACTTTTAACAGATAAGATTGAAATACAGTATGAATAAGGAGTATTCATTGGTTTTACCATGAGATGTTTGAAGTTTGAAAAAAAGTGTGCATGCCATGGAGTTACTGCCAGAATGAATACATATGTTTCATGCATTTAAAAAAATCATTATCCTTTATTATAACACACACACAGACACACACACACACACACACACATATATATATATATATATATATATATGTATATATATCTATATATATATGATTATTTTTATTTACATTGGCATGTACAAAATCTGCGACACTGGCATGTCGATGTTATCGATCAACAGTTATTATGAAGTGATATTTCATCAGGAAGAGTTAGAATCCGATCTCTAACATCATATTATATTTGGAAAGAACTAAATATGATCAACGGTAAAGATCGGATTCTAACTCTACCTGATGAGATCTCAGTTTATAATAACTGTTGATCGATAACATCGACATGCCAGTGTCGCAGATTTTGTACATATATATATATATATATATATATATATATATATGCATACCAAAATATATATATATATATATATATATATATATACACACATATATATATATACACAGGTATATATACACATATGTATGCATATATATCGCCACATATACTATACATTCACAAACACCCTTTTATCCTCCCCGCGCAAAGTTGTATATCTACTGTACACGCCGTTCTTTAGGAAACACACACCGTTCTTCCGAATACAGTGGCTATGAATTAAGAAATGCATCTAATGATATTCAGCCTGTCAATGCATATATATATATATATATATATATATATATATATATATATATATATATTTTCACGGTTGTACATGCCATTCAACTTTAATACTTCTCAGTGTGATGTTATCTTATAATCTCATGAATATATACCGATGACATGACGTGCCTCAGTATCCCACAGTACGCCCATCTTATCTAATGATCCTCATTAAACGTGTTTACATTTGGACCGGCGTTTTTATTTATCTAAGGAACAAATATAAAGTAAATATTACTAAAGGGGAAACAATAAGAGCAAATAACACCCAAAATGTTGGTGTAATGACTTAGTCAAAGGTAAATAAACACAACCTAACCGTAAATAAAATAAATTACAAGTTTAATATAAACATAAAGGCTAAGTATAATATTGAAAAAAATCGTAAGAACTGTGCGTATTTAGTAAGAACGGCGCGTGCACGTGAGAAAATGTAGTAGAGGTATGCAATTACGCTGAGGGGGAAGATAAGAGTGCAAAACGTATGGATATATTATATGTTGCAATATGTATGTAGATATGTATATGTTTGAATGTAAATGGGTATGCCCACTTAGAAGTGCAATCTTCGAATAGTAATATGTAGATATTGGTCAGTATAGATATGGTATTGTACGAATAGATGTGCATAGAATTGCACGTTCTATTTAGTAACGTATATCCTAGGCTAACGCAATTATTTGAGTGTCTCTTTATACACATGTATATGTGAATAAATGCACTCTTGATTCTCATGTATTTTTAATTAGTTGGTTTATGTTTATAAGTGTGTTTATATCTTAAATCTATATATATATGTATGCATGTGTGTATGTATATATATACATATATATATATATATATATATGTGTGTGTGTGTGTGTGTGTCGGTGTAAACACGTCTAGCCGTGTGTGTATGTATGTATAAGTATGGGTGTATTTGGATATACGTATGTATTTGGATATACGTATATATACATATATATATATATATATATAAATATATATATATATCGGTGTGTGTGTGTGTGTGTCTATGTGTGTATACAGGTGTGTATATATGTTAACATATGAAGAAAGTGTATATATATATATATATATATATATATATATATATATATATATATATATATATATACACATCAGCTTGGAAGAACTTATACGAGTGTACAACCCCTATGCTTATACTTAGGCAACGTTGAATATTCTCTCAAGTAGGGTAATTAAGGGTATAAACGGCTTAGAAATTGGTCAAACAATACTCTATACACTGAAATGATTAAAAGTAAAAGAGAGGTACTTGCCCAAATTTGTGATTAGATATAAGTGTTCTTTGTGTAATTACGTCCTTATCTGTTTTTAACCTGGATAATAACCAGAATAAAGAAATGTGCTATTTCTAATTTCGTTATTTCTCAATGTTTGAGGAAGCTAGCCGGCTCGAGAAATTTCAGCTGAAACAATATACATGTTCACCTAATAATGTTTATATGAGTAAAAGTGTATACTCAAAATGCGGGTGTATTTATATTGAGCCCGTTATTATAAACACTGAAGTTCATGGAATTAACATCTAAGAAACAAAAATAATAGATGAACTATGCACACACACACACACACACACATATATATATATATATAAATATATATATATATATATATAAGAGATTTATGTAGTTTGCTTGAAGCATTGTTTATTGGTATATAGAAATATGATATTTAGAAGGCAATACAATGAAGAGGTGTGACGGATAGACACAAGTTGGAGCAAATAAGGCATATAATGGTGGAACAAATGAATTAGTTTCAACCTGAATACAATGTGTACATACACACATATATATATATTTATTTTATTTTTTCCTTTCACAACACATATATATCTGTCTATCTACACAATGTTACAATGTTATGTAATACCTGTATCAAGATCGTCTGGTGGAAATTCCGTATAATATAATTTTTTTTTTAAATTTTCGGGAACTCTTCACTTCTTCAGAACCGTGTTCAACTCAAGTTCAAGCGTGCATATGAAGGTCCCGTAAGATTAATCTCGCAGAAAATGGTTATGTATTTTCTGCGAGATTAAATCTTACGGCTTCCTTCATATAATAATAAATATATATATATATATATATATATATATATATATATATATATGTGTGTGTGTGTAGGTACACATGGTATTAAGGTTGAAACTAATTCATTTGTTCCACCATTATATGTATTATTTGCTCCAACTTGTGTCTATCCGTCACACCTCTGCATTGTATTGCCTTATAAATATCACATTTATATATATATATATATATATATATATATAAACACACATATATATATATATATATATATATATATATATATATATATATATATATATATATATATATAAACACATATATATACACACATCTATACATATATATATCGTTAATATATCCAAAGGCGGGGAATGCGATTTTGATTCAGCATGAAAATAGGTGATATAATGAAATGAACAAGCGATAGAGTCGAATGTTGATTGGTGAAATAATGCAATTTTATATCAATGAATAATTTGAAATGGTAACTTTATTATAACGCCAGAAAAAATGACTTAATGAATATTAAAAAAAAGGAATTTAGACAGATTAGAGGAGCTTTTTTTCTCATTACAGACAAATGTCATCATTATCATCACCGTCACCACCATCACCACCATCATCATCATCATCATCATCATCATCATCATCATCATCATCATCATCATCATCATCATCATCATCATCATCATCACTAGCAGCAGCAGCAGAATCAGCATCACCATCACCATCATGATCATCATCATCATCATCAACTTTGAAGTCGTCATCATTAACGTCGTCGTCGTCGTCATCAGCAGCAGCATCATCATCATCAGCAGCAGAATCAACAGCAACAGCCGCAGCAGCAGTATCTACATCACTCTCATCACTGCTGATTCCTTGGCAATTTGGCTAGTAGCCAAGTGTATTATCTTTTTTGAAGCTGCACTTAGTGTGTCAGTTCTCGGTCAGTGAGTGAGACATTCTACTCGACCACGAGCAATTTAATTGTTAAAATCAAAATGCACGTATTGGGTGAGTAAGATTACTTACTCTGCATTCCTGGGTGATAAATTCATAGGAACTCAAACAATAAACATAGTTTTAGACATGCTAAACCCATATTAATGATTAAGAGAAAACCATTGTTAAGTATTGCGTTTTATGCAGATTATATTTTTCAAGTAATTATTCTGAAGTAATCCAAGTGTTTGTTATGAGTAAATACACAGGTGCGAAAATATAACTGAATAAACTATGAATCAGCAATTGTGATTTTTTATTTTGAATCAGTGTAAATTATTTTACTTATTACACTAATAATGATATTAGTATAAAGAACACGTTTGCGTGTATATCATAAAAAAGTAGAACGAAATATAACGGAATCGTACAGAATATTACTTTTTTAACACTAGTTTAAAATAAATATGCAGTGGTTTGTAAGGTTTCCTGTGAGTATATATATATATATATATATATATATATATATATATATATATATATATATATATATGCATATATATGTATATATATATACATATATGTATATATGTATATATATATGTATATATATGTATATATATATATGTATATATATATATGTATATATATATATAGCTATATATATATATCTATATATATCTAGATATATATGTGTATGTATATATAAGTATGTATATGTGTGTATATATATATATATATATATATATAAATATAAATATACATATATGTGTGTGTATATATACATATATTTACGTATGTGTGTACTTTTAGTTACATATTTATTTATTACTTAGAGCCGAACACCTCTAGGAATAACACACACATATAATTCCAGTCTAATAAAACATAACATCAGTGTTCAGTTCATCATTTAATACCAACATTAAATTACATGAAAGGGTTAGATGACTATATGTTTGATGCATAATCATTGTTTAATTACTGGACAATTATAAATATTGTTAGACGGGATTTCATTATCAGAGATGTAATAAGGGCATTTTCTTGTCTAAAATGATGGAGTAAATGATATGAACGAATCTTTCTTCTAGATCATCATTACTAAACAACTGCCCATGGTATGCTTATAAAAAGTTATCACAAATACTTTGCTTTAATATGCTTGCAGTGTTTGGAATAGCTAATACATGTGCTTCGAGTAAAGAAACACACAATACGTTCGTAATGATTACGCATATGATGTATATCTCATCAACAATCTTGAGGTTGAATCATTTTGAAAATAAAATATGGTAATACTATTAGTAATTGTATTTCAGCATTTTCTTCATGATAATGTTATTCATGTCGCAATATCTACCAACATAACAGTATATTATGAGCAGTATGACACTAATTCCAGATGTTGTGTTTTTATTTACAAAAAATGGGCATTACAAATAAAAGTTTCCTATATTAAAGAATTATAACCCGACGTCAATAGTTTACTCAACTAATAGCATTATCCACAGTACATATTGAAAAAAATTCTTGTAATCCAGGGGTTCGAAAGGCATGATCGGTAGTGAATAGTCATATCTCTACGCTGATGAGTCCAGATTAAAAAAGGACGGAACGTATACGTACATAGGTAATAAACAATAACAAATATTTTATATTTGTCGCTCCTCGTAAAAAAAGTAGAGCACTGTAATGGTAGTACGAAACAGCATGACGTCACTTGCTTTATAATGCATCATTCCTTCTCTAATAGAAGTAGAATGCCTGGGCGTCCAGCCGCTTAAAAAGTGTTCAAATTATCATTGTTTATCGGCTATTCAGAATTGGCCGAGCGGTTAGCGACGTTGGATTTATGTTGAAAAAATACTTGTAATCTAGGGTTTCGAATCGCATGATTGGTAGTGAATAGTCATATCTCTATGATGATGAGTTCAGATTAAAAAAGACGAAACGGTAATAAACAATAACAATATATATATATATATATATATATATATATATATATATATATATATATATATATATATATATATATATATGTGTATCTTGGCAGCATCTTTTCTTTTATACAAGTATCATTAAAAATAACGGACATCTAGTGTCTGGATATTTTTTCTATGATCCTTTCCGTTTTTCTGATTAGGTTCTTAGTTTCAGACGAACAGGTTCTCAAAAACATTATAGATAAAAACGTACTCCCCACCGACCCAAACAAAAAAGTAAAACTAATTATCTATTATAATAAAACTAAAACTACCAATCTGGTTGTTACTAATAATTATTCACTCCGGATTAGAGTTCTTGATAGGACCGGCCTCGTATACAAGTGTAAATGCCCTTTGGGAGAATGTGTCTCCGACAATCATGAAAATGTATACATTGGGTCGACTGTTACGACGCTATCCAGAAGATTAACTATGCATTTATCTAACGACTCCGCCATAACCCAGCACCTCTATAAAAAGCATTCCTGCCCCCGTTCGCATATCCGTAAACTTCTAGTAGATAACACAAAAATAATCGCACAAAATACTAATAAACTTTAACTCCAGATACTCGAAGCCCTATACATTAAAACAGAAAAAACAGCTATTAACAAGATTAATTATACTATTAGTACTAATATACTCAAATGCCTATAAATATACATTTAAATTAAACACAGTCCTTTATTTTTCCCGCCTAAATAGAATATATATTCACTCCTAGGTCTATGCCTGGTTAACATTACTCCACTGACGATGGACCTGGAAGGGTCCAAAAGCGCTTTGGGAAGCTTTGGCAATTTTATCAGCCAGTTTCCGAATGAAACTAAGAAAAACGGAAAGGATCATAGAAAAATATCCAGACACAAAATGTCTGTTATTTTTAATGATACTTATATATATATATATAGTTATATATATATATATATATATATATATATATATATATATATATATATATATATATATAGTTCTTCATATAGAAAACATACGTGCGTGGGAAAATAATGGATACACTCCTATGTGTGTGTGTGGGTGTGGGTGGGGGCGCGGGTATAGTATTCACCTTAAATGATATACAGTGTTTCACCATAAATAGACAAAAATGAGAAAAAAATAACGACTAATTATAAACAAAAAATATATATTAGGACAAAATAAAATACCTGGCATTGCTTTCCGTAGGAATATAATTATCTTCAAACTGGACATCATTCTAATAAAATGTCTTGCTATTTACAAATACATTCTCGTATATAAGTATTCTCAACGGCTAACATAATAGGATGTCATCCGTATTAAGGCTTCTATTTGTTCTTCAATGCATTTGTAAAATCATCATACTATGCAACGAGTTATCAAACTGAAGAGAAGATTGCAAAAGCCGAAAATGTGTCAGTCCAGCGCTATGTTGTAATCAGTCTCAGATCCAATTTGAAGAGCATAACTCCAGTCCCGCTGAGCCGACCTCGGAGTTGACTCTTTGAATGCCAAATATGATGTTGCTCACTAATCAGTAATGATCAAAGACTGGCAGTATTATCGAATATCGACATTTGCATCTGATATGATTTGTGTGCATCAAGCATTCAAACTGGGTTCTGACGTAATTGGATGCATTTCATCTCTGTTTGTGGTTCGAAAATATAGAACGGGAAAGCTGAATCAAAGAAACGCGCAACGTTGGTTTTGATTCGATATACCTTCGGACATTTATAATGATATTTTCCTAAACGGATTCCATATGTAGTAAGAACACCACAAAAAGGTGTCTAACTCAACGACTAGCTCCAGAAACACTACCAACAATAGCTGTATAATCTAAACGGCCTATGTATATACACATACAAATATTGGTATATATTAATATACTTTTTTTCATATATATATATATATATATATATATATATATATATATATATATATATATACATTTATATATATATATACATATATATAATATATGTAGAGATAGAAGAAAAAGAGTGATAAATATGCGACGATTGTCCAAATTTATTTCAAATTTCAATTGTTCAATGCAAGGTGTATTCAGTAATAAACTAGTGTTTATTATTCTTTCCTTAAGCCAAGGCTTTTCAAAGATCGAAATCTTATCATCATAGGAGATGGATAAGTTGGCTTTCGAAAAAAACAAAGTTCAAATATTTGAAAAATATGAAAATTATTATTAAAGGAATTTTTGTTAAAAAAACGCGGTGAATGAAAAGAAAAATTCCGTGAAAAATATATGCAGATTGTCCGGGTGGTAAATTTCCGTTGAAAAGAAGTCAAATGAATTGTAGAATGTGAAGAAAATTCTTTGCGTGGGAGCAGTGTGGAGAAAGTGCTCAAAATATAGGTGAGTCCAGACGCACTTAAAGGGGATTGAAAAGTGAGAAATTGGCCATTTTTTTTATATACTTCCAGGACCAAATAAGGCAGATGATATCTCGTTCCAGGTTTAAATCACAATGAAACAAAAAGGCAAAATAGTTAAAAAATTTGGGGTTAGAGGGGGAGGGTTTATGAGGTACGGGATTGTTTAAATATCCGCTTTGAGAGTTGGGAGAAAATAAACAAAGAAGGCAAAGGAACAGGAGGAAGGCTGGTATGGGGATGAAGTTAAAGTGACAGGGTGGTTGAGGGTGTGGGCAGGCGGTAGGATATATGTTTTGCCGGGTGGGATAAATCTGAAGCGGGATAGGAGTGTAGAGATTGTATTCTAAAAATAGAATTCAAATGAGTGAGCTTCTAACATTTCAGAGGTGACAAGTGAAGCAGCTTAAACGAATTACAATTGTAGTTACCGGTAAGGGTTTCTGGGGGTTTAAAAAGGGTTAAAATAGAATTAGTTAAAAGCATGGTAAAATAAATAGAGGTGTTAGAGAGAGTGAATGATTAAAATTTAAAAAATTTAAAAAATTTAAAATTAAAATTTAAAATTTAAAAGGAGCTAGGGAATAGTTAATTTTAAAAAAATTTGAAATTATTTTAAAACCAAATTACGGGTTATATGAATAATTAGAAGGGGCATTAAATGACCAAGGAGAAAAGAGGGGGAAATAAATTAATTCATAAATTAATAGGAAAAGAGTTAGTTAAATTAAAGATCAGGTTTATCCTACTCATATATTGAAATTTAGGAGAGGGGAACAGTATAAGGGATAAGGATAGATTGTTTGAAACAGTTTGTTTCGATTACAAGTAATGGGGGTGGGATTAGGTTGGTTCAATCAAAACTTGAGTGCAGTGTCAGAGTCGTAACAGGGTGACAGTTAACAATTACAGTTTAAAATTAAATTCTAAGTTTTTACTTTGGTTTATATTTGATCCTATAATATGTGTATATATATATATATATATATATATATATATATATATATATATACATCTCTTTTTGTCACTCTCTCTATATATAAATACGTATATATAAATTTACACTCACACACTATCTATATATACGATATATATATATTGGTATATATTAATACATATATATATATATATATATATATATATATATAAATATTTGTTATGGTTTATCATCTATGTACGTATACGTTTTGTCTCTTTTCAATCAGGACTCATCAGCATAGAGATGTGACTATTCACTACCGGTCGTACGATTCGAAACCCTGGCTGGATTACAAGTTTTTTTCAACTAAAATCCAACGTCGTTAACCGCGCGGCCAATATTTGAATATTCGATAACCAATGATAATTTTAACACATTTAAAAGCGGCACGATATCCAGGCATTCTACTTCTATTAAAGAAGGAATGATGCATATAAAGCAAGTTACGTCATGCTGTGTTTGTACTACCATTTAGAGTGCTCTACTTATTTTACGAGGAGCTACAAATATATATATATATATATATATATATATATATATATATATATATACAAATGTGTATATGTGTAGACTAAGAGAATGGTATTTTAATATATATGCGGGTGTATATCTATATGCATCTTAATATATATATATATATACATATATATATATATGTGTATATATATATTTATATATATATATATGTGTCTATATATATATATATAGTTATATATATATATATATATATATATAGTTATATATATATGAGCATATATATATGTATATATATGAGCATATATATATGAAAATATATATATATGTATATATGAAAATATATAGATATAAATATATATATATATATATGTATATATATATATATATATATATATATATAAATATATATATATATATATATATATGTATACAGGCATTATCAGGTGGGGATGTGTAACCTTTTTAATATAGGATTATGTATGAACCGTCAAAAAAGAAATATACATGTTTTTCCTTAAACTTGTCACTGGTTTTCATTTCACTATTTAAAGTTTTTTAATCGTAGTGCATGAATTATTTCCCCGTATTTACTCTGATGAGTGTGGACAAAAGCCGCTTTAGTAGACGTATGTATTGATATATTTTTCTCTCGTTTTTCACACTTTTCAACTTCCTTACAGTCAAAAAATTGTCACAAACGTCTATATTCTTTGCCTTAATAACATGCTGTACCACTATAAATTAATTTAAATATAGATTTGAAGGCACATAACTTAAGAAAAAAATGAGAGAAACTGTATTTTTCTACTCAAAACCATGAAGTAAATAACAATTATTTGTATAGATTACATTTATATAGACTCAAATGTGAGTATGATACTAAAATATCTGAATGAATAAAAAAAATGAACAACGTTATCAAAATGAAGACCGGGTACTAACAAAACGCCCCTTTCTAATAACTAGAAAATCCTTCTGCTAACAAGCACACTATGCAATATGGAAATAGAACACATTGTTTTATGCAATTATAAAATAATTAAATATATGTGTAAAATAATGGAATCCTCTAGATTCTCAAATATCAGTTTCTAGTAAAATAAATCCGAGATGAAACATGCAACTCTATAGGCCTGACGAGCGCATTGGCATAGACATCTGAAGACATCCATACACATAATGATGAATGCCACTAGTTTTGAAACAGCACCGAAGAAAGTAAAATATGTTTGACTACAAAAAGTGTATGGTATATTCTAATTGCTTTACAATTAATACAAATACAACATGGATAAGTATAGTAAAACACGTGTCAGTGTATACGGATAAGTTATCTGTATCTTTTTATTATTCAAATGCCGATGGCTACACATAAATTGTATGATGTTAAATATAAGGAATATTTAATTATATGTATTTGTTTTTCATATTTAGCCCCAATGTGACTTGTATTCTGTTGATAAGCTTTTATATACCTGAGATGAATATGATCAAGTTACAGTTTCAGTTACAGTTCATTGAACTTATATTATTGATTAATTATTTGTTATCTTTGATATGTTACATACAAAACATCATGCGCCTGTAGTAAAATAAGAATATTAAAATATCGATTGAACTGATTATTATTGTTATTATTATTCTTATCTTACTCAAAATCCTCATACAAGGTAATTTAAACTATGTAGACCCCTGAATTGTATGGCCCCCGCAAAAAAAGATGAATACACTATTCTGAAGGATGAAGGCTTAGTTGAAACAACGTATAATATGGGAGCCGCTAATTTATACAAATTAAATTTTTTTTTTTATTATAATCTTTTACATTGTTCTCCATAACACTATATCAACTGTTACAGTTGTGTGTTTTTGCAGACAATGTATTTAATGCTACATAGTTTAATTAGAATTCCCAACGGTTTTTATTTAAATTCAACATAGATTGATTCAACCGTCGATAAAATGAAAAAAACGCGTATTTTATCGCAACTTAATCGTAATTTATCAAAGTGATACAAGGGAATATTAACTCTTTTAAAACAGGTACTAATTGAATCCAACATCAAATAAACACACAACACTTTCTCAACCTCGCGTTGTTCATTATCTTTATTAATTGAACCATGTGTTTACCAGCCCCGTTCCACGTTCAAGTCGGCCAGGTTAACGAGAAACGTGATTAATCACAACTATTGCAGCTAATCCTTCTAACCTTGCTGAACCTTATTTCGTTTGAACGCATGATCTTTCCGCTGTTGTGCCGGTTAGGGGTCTAAAAGTAATCACTTAATTCCATACGTCAATCCCAAAGGATAAATCAATAAACGTCCATTCTCTCGCGAAGAGGACACTTAATGCAAAATGCCGATCCTATAGGGCCAATTTCTACATTATGAAATCCTCTCAAAGGCGCCTCTAACTTGAAACATGCATTCATTTGATCGATTCCTTATGAGAAAGCCGTTTCAAAACACTTGTCTCTAACAAGGTCAACCTACAGCCATTTTAATTCATTAATTAATAACTAATACAATAATGGTGTGGATTATAAGCACTTCTTAAAATATCTGACTGAATCTCATTCATTCTGAATAAGGATACTTCAAAGGATGCAGTTTAATTGTTGCAATTATCAGGTTCTTGGCGAAGGGCCTATTTTATCTTCGCTTTTTCATCCTTTCTTTAATGATTTCTATTGTAAGGTATTACTCACAAGCGGTTCTCAGACGAGTAATTCTTTGCGCAATCTGATTCTATAAAATTATTGAATAAAAGATAATAATGTATTTGGAGCATGCGTGTGATTCATGTAACAGGACATGTCTCTCAATGACTGGTTAGGAAAGCCACACGAAATACAATTGTACCTACAAATACGCACATGACAAACGGTAGAACACAGCTATGCTTAAACAGAACCATGTTGTCCCGTGTTTTATTCAAAGCGAGGTATGTAAAAGTAAGTCGTGGCAGCTGAGTCAACAGCTTGCACAAAACGAACATTGCAATCTTCTATTCTCTCCCTCTCTTTCTCTCTCTCTCTCTCTCTCTTTCTATATATATATATATATATATATATATATATATATATATATATATATATATCGATGAATACATAGTCAAGTCTACGTTTTATGATGGTGCGCACTCAAATTTAATTATTTAATTCCGATTAAATCACAATATACCCTGAACGATATTAATAACACACTTTTTTCATACGAACATGACACCATTAACAAAAAAAGAATAGGTTATTCAGAATCATACAGTAATTGTATTCATCGATGTTCAATAGCAAATTTGTAGATGACGACATTCGACAAAAAGTATCGTTCTTACCGAATTAATCTATCTATCTATCTATATATCTATCTATATATATATATATATATATATATATATATATCATGACAAATATACGGAACTCCAACAACACCTTGCAGATACTATTACCAATTACGAACACTCTTACCGTGTAATTATTGCATAACAATGTCTATGCAAGGAATCAACTTTACTACTGAATCACACGCGACCCTACATTAATGTATCTAACCACGAACTTAGATGACCCCAAAAAGAACTACATAATTTTGGAGCTAACTGCCATCTTTTTAATCAATTTAACCATAAAAACAAAAAAAGCAGAAATAGAATTACTATATGAAAAAAAGATAAACAACAAACATAACTGAAATTAAATCAAATCCCGGCTTACATTATCTTTTACAAGCGAAAGCTATAAAAAAATCGACATGATAAAAAACAATGCAAGTTATTATTAAATCCCAATCTTAAAAAAGCCGTTAATGAACTTCGCAATCATTCAAATATCATAATAAAAAAGCCGACAAAATAAATATATGTGTCGTACTTAATAAAGCAGCCTATACACTAAACTTCAAACAATTCTTGATAACCACACTAAATTCAAAAAAGTAAACAACACTCCTACAAACATGTTAACGACATAAGTAAACAGAATTATGACTGCTAACTATGCACAAATGATCAACTTCCTAAAATATTAGGCGATTACAAACGAGGGTATTTATACGGAACAGTTAAGATACATACACCTAATTCCCCTCTGCGACCTATCATATCTCGAATTACTACTCCTATATATTTTTCACAAAGACCTTAAGTGTACTTATCAGTCCGTATTTACTTAGCAAGTACTATATTAAGTCCACACGAGCACTATAATACATTTTACAAAGCAAACAACCTGATAATAAAATAATGTCCCCCCCTAAACGTAGAAAACCTATTGTCCAATGCACCTGTGAAGGAAACAATATGCATAATCATCAATAATATATACAATAACCCGTGGCTTACTTCCCAACATGAAATTAATTTAAAAAATACTAAAAAAAACTACTATTAATCTGCACCACGAAGTACCTGTTATGACTTCAAGGGAAACATTTATACTCAAAATGACTGTGTTTCAATGGGGTTGGTTATTGGTCAGATTATTTGCGTATTCTATATGCAAAACCTAGAAATCAAAATATTCAATAACATTATAATTCCTTCTAGTAGTGTACGCTATGTCGACGATTCTTTTTCTAGTTGATAACAGTGAACAAATCCACAACTTCAATAACTTTTAAAAAAAAACTCTGTTTTTAAATTCACCCTAGAACTGAACGTAAATGACATACTCCCATTCTTAGATGTTCTTTTTGACGCCTCTAATAAAGCGTTTAATACTTCCAAATATAAAACACCGACCAGTATAAATTATAGTCTTTTGAATTTCAAGAGCGGGTGTCCTAAATGATAAAAAATAGCTCTTATAGTAAAAACAATTCCTCCTCAACTCCATACCCAATAGAAAAGACTAACGTTATTTATAAGTTTAAATGCCGTATTGGAAGAATGTAACAAGCATAATTATAATAAAGATAATAGCTACATTGATTTTTCAAGCACTAACTATCCGAGCGCCTAATCACGCATCTTAGAAAACTGTAGATAAATCTACGAACATCTACAAAAAACATAACTACCCTCCCTCTGATGCGAGACACATTCTAATTAATAATACTAAAATTATACATTCCATAACCAATTTAAAAAAATACTCGGATCTATCTAAATAAAAACACAACAACCTAAAATTAACAACATTACATATGCAACCAGTGGAAAATTTTAAAATGCTTAATGTTATGCAATTGTGTTCTGTGATGACATCCAGCGTTGCTGAATTTAAAATCGCCAACGGTTTCCTGGAATAGTGCGAAAACTTCTGTACGCGTTTCTCTGCTGTCTTTTTGAAACTATCTTCTTTCTCTAGCTTTTTTTGTTCATTTGCTTTTTTCACCTGAAGATGAGTCAGCGAAAAATCAAAAACGTTCGTGAAACCTGTAAAACCTGTGAAACTTATGAAACCTATTTATTATTATTTTTAATTTATTTTAGTACAAAAAAGACCATTAGAAAAATTGAAAATATGAAACGGGTTAATTATACCAATGGATGCTGTTATTTTTTAAGAATGTTTGCATAAATTAGAAAATGCTACTTAAATACGCACACCATATATATTTCTCTCTCTTTCTCTGTCTCTGACTCTGTCTCTCTCTCCGTCTCTCTCTCTCTCTCTCTCTATATATATATATATATATATATATATGTATATATATATATATATATATATACATATATATATACACATATATATATATATATATATATATATATATAGAGAGAGAGAGAGAGAGAGAGAGAGATAGAGAGAGAGAGAGAGAGAGAGAGAGATACATACCCAGAGGATCTTTCGTATTATCACATTGCTTAAGCCGTCTAGACATGCGAATGCTTAAGTTCCAGATTTTTAATCGACCGTTTTTACATCACTCCAAGCTTCTTCGCAATCGGCAAAAGCCAGCCTATGGCATTACTCATATAAACGATTAGCAGAAGTAAACACGAAATCTATATGTTGTTATAAAAAGGTTGCATAATCGCGATGCCAGCTGGCAATTGACATCCGGTAGTTCTCAACACTCGAATTGATGGAGACATATAGGTATCTTCAGGTAAACTATTTTACTATAAAACATCATCCACCCTAGATTGGTTTGACATTCAAGTGTTTCAAGTTTAATGTGAAACCCACATGTTTTGTTGATTTTCGACTGTCAAAAGTTTAGTTACTGTACCAGCAATATATATATATATATATATATATATATATATATATATATATATATGTATGTATATATATTCTTATGAGATTTTCTATAAACTGTGTTCAAATCAAGTGTGTACATCTCATTTCATTGTTTTTTTGTCTAGTCAGGATATTGGGTCACGCGTAATTGCCTGAATGCAGAACATAAAATATATTAAAAAATACGAATGTTTTTCATCACTTAGCCAGAGAATGTTATCCAAGTATGATTTCGACTTCTTACAAATTCAATGCTGCGGTTAGTCTCCCTACAATAGACAATATGTCTTCGTGAGAGCCATGTAACACTTCTATCAGTAGATTACTGAGACTAACTCAGGTGTATATTAAATATTTTCCCCGGACATATAAATCCATACATCGGACAAGTTCTCATGGGAAATAGGCTTTAGCTTAAAACTTATAAACGCGGGGTAAGTCGTAAGTGCTTCATGACTTTCTTCATGAGCTTGATTTGAACACTGGTATTGATTATTTCAGACGAAGTTTCAACGATAGATCGACAGTTTAGTATATAAAATACGTAATTAATTTGAGATCAAATCTTGCAAAATTTGCTAATAATTTTGCTAATACAAAATACGTATTTTTGTCTATTTTACGGCATGTACACACCGTATCAGTTAATATAACTTCGGAATAAAATATCTATTAAATATAGACCAAAGATATTTACTTAAAACAAATAGATTATTGATCTGTTGTTTTAATATTCTTTTATAAAACGGACGACATTAAACACTAACATATCTAACTTTAAAAATATAGTATAGTTATTTCCGTCATTTGTTAAACTAAAAATGTATTTAATTAAATGTTCTTGTATTTGGAGTGGCCGAAGTTACATATCTTCCCAACTGGTGTTTGTGCCTGATTGAATATTATATATGTGTTGGGAAATCTATTAGGCTAACCACATAACACATTACAAGACGGTATGCATTACACACATCACGCAACCTAACTTAATATAAAACTAGCAGGAATGGTCACAAGATGCGGAACTCGTAAGAATTACCTCGTTAGTAATGCGTGGAGGTGTCAACGTTAGACACTGACAAAACATGAACCGATATTAATGTGTTCGTTGAATCTGCGATTTATCTTTGGTTTGGTATGGTTTGGTAGTTTTGTTTTACGGCATATCAACCCTTTTTGGGTTATTTAATGCCGAATCTGGTCTTGTTTTCTTCTCTTTTTTGTTTCTTTCCCCTTTTAATATCTGTTTCTATTTAACCCATAGTTGGGACCCTAACAGGTACTATCACTCCAGGTCAGGGTGGACCTGGGAGCAATGGTAATTAAGAGGAGGCTCCACATTCCCCAACGTCCGTAAGCCGGATCTCACCATCGGATGTAGTTTACGGTCATATCCAGGACCGGGAGTAGGGTAGGAAAAATAAAAATAAAAAAGGGGAGGGAGAAAGGGAGAGGGGCTGTTGTTTTTGTTTTTGGTTTTGTAGAACATAATTAAGTTTTACAAACAAAAAAAAAAAAAAAAAAAAAAAAAATCTATGTAGGTGAATTTCGTCTCAGGGAGCCAAAGGGCAGCCTGATCTGGTATCACCAGGATTTATCTTTGGATATCGAAGTTACACCGTAATGTTTAAACACAACCCGAAAATATTAATTATAACTAAAGTATATTGCAGTGGCGGAAATTACAATTCAAATATAAGCGGATACACCGATAGCTGATATTCAAACTTTTTTTCATGCGACTATTCGATATGTGTGCTCGCAATGAATTGCTATTGACCATAACACCGCAATAGCATCTGCTTTTGAAATGTTCAACCTTTCAAAAATATTTAGATCCATTAAGATTAAATAAGATTATCTATATACTACTAAAAGTCTATGGGTCTTGTATGTTTGCAATCAGCTTTCAGCTTTCCGGTTTTCAACATCCGGTTGCGCATGCGTAAATAGCATCGTCTTAAATCTGTTAATCCGATTCCGTTAATCTCTTACGATTAACGAACGCATGCAATTTTTCATTCTGGAAATTTTTATATCGCTTTTAATATAAACAATTTCATTTAATTTCATCAAATAGTTTTTTTGTTTACTTGACGACTAAAAACATTCAACGGGAGCACTTCGTAAAGTCTGTCGCAGTTTCAAACCCTTTTAAAAAACAAAAACAAACAAACAAAACAACAACAATCTATATATTAATACGCTAAGGTGTACGTACGTGTGTCACGCTTCCGGCAAACGCTCTGCGCATGCGTGCCGCACCTAGATTATTAATAACATTTAATTAGCCTAATTTCTGCATAGTATTTTAATTATTTCCCTTTAGCGCAACGGTAAGCGACGTAGTATTTTTGTCTTTGGCCCGACTGGTTTATAGTTCGATCCCAACCAGCCGCTAATATTTTTTCTTCTACATTTCGAGCGGAAGGGGAAGAAATAATACATTTTTTTTAATCTTTTAAATGAAATTGTTAGTTGAAACTAACAATTTCATTTAAAAGATTATATATAAAAATTTGAATTTAACTATAATAAGTATTATGGTACCTGTTCAGTGCATATTTACCTATAAGTATGGCCAACCACTTATAATTCAGTAACTGTAATTTTAAAAAAAAACAATTATAATAAACAGAACGACGCATAGAAATCTATCTATATTCTTTTTTCAACAATTACATTTAATTTCATCAAATAGTTTTTTTGTTTTCTCCACAAGTGTCACGCACATACATGAATTCCATAGCTAATATAACAAACTGACCCAACGGGTCACGGGTGGTCTAGTAATTCCTATAAATTTCCATTCTATTTGGACAACATAATAAGCGTGTGAAGCAATATGAACATGCATAATGAAGCATAATAAATATCTGTAAAAGTAATCACCTTAAAACCATTACACATTTACATACCTTAACAAATATAATTTACAGGATTTTAATGTCCATTATATTAATACACGTATTTTGTCCTTGAATATGTAAAGGGTTCCTACCTCTACGTGCCTCTCACATTACTGTTATGATTCACAATTAGTGGATTATTTGGTGTAAGTACCAATTGCAATGGCGTAAAATAAAACCAAGTTGTATATATCATATGTAGAAAATTGAAAAAAATAAAATCCTCAACAATGCATTTTGCTATGATCGTTACATTCATTTGTTTTGATATGTCTTACTAGTTATGTGATTACACTTCTAGAAGAAAAATAGTGTTCACGCAAGAACATTCTAGCAACTCTTAAATTTAAATTCAATAATACTATAGACATGAGATTACATAAACCGATACAAATTATAGTTTCATGATAATTTGCTTAAATAATTCAAGAACACACGATAAACTAATATTTAAATATAACATTCTACATTTTCTACAAAGAAAATATGTCCATGCATGCAAACTAAAAGACAACGTTGAAGGTGTTACAAATACTCCAAAGCCAAGACAACGGACAATGTAAAAAGATTGCAGATTATATTATTTTAAGCGAAAATAAAACCAAGGTGTCAAAATATAAAGACTTTGTAGTAAAGATTCAAATATAGATCACTACAAATAATACGAGGCTTCCAAAAATCATAACTATGTGAGATGATCTTGTTTATGTCTACTACGGATATTTCTGAAGTGTACACATCATCATCATCATCATTATTATTATTATTATTATTTTATTACTTACTTATCAGGAACTAAAACAAGAAAAAACATACTTGTTGGATTAACTGGTAAAAATAAACGGCGTTCCCTGTGGTCTGAATGGCAACACGTCTCCTTTGACTTCTGATACTCTCCGGCTACTTTATTCATTTATTTTTATTATAATTATTTCTATATTTTTTCATCATCATCATCATCATCATCATCATCATCATCATCATCATCATCATCATCATCATCATCATCATCATCATCATCATCATCATCATCGTCGTCGTCGTCGTCGTCGTCGTCGTCGCCATCATCATCATCATCATCATCATCATCATCATCATCATCATCATCATCATCATCATCATCATCATCATTATTATTATTATTATTATTATTATTATTATCATCATCATCATCATCATCATCATCATCATCATCATCATCATCGTCGTCGTCGTCGTCGTCGTCGTCGCCATCATCATCATCATCATCATCATCATCATCATCATCATCATCATCATCATCATTATTATTATTATTATTATTATTATTATTATTATTATTATTTCATAGTAGTCTAAACTTTTGGATGTTTTTAGTTAGAGTGTTCTTTTTTGGAAGCTTTTTGCAGAATTGGAGAAATAATTGTCCCGTCAATTTGTGTAAACCATTTATGGTGGTGTTTCGTTATAGTGCCAAGCAATCCCCGGTGCAGACTTTGATATTTATTTATTTTTTGTGTTCTTTCTCCTGCACTCTGGTACCGAAGAGGCGGGCCATATCAATGATGAAGCGAGTTCTCTTATTTTTCTTTAGAAACATTAAGGCGGGTTACGAATGTTCAAGAACCTTATAAGTCTGTATGCGCATACCCCAAAGAAGTTTCACATTGTCGTTCTCCTGTACAACTTCTGGAGTATTCTCTTACAACTTCTCATTGTGCTCCAATTCAGCAAGTTTGCATATATTCATGTGTGGTTCCTGAAATCGTGTCTCTATCTTTTATACTGATGTTGTGTTAGCATTGGGAATTCAGATAAAATATGTGCTAAGGTTTCTACCCTTTCATTAAACAATCGGCATATCGGTGATTCTTCAGTTTTGTCAATGTAATGTGTGATAGACCTAGTGTCGGTGGCTTGTTTCTGGGCTGCCATTAAGATGCTCTCGCCAGATCTTTTGAGATCACCACTAACTAACCAAGTCCAGCTGTCATTATCTCTAAATGTAGGATTCTTAAATAATACACTGTGTAGTAACTTTCCAAATAAGTTATGCTCTCTCTTTTGTAACCTTTTATTATTTTTCACCCCAATTTTAGCATTTCCTCCCTTTTAACTTCAAGAAGAAGACTCTCATTATTTTGATGAATATATTTATATAGATAAGCTTCTTTTATATTCACAACATCTGCAACACTAAGTAGTCTTTTACCATCTTCCCTTCTAGGTAGATGCAATCGATCTGAATTCCAGGTCTTGTCAAAAGCCACATAAATTGTAAGCATGTTCAGTGTTTTGGTATTCACACATTTTAGTTAAAACAATTTTTCTTCTTGGCTAAATTTCAAATTCTCTGTTATATGACGAAGCTCTACGAATAGAGTATTTTATGTTAATTTAGTGCGTTCTTAAATAACTATTGTCTATCAACTTTTTTATTTATTTATAGGTGGAAGGAATTTAAACCCTATTTAACTGCATTCGATGTTATCACTCTTTGAACATGTGGCTATTTTGGCGCAGTATATTATTGCCTGAATGGGCGGATTAATACAAAAAAAACAGAAGATAAAACGCGTGAGATGACAAAAAATCCAATTGTACACTCGCGCTTTTTAATATTCTGAAAAAGGCTGGAAATCAATGAGAATCATTGTGTCTTTCTTTTCTTCTATTTTGTTACAACTTAAGATTTCAGCGTCATTGTTGTAAGTCTGTAAACTTTCACCTGACAACAGGCACCGGCGGCTAAACCTCTTAGCCACAGACGGAGAAGGATGTGGCGATGAAAGAAATAAAGCCTTTGGCGGATGCGCTACTAAGATAGAAAACATAATCTACCTAACATGACAAGGAAAATATATTTGTGTAAAAAGCACTAAAAACATATCTACAAATAAATAAGAACAGTATTAAAAAAGGCGACAAGTTAGTAAAGATAGATTACGGAAGCTTAAATTATACATAATGAAAGAACACATATGACAGAATAGGAAAGAATATATATTTGCGTAAAAAAATAAATGATAG
>OY744527.1:117859369-117904369 GCA_963556195.1 Sepiola atlantica
TATACACAACAATTCGTTCCTTTGCTTTTATGTCTACCTCCCTCTCTCTCTCTCTCTCTTTATATATACGTATATATGTGTGTATATGCATATATATATATTTACAAATATATATATATATATATATATATATATATATATATATATATATATATATATATATATATATGAATTCATGTATAAACACACTAAAATACATGTAGACGCGCGCACGCACGGACTAGCATACATAAACCAAAACTATCAGAGAAGAAGTAGTCCGTAATGAATCTAAAGTGTACTCCTATGTTCACCGGAGAAACTGACAAAAATGAAATGAATCGCAAAACACGAAGCTAACCGCAGGATACAAGTCAGAAAGGCACAGGCTTATAAAACACACAACTCCGACCCAGAGATGTAATATATATATATATATATATATATATATATATATATATATATATATATATATATATATATATATATATATATATGAATGAGAGTTAATAACTAAAAAGTAACTTTTAGAGAAGTAGACCTATTGTGAGGTAAGGAAAGCTTAATATAGTAGATAGAGAAAAAATATGATGAGTCAATGAAAAATAGTTAGACCGGCATATGGAAGCAAATCAATATCTTCAGTTGTTCAGAACAAGAAGCATTTAGTAAATAAAAATATGTATTATTCTTCTCTTTCAATTTATGATGATAAGATTTTAATCTTTGAAAATCCTAGCTTAACGAATTAAATTGAAAGGGAAGAATACTACATATTTGTATTTTCTAAAGGCACTTTTAAGATATTGATTCGCTTCCATTTGCAGGTCTAACTATTTTTCATTGACTTATCATATATATATATATATATATATATATATATTAAATACCCTAAATTGTTTTTCATGGTAAACTACTGGTGATCCCTTAAATAATTTTAGAAGCAAACTAATATAGAACTGAAAAAGTTAAATTTACTTACATAGGATATATTCCACTGAACGACTTGGGACTTACGTTTTTTTTTTTTTAATACAGTTTTAATGGTTGAGAAACTTCCAAGACTATATATATATGTATATATATATATATATATATATATATATATATATATATATATATATATATATATATATATATAGAGAGAGAGAGAGAGAGAGAGAGAGAGAGAGAGAGAGAGGGAGAGAGAGATAGAGATAGAGATAGTATCTGCTTTATTGTTTTTCTTACTATTTCAAACACTTAATATTTAAGCTTAGGGATAAACGCACATACGCACACGCACGCTCGCATGCGCTGACACCCCAACATGTTTAGAAATACACATATTTTCAAAAGGAATATAATATCTGAGGAGAATTAATATGTTGGAAACGCGTTATAAAATTATAACATCATAAAATTACAAAATAATTAAATAATAACATTTTTTGAAAAAAAATTAATTTCAGAATTTGTTAGCCTTAATTATATATATATATATATATATATATATATATATATATATATATATATATATATTTATATGTATATATATATAGAGAGAGGGCGAGAGAGAGAGAGAGAGTGAGAGAGAGTGAGAGAGTGAGAGAGTGAGTGGCCTAGATGATTCGATGAGAATCCTTACATACGTTTTTGTCGAGCCCATAACATGATATTATCTGCTTTATTGTTATTCTTACTATTTCTAACACTCAATATTTAAGGTTGGGGATAATATGTTTTTATTACTGATGAGGCTAGAGTTATAGTATTTGATATGATATTAATTGGTATAGAATCTGATTGACATATAGGCGTAATACATCTGACATTTACTAGAGACAAACAAACAAAGCAATATTGAAATTATTAACGCCACAGGTACATTGAGATTCTAATTTTGTTATTCTTTTAAATATAATGCACATTTGTATTTCGTATGGTAATCCCTAAACCGCGGTAAACACGCCATATTAAGTGTGTACACCTGTTCATCAAAATAAAATATACTTCTCCGAGTACCAACATTAAAAGAATATAATATAGGTATTTTTTGAAGAGCTATGTCCTGAATCAAACGACGTATTAACACATAGTGAAAAGGCATAAGCTACAAGTTTATATAGACGCTTTATATATATATATATATATATATATATATATATATATATATATATATATACATACGTATTATACATATTCTAACCCAATTTTTCCTACAATGAAATCAGCATGCGTGAATTGCAGATCATACTACTTCAAGATTGCATTCATTACATATGCTATCGAGCGCAATAAACTGTTCAGTACCAGAAACTAGGAGGAATTATATGCACGCTTTTCGGACGACAAGTAAGTTTTACCTTTTCATAAGGATGCGGACGCAAATTGTTGTAATAATCTATCACATTTTTTTCATAAACAGTTATAAGTGAGAGATACTTAAGTATACTTTCAGCATCGAGAGAACCATGGAAAATCTCAGAAATTTTAATCGAATGAGGGGGACGTATATGAAGTTTGGAGCAAGGACAGTGAAAGGTTGGAATTTCTTCAGAAATTTTTTTTTCTTGAGGCCAACACATGATAAATGAAAAAAGAGATTGCACTGGTTGCAGAGTCGGCCTAGTTTTCGTTTATTAGTGGTTGAGCAGACTTGGCATGGCTGGTCGCTAGAGGATCTGGTAGACATAATTATGGTTGGTTATTATTTTCGGGGATCTCGGCAAGTACGGAGCCTTTTTTTCTTTACTTGAAAAACACAGTAAATGCAAAGAAACAGAATGGCATTTGATTGAGACGCAGACGATTTAACCGTTAAACTATCTTTTGGGACGGATATTGGTTTCATTTATCAACAATGATAAAATTAATGAATAAAATTAAAAATTAGCATCGTTCATGCCAGCTAACCAACCACATACAATTATACAATTGGACGAGCGATGACGACAAAGAAAATATGATCCGCAAGAACAAGTTGAGGAACGTCAGACACGGGTGTGTCTCGTGTTGTTTCAGCGATTGAAATTTAAAAATAAAAATCGTTGGAAACGGTTAGTTGAAATGAGGAATATGAAAACGTTTCGTTGTTTCACAAATGGACGAGTGATGACGAAGCGTAAACAACAAAACGTTCTGATCAAAATTCCTGAAGCTGCTCGCATGTCTGCAGCCGACGCCCTCACTTCTTTCATCAATCGGGCCTTCGACAACAACGACGACATCTCTTTGGCTCAGCTCTTTCTGTTTGCTGTGGAAGCTCTCGCCACAGACCGTGAGCCACAAAGCAATTCTCTCGTCAGCAGAATTAAACATAGAATTGCTTATTTCGTCAGAAAAGTTACCCTTAATGAAGCCTTTTCCCTGCAATCTGTGCCCACACATACCGAGTCTACAATTAAAAAATCTGGCAGCTCGAGAATACGTCAAGCGATCAAGCCCAAACTACTACAGGGCGATGTTTCGGCTGCCGTTAGAATCATAACCTCCGACGACACGGTCGTTCGTCAATCGGATGAAGTACTAGTCGCTCTCCGACTGAAACACCCACCGACCCCAACGGACACGGACACTCCTCCTAGTTTCGAAGAGATTGACTCCCAGGATATTTCGGTAGAACAGGTTATGTCCGCACTCAAGTCTTTTCGACCATGCAGCAGCGGCGGCATTGATGGTCTCCGACCCGGGCACTTGAAAACATCACAGCTCCCCTAACAGCTGAAGCAGGTCTTCGCCTTCGCTCTGTTATTACCCGTCTCTGCAACTCATTGATTAACGGCCAACTTCGGAAGTTTGCACGTGATCTCTTTTTCTCCTCTAACTTGCCTGCCTTCCGCAAAAAAATGCGGCGGAATACGCACGATAGCTGTTGGTAAAACCTTCTGCAGAATCGCCTCAAAAGTTGTCTTTTTTGAGGCGTCAAAACATCTATCGCTCGAATTTCAACCAGTTCAACTGGGCGGCGGTGTCCCAATGGGCTGCGAGGCTGCAGCTCATGCCATCAGAGCAACATTCAATTTCATCAAGAAAAGCATCATACTAGTAAAGTTAGATATGACAAATGCCTTCAACACGGTGCGCAGAGATCATTTTCCTAACGTGTGCCATCGTCGGGTCCCTAACATTTACCGTCTTGCCCACACAGCTTACGCTGAACCCAGTCTCTTATTGTGCGGAAACAACTCTATCACGTCGGCTACAGGCGTCCAGCAAGGCGACCCAATGGGCCCCTCCTTCTCTGGCAGTCGACGACATTGCACAATCTTCCTCGATACCGATCAACACTTGGTATCTTGACGACGCCACTTAAGGCGGCTCTATCGATTCGGTGCTCCAGAACATTGAACGGATCGTCCCAGCTCTGGCTGAAATTGGTTTGTTAGTTAACCCTAACAAATCTTAAATAATCGACTTGAACTGTTCCACCGTGGAGTTTAACCGGGGAATAGATGGCCTACGACTTGCCCTGGGATCCGTCTCAATAAACTGAACGGTACAACACAATAATTATTGGGTCGCCTATCTGCTCTAAAGGTATAGCTGCATACCTACAAGACAAGTCTACTAAGCTAGAGTCTATGGCAGAGCGCTTCAACATGATCGACGCTCATGCGGCACTGTTCCTGCTGCAAAACTGTTTTGCAATGCCCATACTTCTATTCACACTGAGAAATGCTCCATGTTACAACAAAGTCGATCCTCTGGAAAATTTTGACGAAATTTTACGTCGTTCGACCAGTGAAATTTGTAATGTTAATTTTGACGACACCGGTTGGCGCCAGGCCACTTTGCAGTTTCGGTTCGGAGGCGTTGGTTTGCGCTCTGCAACCGATACTGCGCTGCCGGCTTATGCTTTCTCGACTCACGCTTCGGCAGGTCTCGTTGACGAGATTCTCTCCTCATATCTCGAATCTTTGTCTTCAGATTTTTTGACAGCCGTTTTGGCAATATAGACGTAAACAAACCTTCAGCAACCTCCCGATCGCATACATCAGTCGTCCTGGGACGACATTCAATGTCAATCCATGTTTGCCGAGCTCGTCCGTAGAAGTAACCAGCATAGAGTTGCCTGCATGAGAGCGTCGGCTTCACCTTACAGCGGTGCTTGGCTCAGTGCCATCCCTTCGACGACACTTAGAACCCTCTTGGACAATGACACTATCCGGATCACCGTCTCACAACGGCTGGGACTCCGTTTTGCTACTCACACCGGTGTCGCTGTGGGCAGGTCGTTGACGAGTTTGCCCTGCATCCTCTTTCTTGTCGATTTAGTGCCGGCCGCCTGCCTCGCCACTTCGCCCTTAACGACGTAGTCAGGCGAGGTCTCGACTCGGCAGGTTTTGCATCAGTCCTTGAACCAGTCGCTGGACAGGGGCGACGGTCGCAGGCCTGACGGGATGACTGTGTTTGCTTTCCCGGCCGGAATACCGCTGATCTGGGACGCGACTTGTTCTGACTCCTTTTCACCAGCAAGGGTTTCGGAATCCGCGGTGAAGCCCGGCACAGTGGCTCCGCTCGCCGAAACAAGGAAGCGCGGAAAATATAGCTCGCTCACTGACCGTTTCGTCTGCCAACCAATTTAAGAGGAAACGTCGGGTGTGCTTGGCCCCGAGACTGTTCAATTTTTTCAGGATATTGGACGGAGGGTTTCTACGTCTAGGCACGAGCCGCGTAAGTCAGCCTGGTTGTTTCAACGCATCTCCCTGGCTATCGTTCGTGGCAACGCTATGTCAGTAACGGCGGCGTCACTTCCGTTCTAATCGTCATTTGTTGACTCTCTCTTTCTTTCTCTGACAATTGTTTCAAGCATTATTGTTTTATTTCACTTAATGAATCATATCAAAATAGTTTTTTTTAAATAATTATATAATCATTTACAAAAAAAGGTTTGCTTCTTTGAAAAATAATACAAACGGTTATAAGTGTATAGTGATTATTTCACTAATTGTAGGGGTTAAGGAAATCTCGTACATTTCATTGACGAAGATCCGTTCGACATAGTTAATGTTGATATGTATCGTCACAGTAGAACATTATAATTATTAATGCGTTTGTCCATTATTTTTGTTATTTATCGTCTATATTTCAATATGTTAATACACCATTGCACAGCAAACGTGTATACTTTGCTTCATATATACATTAAGTTCGTAAAAAAGCAAAAGAATCGCATAACGACAACACATGTATTGCTTCTATTTCAGAAAAGAAAGAGATTTGTACATCTTGAAATGGCGTTGGATTAATGCTACGGTAGGCAACAATTACAAACCAAAGATTTACAATGGTGCCATAGAAAAGACTTAATTTAATTGTTGTCTCTAGTTTTCCTAAAGAACTTAAATAACGATTTATTCATTTAAATTGTGTTTTTATTGTATTTTGCATAATTCGCGGAATGCTTGGAGATATATTCCAACGTCTTTAATGTTATTATTAAATCCGTAAAAGAGCGCCGATTAATTTTTAATTAACTCTAAAGATTTCATGATGTTTGAACAGACAACAAATGCTATTTAAAACACGTCACTATAATCCATTCTATTTACTTTTTATCGAATATTTAAATATTTTAGAAATATTTTTCGATTGCAATTACTTTGAGAAATCACTTCTTGATTATGGGTGCTTGTATAATAAAAAGCCGAAAAAAAGTTTGTTTGTCTATTAGTGTTGGAGAGGTAAATAAGGGCAGGTAACTCTTCACACCAGCTCTAGCTTTCGAACAATATTTTTCTAACCCTAAACCCTAACCCTAACCCTAAACCCTAACCCTAACCCTAAACCCTAACCCTAACCCTAAACCCTAACCCTAACCCTAACCCTAATCCCTAATTCCTAACCTTTACTTTTACCCTAAACCTAAAGCTTTTATGTCTAATCGACGTTCTCCTTGCACAGTAGCCACATGTGCAACGCCAATTAAAGCCATCAGTTTTAGTTACTGGAAAATGTTGCTTAACATTCGTGGTAAGAGTTACCTGCCCCTTATTTACCTCTCCAACACTTACAGACAAACAACACATTTTTCGGCTTTTTATTATACAAGCACCTGATTCTGACCAGCAATTGTTTTTGTTTTTGTCGGTAAATGTTTTCTTTAATAAGGTGGTATCTCACTCTGTGTTTTTAAAAAAATTATACTTAATCCGGTTGAAAACGGTTTTTACATAATAACGGTCACACAATTTGCTGCTTACGTTCGTAAAAAATAGCTAATATGTCACTATCTATGAAAACTTTAACATAATTAATGATGCATTTTGAAAGGACATACCAAACGATTTATTTTTCATCTTGTGTGTAGAGCAGAATGGCATATATATATATAAATATGGTCTAACACATTGCATTATAATGTAATTACATGCGGCCACTAATCTCGTCTATGTGTAGGATTACGATAAGTAAACTGTAATCCTTTGAAATCCATTTCGAAAAATACATTGACTGGGTCTTCTTTCACACCTATGTATACAGTACTACAATTTTGAAAATGCATCCATATTCTCTTATTAACCAACAAATTAATTAACTGAAATAGATGCGAAATAAATGTTGTAATGAATGTATATCAGGGCACAGTGCGTATATGTTGGTCAAACGGAAAGTTTACGTTTTGGACACAGCGTCGGTACGAGAGGGTTGGCAGCATAACTGTGTTGTCATCGTTGCATCGGAGCACATTATAACACACCCTGTCCCCAAGAAATGAAAGCTTTTTACACACATAGGTAAATGTTCGATGCACTGTTGATATATACACACGCATATTGTCTAGTAGATTAGAGTTCCCACTTAGTGTGAATCAACCCTCTTCTCTAGAATTTATCGAGGTTATAAAGAAGTGCTATAATATATATATATATATATATATATATATGTATGTATATATATATATATATATATATATATATATATATATATATATATTAGTGTGTTAGAGTGAAATAAATTCCAGAGGAAAAAATAAATACAGTCCTGATCGACAACCTTCCTAGAGTTGGAATCTCGAACAAAATATCCGGTATGCAAACTTACAATTGCTTAAGGAGTAGATAGGTTCTGCCTATCGCCGGCCCTTGCACTCCTTCTTTGTCTATTAGCCAGGCGGAGAGGTACCAGCGCTGGGACGCCTCTACACACTCAGTGACTAGCCTTATTTCCTTACTAGGACAATGACGTCGTTTCTGTTTCTCTATATTTGGGCAACTTAGAGAAAGTTGTTTCGTCACTAAGTTTCACATGGGCAGTTTGGGTCGCTCTTGTACCGACATGTTTAGAGTACAGGTAAGACAGCTTGTCTGGCTACTGTTTCCGACTGACAGGACAGGAGCCCAAACTCTAGGGTAGCGCTAAGAACAGCTGCTTCATCATCAGTTGCATAATACCGTAATAATTGTATATTCCATGTCGCGCGTGGAATGGGCCCCTGCGATTATCTCCGGTTGGCTTCCCCGAGGCTACAACCCCCATGGACAAAGCCGCGACTAATAGACTGGTTGTGTGAGCTTATTGACATCAAACAAGGACGTACCTTGTCCAACCTACTCTATAACAAAACAAACATGTCATTACAAAAAAATCAAATCAAACCTAAATCAGACACTCAACAAAACACACTTTCGCCTCCACCTTTGAGGCTCGCATTCACAAATATCCGGGGACTTAGAACCAACATAAACGACGTAGAAACCTTCCGCCTGACAAACTCCCCGGATATCCTAGCTCTATGTGAAACAAACTTTCAATCCTCAATATCCTCTCACCACTTTGTCATGACTGACTACATCCCACTCTACCGTAAAAAATCTGACAAACATATGCACGGGCAAGGAGTTTATGTTCGGAACACCTTCCCCCTAGCAAGAAAACACATGTTAGACTTTAATTACCAAGACTGCATGTGCCTAAGATTGACATATATAACACGTCAGTTACTTATATTTCGTATACCGTTCCCCTTTCACCCAGGACTGTACCCTGCTGAACGCTGTCTCATAAAGCATAGATAAAGTACTCTAAATTGATTCGAATGCCCAGATACATGTATTTGGGGATTTGAATGCACACCACCGTCACTGGTTGGGATTCTCCAGCTTTACTTACGCAGCCGTCAACTCTACGCATAATTTCTCCTTATCTCACTCCCTTTCTCAGACTGTCGATTTTCCGACCCGCATCCTCGATCTAGTAGACCAGCAAGCCTAACTGCTAGACCTCTTCTTAACCTCAATGCCCAAGGCTTGTGTGATGAAATCCCTTATCACCCTAAAATGTTGCCCAAAAGCTGATGAACCGTTGCTCAGAATAACGAGATACTATGAGCAGGCTGACTTTGAGTCAATCAGAGATCTCATCAGCGACGCCCCATGGAAGGAAATCTTCTCACTCCCTGCTGACCAGTGTGAAATGAATTAACTGAATGGGTCACAGCAGGCATTGAAGCCTATGTTCCAATGCGAAAATTATTCAGCAAGCCTCACTCTCCCCAATGGGTCACCTCGGAATATGCAGCTGCCATTGCTGAGATGCAGCAATCATTCTGTAAATTCGGCCGCCATGAGTCAGCTACTAATAGACAGAAAGTTATAGAGTCAAGAAATAATTGTAAGGCCGTGACAGGCGACGCAAAGAGAAGGTATACTGAATTAACAAACACACGCATTCAGTCACAGAAACTAGGTACTCACGATTTCTGGAAAATCTAAAATAGTGTAGTGAATAATGGTCAATCAACGATTTCCTTACTATCAAACCACAATGGGGTCGCTTGCACGGCAACTGAGAAGGCTGAACTACTTGTCCAGCGTTTTGCCTCTAACTCCACTTTGGACTCTGATAACCACCCCTCTCCCAAAATGTCCATTGCGGAACGAAGTCAGACTTGATTACCTGGTCATCACCCCATCCCAGGTCAGATACATCATAAAAAAGCGTGTGGGCCTGATCTCATACCAGTAATAGTAATACAGAAATGCTCTACTGCACTGTCCCCTTTCCTCTCCAAGCTCTACAATAAATGCCTAGCCGAATCTTGCTTCCCCGATAGCTGGAAAATTGCCATGTGGTACCAGTCTACAAACATTATGAAAATAGAACCGATCCTCAGAACTACCGTCCAATCAGTCTACTGCCGATCTTTGCTAAAATCTTTGAATCCTTAATCAATCAAGCGATAATCCGGCACTTAGTTAATGCTAAACTTCTTTCTGGGCGCCAGTATATGTTTAGACAAGCACAATATACTGCAGACACCCTACCGGTCATCTCTGAACGCATGTGTCATACACTCGAAAAGGTAGGCGAAGCTAGGGCAGTAGCACTTGATATATCTAAGGCCTTTGACAAGATATGACATAAACGGCTTCTCTCGAAAATACGCTCATACAGTATTACTGGGCAATCACTTAATATAATTAGATCCTTCCTAGTCAAAAGAAAGATGCAGGTTGTCATGGATGGCCGTTAATCTAAGCAACATGACGCAATTGATGGTGTACCCCAGGGATCTATCATGTGACCTTTATTGTTCCTGATCTTCATAAACGATCTCCCTGATGACATAGAGTCTGATATTGGTATATTTGCTGATGACACCACGCTTTACTCTCGTCATTTTTGCAAAACAGACGCGATCATATACGAGGCAATGGGTGAATCCTTAGAAAATAACTCCCAGGCTTTAGTCGATTAGGGCCATGACTGGTTGGCAACTTTAATGCCGCTAAGACAAATCTACTTTCCTTTAATAACTGCAAGAAATTTCTCCAACCACCGATTGTCATCGCAAATTGCACCCTGTCTGAGAGTTCAACATTCAAACTCCCCGGTCTACCCTTCACAAGTAACATGAATTGGAACACATACATTGAAGATATTGCCAATACTGTAGCAAATAAAGTGAGCTCCCTTTACCGTGTTAGTAAACTCCACACACCTGAGATCATCCTGTATCTATTCAAAGCCACCATCCGCCCATGCATGGAGTATTGTTTCCACATCTAGGTTGGTGCATCATCTACTAGTCTCTCCGTCTTCGACAAGGCCCAAAAGAGAGTCGCCAACCTAATAGGTGCCCCACTTTCAACCAAGCTCAAGTCCCTGTCCCATCGCCGCAATGTAGCATCCTTGTGCTTGTTTTACAAATACTTCAATGTATTATGCTCCGATGAACTAGCTACACTGGTGCCCCATCGACGCAAATTCCCTAGCCCAACTCGTCAATAAGCTAAATTCCATACATTCACTGTGGAGGCCCCAAGATGCCAGAGAGCTTTCTACTCCAATAGTTTCTTTCCTTGAACTGCTGGCCTCTGGAACTCCCTCCCTACCCCTGTTTTCCCGACGTTACTGACATGCAGCAATGTAAAACTTATTTAAACAGACATCTCGCTGCGCAGCTCCTAATTTATGTTGACCCGCCCAAACATTTTCTCTTTTTTCTCAGTAGTCCTTGACGTCTACAGTGGTGTCTGCCTTGGTTGGGATGAACTATGTTAATATATATATATATATATATATATATATATATATATATATATATATATATATATATAATGCATATATAAACAATATTTATCAATAAATATTAAATTATGTATAACCTAAAGACGCTAGAGTTTCATGAATGGAAGAAAGGAAGGAAAGGAAGGGAGGGAAGAAGGAAGGGAATTATGAAAGAAGGAAGGGAAAAAGAAAAAAAAGGCATAATAAAGTGAGCAAAGAAGTGAGGGAGGAAGGAAGGAACGAAGGAAAGAAAGAAAGAAAGAACGAAGAAAGGAGGAGGTGAAGAGAGGGAAGAAGGGAGGGAGGAGGGAAAGATAGAAAAAATATTATTATTCACATGTATCAACATCTATTATATACGCATACATCACGTATTAATATATATATATATATATATATATATATATATATATGTATATATATATATATATATATATATATATATATATATATATATATATATATATATACTAATTCTATCGGACTTTAATTTGAGGACATATTTCGGACAGTCTGACTCGGGCAACATTGTTTCCTTATAGTTGCAACCTCTTAAGAGATAGATACATATATTGATATTAAAGAGATTGAGAAGAAAAGTGGGTCGCTCAGAGAGAGTTATAACATATTCTTCTTAGCTTTTAAAATGTATTTTAGTTACATATCTACATAAACACAACGGGAATGGACACATCTTTATTTAAACAATGCCTACTGAACATAGAACAGTTGCGAAGCGTATTATGAATTAGAGATAAAATGACATCGCGAATAGTAAATACGACATTTCCATAAAATCTCAATACGAATATTAGACTTAAACTACTAAACAACATAGTAATCAAACACTATTACATAATTAGCATGCATCGACTACGCAAAGTTCGAGGGATAGTCTGCAATAAGTCATGCCTTCTGTGAATGCTCACAATGAGGGTAATATGTTTAGAAATTGATATCCTGAGTGCTGGCATCAGATACTGGCTTAACACAGAGTGAAGCAGTTTCTAAGATAAAAGACGGAAATACGGAAGGACGTGAATAATGAATACAATTGACATCATGGAGTTTTTTAATAGTTGTATTTTACATCGGTTGTAAGACTATCCTGTGTACGTGACAAAATGAAGTTAACGTATAGAGATTAACTTAGCAATTTAACGTAATGTAGCCGGATTTACACAGTCATATACTTCTATATTTGAGCACACGCTGTTTTATATGTTGAGTAAATATGTAAACTCATACATTGCTACCAATTCCGGCGTTGCCCGTCAGACATATATATATATATATATATATATATATATATATATATATATATATATATATATATATATATACTTATTTAACTATAAATATATTAGCAAGAATGGTTGTTTTTAAAATTGAAATACCTCTAGACATAGCATGAAGCCATTTCATGTAATGAGCTAAAAGACAAATACGATTATCGAAAAATAAGAGATGCCTATTTATCTTAGTCTTGAAAATACCAAAGTAATAGGTAGGATGTACACAGTCAAGATAGAGGAGAGTTCTGCAATCCTGCAGTTATTGGAAATAGAATGAAGTATAAAACAAGTAAATTGATGGAGTAAAATAGGCCAACTAGTCAAACGCGCTTATACAAAAAGCGCGTGAATTTAGATCACATTATTCTGACTAACACATTCGATGATAATAGTAAATACATACTGAGTCTAGCATTTCTGGGAGAGAGAGTACAGAGAAAGTAAGGTAGACCCAATACAACTACGGATACGTTTCGGCCAATTATAAATAACTCTAAAATCTTACAGAGATTCATCAGCTCAAATATCATAACAGTACTCGATACATGGTCTTATTGTACATTTGTATAAATATAGTATAGCTCCGTATGTTGAGAAAGTGTTTCGAACGATAGAGAGAACCGATGTTACGAGAAGCAGAAAGAGCAATGGATTTGTTGTATGACATCCTAAAAAGATTTCATGACCAAGAAATACCAGGAAGTTCCAAAGTCGATGTTTCCTTAAGAGCAAATCCATGCATGATAATATTAGGCAGAAAAAAGATACACCTACGAGTGAGAGACACAGGCTGGGTCTTAACTAAACTAAATGAAACAAGCCATCCCGTACTTCAATCCACAACTGAACTCAGGTCAACGTCTAATCAGCTGCATATTTCGACTGATCCGAGTGAGATTGGCGACTAGCAACACCAGAATAGAGTATTGTATCATCAGCATAGATGTTCATTTTTCTAACAATATTATCTGGAATACTATTTATATAGAGAAGTAACAGTGTTGAGCCTTGACTGGGGCAATGGGGAACACTAGCATAGATAGGAAGAGAGAATAAATTATTTTCAAACGTCAATCAGTGAAAAAAGAATCTAGTAATCGCAACAAAATTCAAACAAATACCATAACCCTTAAGTGTGTGTAGTAGACAAGAATAGCACACCCCGTCTAAAACCTTCGAAATGTCACTCATTTGAATTATCCATAAACCGAAAGATCCGCTCAGTAAGAACAGTTAAAATATCAGTAGTTGAACGAACACCCCGAAAGATATACTGAACATCACTAAAGACGACCAGACATCCCAGAGAATGAATACGCTTACCTTTGATATACCTTTCAAAAACCTTGCTAAAAGCGACGAGAATACTAACAGGACAATCCTTAGTTGGGTCAGACCGAACATAATTTTTAAAGATAGGGACAGCAGGGGAGTTCTTTTAAGAAGAATCGAAACACGACTTAGACGAACAGAGATTGAATGATTTAGAGAATATAGAGGAAAGCCCACTAATACTAGTAATAATCAGAATTAACCCCAGCAATCATACTTTTAGTGATAATAACATAATTTAGAGACGTCAGTTTTAAATGGAAAATCACGAAATACGAATAATTGTAAGAAAAATTAAGATCAAAAAGATAAGCCTTATCCTTAGGAGATGAGATGACGTGAAGACCAATAAAAAGAGGAGATATAGTAGACGACAACCATTAATAATACTATTGTAGTTTTTCTCAGAAATAACGAGAGCAAACCCTTTGAGATAGGATAGAGTAACCCATCCATTTAGAGTAGCTTAACTTAGCCTTAGAGATTGCTCTCTTGTAGGCATCGTTAGCACTTTGTGAGAGTGTCTAGCAGTCTCATAAATATCCTGATGATACTGATTAAAGTAATGGTTACGATGAACAATGACAGAAGCACAAACAGATGAAGACCATGAAGATGAAGTGGATGAGGGTTTGTTTGAAACATTTGATGAGGAATGGGAGTTGCAATTCTGAAAAGAAGCCAGTCAGTAAACTCCTCAACAACCTAATTCGGAGACATACCAAAGATAATACGTCATGAAACGTACTCCAGGAAGATGCAAAGCTATTCCGAATCAGCTTTCCTATAGGTGAACGTCTTCCTATGGAAGGTACGATCAATAGAAGACGTAACAGAAAAATTAACTTCGGCATCAACACGAGCATGATCAGAAAGAGCCCAATGGCGGAGAAAAAGAAATAAAACATCAGTCAGGTACAGAAGTTAGGAAAATATAAATTAAGGATGGTTTATGAACATCATTATCATAAATATGTATAGGGAAGGTGACAATTTATCACAAGTCATGAGACAGAGGAAAGTTAAGACATATTTCACCAGCTAGGTCTGTGTGGTTAGAGTGAGAGCCGGACAGCATTGAAATAACAAAAACCAAAGATTGAGGTTGACGAATAAATTTACAACGCATCATCAATACTGTTGGATATAGCATCAACAACAGAGCAGTCATTATATTAAGGAGAACGGTACAAAAACAAATAAGAAGTGAAGTCCTGAGAAGACAGCCTCGGACTGATGATACAAGGCTGGAGAAATGTGAAATGCTGAGATCTTGAGAAGTAAAAGAGGAGGACTATGCACATGCGTTGAGGAGTATCAGCAGACAAGAGGTAAATAACCAGCCACATGTAAATCGTTGCTATCAATAGAATGATCCAGATTAGTCTCACAAAAATAAAACGTTCGAGGAGATGTTGAATAGATAAATCACCGAACATCAGGAAAGCTTGACCTGGGACCTCTGATCTTACTATAGGCTATAGTAGGTGTTTGTTATGTGGAACTATTGAATGCATAACTATAAAAAGGGAGAGAAAGGTAGATTCACTTCAATATAAACTAAGTCTGAAATAGACTTAACCACCAGGATTTACTCCCATGACCTACAAACAGGCTATCTAAAACAAGGTAAAGTAGCCATTCAAAAGCACAATAGAGAGGGACCGGGTTGCTAGGATGGCTGCCAAAAAAGTTATACCTCTAAACCTGTTACGTTGCTAACCAGAAACCAGCGTTTTTATCGTGACGCCATCACGATCAAACAAAGACTAACTATGGTGTTCTCCCCAAGGAGTAATACACACTCCTGTCATTTCAGACTCTCGGTATCAGGAGTGGCCAGGAACAATGCAAGAATGAGAAGGTGTCAGCTCATGAAGTATTTATCTACCCACATATATAGAAAACTAGACATACTTTCTTTTTTGTATATTTATTTTTTAGTATACCTTATATTATATGTGTATATATTTAGCAGTCATACATATAAAAGAGAAACTTACCAACACATCACTGCAGCTCAACATTCATATTTTTGGTTATTGATTTTAAATTCACGAATATTATTTTAAACATTTTCTATGGTGTGTTAGTTTATCTCTAGTGAGCGATCCAGTGCCAAGCGTAAAGAAAAATAAATATGAACGTCTTTTTCTTTTTTTTTGTCTAAAAACAACGACTGTTTCCAAAGAAATTGACCGTGTAAACAATTTCTCTATAATAAAGTATCACCTGACAAGCAGAAAGAAAAATGAATATGTATTTCTTTCCCTTACTTTCCATTCTTCCCCTAAATAATATTTTGCTTTTAGATTAAAGGGTCACCTTCCTAAATAAATTTAACGTAAATTAGCACCCACTTCCGGGTCATTTACGGGTAATATTGAGACAAGGAACAAAATGAGTTTCTATATCTTAGGAGAATACACATTTACTATAACAAAGGTTATATTTTTAATTTATTTATTTTCGGACGGGTGGTGGTTTTTATTTTCTACAATAAAATAAAGTACTTTAAATATAAATTATATTTTAGTATAACTATATTTTCTGTTTTCTGCTCAATTTGTTTGTGTGTGGATGATGGAGGAGGAGCTTAATTGGTGTTGTGCATTCTTATGAATAATTCTCTAAAAATAAGATGTCGTAATGTAAGTACTTCAGACTTCTCTCGAAAAAGCCGAATCAAGTGCCGATGCTTTTACACAATACGAACCGAACAGAATAGACTTTTAAAACTAAAACAAAACAAAATAGTTTATAGTTAGGTTAAAGTTAGTTTGGGGTTAGTTGGGTGTGTGATTAGTGTTAGTTTTGGATTAAGTTATGGTAAGCTTAATGTTAGCGTAAACAATTAAAGAAAATAAGAGTTTGGTTCGTATTGTGTTGATTGTTCAGAAAAGTTCTTGTACAAATGTTACCGTGATTTTCCATAGGACCTAGACGAAAATACAATGTCGTTGTCTCAAGTTCATCAAAGAAGATAACTTACCAAAGAAACATATGATAGCATCCGCCCAGTGGGTTCCCAACGTCCCAGAATGTATGGGTTACCTAAGGTCCAAAAATACATTTTTTAGACCTATACTTTCTATGATAGGTTCAGCCAAGCATTAATTAAGGAAATGGTTAGCGGAGATCCTCACACCGGTACTGGATATATACTCTGGATTCTGCAGTCCTGACTCATTTCGATTTGCAGAATAATGCGTAAACTTAGGTGTTCTTCGGATACCGGGCACCTATATTCGTGTGATATATCTAGTTTGTTCACTAATGTGCCTCTCGATTAAACCATCAGGATTTGTTCCGATAGTCTCTATCGTAGTTACATCGCTAAGCCTCTTTTTCCTGAACATATAATTTTAGAACTCATGGGTTTAGCCACTAAATCTGTTGAATTCAGCTTTAACTAGAACATATATCGTCGAACTGATGGGGTAGCAATGGATAGTCCTTTTGGGCCCAGTACTGTCAAACAGTTTTGTTGTATTTCAAGAGTAACTGTTATTTGATCTGTTGCCTTAACCGATGTGCTATTTCGTTATGTGGGTGATATTTTTTTCTATATTTACATCCAGTACGGAGGCTAAGGGGTTCTTACGACATTTCAATTTACTTCACCCTTCATTGATGTTTACTGTGAAAGGGAGGTGTATACTTCACTACCGTTCTTAGACGTTCTTGTCGAAAGATCGGATGTTGGTGTTGCAACCAGCATATACAGTAAACCTAATTTCACAGGAAAGTATATTATCTGGGATTAATTCTACCCTAACATCAGAAAATACAATCTGATTAAAATTCAGAATATCGGGCTTTGCTGCTCTAGTGTTAAACTGGATGCAGAACTTTTAAGTATGATATAAATTATTTCGTCCAATTGTTATCCTTTAGATACCACCGAAAGTTGTGTAAAAGACAAAATCGCAGCCTTTACAGGCGGAGGATTTTTTAGCTGCCAAAAATGTCCCGTTTATGTGAACCTCCCATGGAGTTGTATTAAAAGCCAGGTGTGATCACACAACATTTCTACAGCCGTGTCACGTTGTTTTTCTTGCAACTGAAGTTCGAGCGGTTTTTAGAACCAAAACGCCTTTCCCACTTTTCGGAAGGATGCTATCCCCACCATTCAATATTACATGGTCGTGTATCGCTTTCACGGTCAGTGCGAGGCTGACCACGTTGGACGTACCATCCATTGCCTAAAGGTAAGAATTCCCCAGCATATCCCCTTCGATACGCAGGCAAACGCAGTTTCCGACATTCCGACGTTCACAAGCCGATGAGTCGGCCATTAGTGAATATTTATTACAGTGCCAAGTTTGCACTAGAGGGTACTCGCATGAGACATTCTTTAATTTGCACAGAGCTCGTTCGAAATCGCATTTAAAGATTCTCGAAACGGTTGCTATCAATTTACGACAACTGATTCTGTGCAAACAAAAAGAGTACATCCATAACTTTGAACTGATGGGTCTACGTTAAGAAGGTCTTTTTACATTTTTTTTCTTTTTTATTAGTGTTTTTATACCCTCGATATATATATATATATATATATAATATATATATATATATATATATATATATATATATATATATATATATATATATATATATATATCAGTACCTGTGTTCTGACGTAGACTAGGAGAAATATAAACACATGCTTAATCTATATAAACTAAATATTTAATCACCACTTCTGAATAAAGAATCAAACCAAATAGATGTTGTTTTTAATCAATAGCACTTGGGATTTCTGTACATATAGACCTGTACTTTAATATATTAATATAATTTATGAGTCTTATTTCCGCAGGGTTTCTAAACATTTTCATAGCAATATAAACCCTATTTTATTCATTGTAATTACCCACATTGGCTCCTATTTCATTTCTATGAATGATGCACAGATAGTTATTGTTTTAAAGTTGAATCATTATTTCATACCTTTCGTTCGACGACTGGGCACATACTACGCTAGTAAACCAATACACCGAATCAATTAAAATGTGGCTTTTCTTAGCTCTGTTTAGATATTGTGTAATCGGTTCGATGTTATGCCCAAGAACGAAAAATGTATTTTGCCTGACACAATTATAAAAGCGGTGGTATTTATAGCCGAAAAATCATCAACCATAAAAGCCAAACAATAACTATCTAATATAAATCAGATGAAATCCATCAACGTTGGTTCTATTTTGAATATCGCCAAACGTTTTATGTAATATTGTTAACAAGAACATATTTACTAGTTGCCTTCGAACGAAATTTGGGAATTCCTATAGTTCCTTATTCCTATAATACAGCAATAACGACTGCATAAACGAAAATGATATTGGAAAGAGGGTTCGCTACGTATATGAAGTATTTAACATGTTTTCTTTATTAAAAAAACAAGCAGGCCCCGTGTCGGGCGTTGCCCGGGGAAATATAACATACCGATATTTATTTTTAAGTTAAATAAATAGATTCAGAAAATAAATCATTTCACTGGGAGTAATTTAGGTAATTACAATAGGATTTAATATTAACCTGTGTGCTAGCGTTCTTGTGTTTGTTGCAACAAATGTCTCCTTTATAGTAATAAAAGTTATAAGTACAAAGCTCTTGGATACAAAATGTGTGATGTTTTACCTTCTGGTGCCAATATGTATAGACATTGTGGAGAGCCTACCCTTGAACATCCTACATTAAACTGCCTATGGCTAAAACAAGGTGAAGTCAAGTTTGGACCAACCACTGCCAATGAGTGTCCTTGGGACTTGTTTATTGTCATGGCAAAACACAATTTAACTAGGAACTGAAGCCTTTTAAATTAAATTGCAAAATCGGACGGAATAATGGGTATTCTGGAATGACATGCCAATTTGCTCTTTGCCACACTAGTTAGTATTACAGCTTCTATCACATGAGGTTGCATGCGTTTAACACACAGTCTCGTTCCATTACATCAAGATTCCGGAGTAACATAATTGGGCATTCGGCTTTAATTTGTGTGTTGGCATACCAGGCAATTCTAATGAATTTAACAATTCTGTAGGGTATTGTACAGCCTGGTCGTCATCGAGAGTAGAATCCACAGAATTGAAAGTGTATTCATCACCTGGAATTTCATGAAGCAGTTGTTAATTGATGACATGTACCATGTCATTTTTAGGAGCTAGAATTGCTCTCTTCGTTAGGTATTCAGAATGCACATAGTTTTCGGCTATATTTGGATAAACCTTGCTACTAAGTTATGTGAGTGATGAAACAATTGAGCCAATACCTGAAGTAATAACAATGTTGCCATTGTTGGTTGTTGCAAGCTTGCCATCACCTATTTTTAGGAGTAGGAGGGCAAACTCACCAGCCATTGTGTCACTATTGAGATGCCCACGCATGTTTGTAAATAACGTTACAGTCTTAATGTACTTCCACAAATATGATAATTTAATGCAAGCATTAAGCTCGTACGTGGGACTTCTACGTGGAACAATAGGAAGCGTTTGTCAGAAGTCACCTGATAATAAAAGTGTCATGCCACCCATAACAAGATAACATCTCTTGAGATCACGCAATGTTTTATCTAGACACTCGAACGCTTGTTTATGTGCAATTGTACATTCATCCCATACGATCAAGGAACACTTCTGTGAAACTTTAACTGAATCTGATCCTTTTTCTATTTGACAAATCGGATCAGCATCTTTTGTTAAGGATAATGGCCACCACAATCTGGAGTGAGCTGTCCTACCACCAGGTAGAATGGTGGCTGCAATGCCCGATGATGCCACTGCCACAGCTATTTGGCTTTCTGACCTAACTTTAGCAAGAATTAACTTGGTAACAAATGTATTTCCTGTACCTCCGGGTGTATCAAGGAATATAATGCCACCTTGCTGATCTTCTACAGTATTAACTTCAGTACGAAAAATATGAATTAGCTCATCATTTAGTTGTGCGATACCATCTCGAACAAGAAATGCTTGCTCATGAGGTTGATAACTAATTTCACGCGTCCATGCAGTAATTACCAACTGTGTATTAGATCGATTAGGTGAGGTAAGATCAAATTTTGTCAGTGTTTTACCATTCATCTTATTAGACATATCTTCGATATCAACCAAAGCCATATTGAATATGTCGTCTGAAAATGTCATATCAACTTCAGGCTGTTAATTGCGTTTCCTAAGAAGGAACATTTCACTAAATGCTTCTGTGTGTGCATCCCAAAGTCGTTTTGGATGAGACAATGCACATGATGTCAACATGATGGCAAACAAATGTCTCAGATTGTCAGCAGATTCAGATATAGATTCTTCCTGTAATGTAGCATCCCAGTGCTTATCATCCTCAAGTAGTTCATGTACACTACATGCATCCCTGAATGTAGTCATAACTTGACCATTGATCGTGTTCAGGTCATTAAAGCTTTGTGGACCTCTAAGCAGTCTGAAACAGAAACAGTCAAATTGATCTGGATACACGGTGTATACCCTGCCCAAAACATATGTTCTTTTAACGCACGGATAGCCTGGAACCGGCTTACCCTGTACTCGTCGCTTGAATACCTTACTTTTAGTGTCCCAGGTATAATAACGTGGAACTTCAGAGTACAAAAGTGAACGTGCAAAAAAATCCGTTTGACACAATTTAAAGAAAGCTGTTAGAGTGGTTGAAGGTGGATTTGCAACTCTATCTGATGCAGTACTTTCTAGCAAAATATATCCGCTGTCCATTTTCTAGATGAACATATAGGTAAATAACTGGAGGGCGATGTGCATGTATGTGACAGTTAACTATTCTCCAAATGGCTTCATTGGTTGAAATGTAACGTCCCGTTTCGTATTTCTTAACTTCATCATGAGCATTACTTTCAATTGTGAAGATAGCTTGACCACTCCCTTTATTTACATATTTACAAATGTATTTTATTGATTTCACGCTGTTGCAATATTCAACATTGATATGTGCATCAAACATCTTACAAAGTAGTTTATTATGTGGTACAACCCATCTCTTGTCTACAGGACATGTTGTGTTGACAGGTAGGGTAACTGTCGCTTCAAAACCTCCAGCTAAAAGAGATAGTCGTCGATATTGTGGGTAGGGATTTGTATCCGATTGAGTTTCACTCAAGAAGTGTCTAGGATATTTCTTACTGCAGTATCCATCTTTGAGACAGAGTGAACATATGATTATGTTTCCACATGGTCCATGAATCATATGGTGCCTAATAATATCATGTAAAACCGGATCTGCCACTGGATCTTGAATTTCGGCACTGATAAGTGAATCTATGTCAGAGGATCTCAATTTTTGTTGGAGCCACACCAGGCAATGATCATGTGGCAATCCTCTTTTCTGCCACTGAACAGTGTACACGTATGGTATGACCACTCCGAAAAGGTTTCCTTTCGTTAGGAGTTAGATAAGGATACCTAGCTTTAGATGGAAAACTCTTGCTATGAGGTCATGACGATCATGTGGTTGTTGATTGAGAAACAGTTCATTCATAATCTCAGGCTACTTAGGATTGCAGGTAAAAGTTATAAAAATCCGCAGTTCCATATTTTCTCACATACACTATCGCATCTTGCGTGCGTTCATGCATATAGCGAGGTCTCCCAGTAAATGTTGCTGGTAGGATTGGCAGTTGGCCAACATTTTTCGTATTGCACTCAATACTTAGTGAGTCCCTCAAGTGAATGTAATCAGCAACTCTAAACTCCCTTTGATGCGTCTTAATGTAAGTAAGCCTTTCATGCTCTATTTTGCATACATATCAACTATGTACTATTGGAATAGCTTCTTACATTTAAGCAGCATGTTAACACTTCCGTAACGGACCATAATCCTATATGCATAGAAATCATTACGAGAAATCTTTTTTCCTACTACTAACTGAGTGGTGTCAGGATTTGTTTTCCAAACAGTGAACTGATAACCTTCTGGACCTGTCCAATGAATGATTGGGTACTGTAAAGCATCATATGCCCGATTTGTTTCAGAGATGCGCTGAATTTTTTTGTTTTGAAGATGCAAAATGATGTCCCGATGATGGTACTCCTGACCCACTATTACAACAGCAACTTCACGTGCCTCGGGAGCATTGAAACGTCGTTCAGGTTCTCCTGTGGGAGTTTTGTCAGCATGTATAACGACTTTCAAGTCATCACCTCGAGTATGCTCCATCGCCATCTTAAATTGTGTGATATATTTATTTTCTCTGTGAAGCATGCTTTGCAATGCAAGAACATTATCTAATTTACTATTTGAGAAAGAGTTATATCTAATCGCTGCTTCTTGCTGTTCATCACCCAGACATATATTAATAGAAACTGTGAAAATATCCATTTGATAAGAAGCAAGGAACCCACTATGTGACAAATCTGGCCACAAACATTAAATGTAGGCATATAGCCATTTTCACGTATTTGTTCAGCTCCAAAGCTTGTCATACTGAAGCACTGGTTATAACTGCGAATGTTGTTAAGGAAATGTATTGAATAATGTGAAGTGTTATCAATAAGGGGTGTTAATGGTTCCTGGGGTGTACCTAAATCTTGAATTATAACTTTGCGACCAGAAAAGAACATACCTGCTGACTCTCTAATCCATTTTTTAGCGTTGCATTTCGTAGACATTTTTCCGTTGTTCATTGTGCTTATTTGAATGTATTTGCGTAGGTGATAATTACGCACAACATCATAATTGCGACCTTCATGTCATCAAAGACTTGCTTGAGGAACCGTACTAACTAATGTATGTACCTGCATGACTTAAAATCTGGCATGTCTGTGATGTTCCATAGTATATAAATGTTAGTTTGTCTCAGGATGCCTCGCCTGTTCCACCTCACATGTACATGCGGCAAGTTCATGTAGCTCCAAAGGTTGACTTTCACTTTTATGGAAGGAATTATCCAAACGCTCTTCTTGAGACTAATCATGAATTTCAGTTTGTAGACTTATCTTTCTCGAGGCAGGTGGTCTTGTAGTACGACCAATAGAAGATTTTTGGGGAGGCAAGTTTCTCTTGTTTTCTGCCTGGAAAGAATTGTGATCATGAGAGCGTGAAAATGAATAACTGGAAAAAAATAAAATAACAAAGGGGGCCACGCATATCGAAAGTAAATTCTATTATAGTTAAGCATGATGGAAATATGTGTCGTATTTATGGTAAAAGAAAAAAGCAGTTATATTGTATGTAAGTAGAACTGAAAGTAATTATTAAGTGATTGAAAATGTGGCAGGTTAGTCACTTATGATTTACAAGAGATTAAACCAATTTTGATCTGAACCATGTATTGTGTAAAAAGTCCAAAGGATATGTTAGTGTATGTAATATAATGTTTCTGATATGTATCAATTGAGTAAATGAAGATGGACATTAATTACTATTTAAGTCACGTAAATTCTATTTCCGTATGGAGCTTGAAAGGCAAAACAAATCTGATGTGTTCGTCAGTAAATACTACTGAAAGTTATTGTAGTGAGTGTGAAACTGAAATATTGTTGTTGTCGAGTGGTGGACACTATCAACAACATGACGTATGCCACCGCCTCACGGGTAAATCTAAGTCTAAATTAATGTCAAGTAGTGTATGTGAAAAAAAGAAGAAAATGTATTCAATATAAGGGCAGCAGTTTTTGTCGGCGCCACTTACTGCCATCAAGCACAATCAACGATTTGGTTTACTCGACTCAAATTAAACAGTAAATAGAAAGCAGTTAAAATTAAAGAGGATCGTCTGCATGTAATGTTCTAAGAAATAACATGTTTTACTTATAATTGTTATGCCCCCCCCCCCCTAACACATGTGACTGGTGGACCGTACATTTGCTTTCCAGAAAGTGAATGGTAACATAAAACGGGCAGCATTTTCCCGGCCGCCATTGGCTGCCAACAGTCGCTGCCAGGCATTTGGCTCACCTGACTCAATCGCAGTCATTTAAAAATAGAGAATAGTCTTTATTATTAAAAATAAGCATATAATCGTCATTTTATCCCCCCCCCCGAATACATGTTTTTTTTTCGGTTTAGTTTTATTTGTTTACTTTTCGAAATAGTAGAATTAACGTTGATGGATTTTCCGCTCATTCCTAAGTCTGCTCTCGATTTAAGTATATTGTAATTTTCGGTGTTTTATCGCCCCCCCCCCCCGAATACAATATTTTTCTTTTCGGTTTATTTTTCTTTTGTTACTTTTCAAAATAGATCCGCCACACGGCGCCGGGAATTTGTCTCACATCAACCTATCAATTCCGCCATACCTCGCCGCTAGGCATTTGACTCATGTGACTCAATCGCAGTCATTTAAAAAAAATAGAGAATAGGCTTCATTATTAAAAATAAGCATATAATCGTCATTTCATTGTCCCCCCCCCCCCATATCCGAATACAATTTTTAATGCTCTGCAAGCTACATTAATTATATGTGTGTGTTTAAGTGGTGCTCATTTTCCATTTTACTTTTCAGCCAAAGAAGATGGAATTTCTATACATATAAAATAATAGGGTGGGGTGATTTTTAATGGGGCTTTGTAGGACTCTTTAATTTGTAAAGTGCCCCTTAACATAGACAGAACAGGGGTTTATTCAAAAATAAAAATAAAATTTCTAGTAAAATCAAAAAACATTGCTTTCATTATATAGCGAACAGGTTTCATTTAACTATATTAATGTTCATAATAATATTATGTTCCCTATCCGTGGGGTAGTGGTTACGACGTTACTTCTAAAACGTACAGTTTTTGCGTTCGATCCCATTCTACTAAAACAAACTTTTTTTTTCATATTAAACATTTGTCAACACAGTAGGAGGGGGAAGAGGGGACAATAGTCCGTTTTTGTTTTTAATTAAACGTTATGCAATACATAGTACCATAGTGCAACGCCGGGCGAACAGTTCCGGTAGTGATTAATAAAATGGAGAATCACCGAGTTTCCATGCCCCCCCCCCATTGGATAAAACAAATGTATCTATTCGGTTTGTTTAAGTTTTGTTACTTTTCTCAAAGTAATTAACGTTGACGGAATTTTTCCCACAGATGTTAATCGATTTCAACAATTGTATTTTTTTATTTAGTAACTTATAAAAATAATACAAATGTTTCTTTTTTATTGTATTAACTGGACTGATCATTCAGCAACCCGTTTAAACAGTTGAGTAATATGAAGTCAAGTGCGAAGAGTAAAATAAAACCATTCATAGACCGTATTTAGAAATGATATTTCTCTTTCTGAAATAATTATGATTAATATTATAAGATTTATGTTGTATCATCAGTTCATCTAATTGTTTTACATTTATAGCATTCTATTTTTCAAACTGCAATGATATTCGGAATGTCTAAATTGATCCATGGACATTTAATTGACTATTGGGTTCCTGTAAAAAAATGGCGTGTTTTGACGTTCAACTTCAAAAGACCATAAGTTTATTTATACTAAACTTTATGAATCAAATGAAAACTACTAGAATCAACCAATTTTTGTCAACGGGAAACAAGTTTACTTATTGAATCATCATAACAATCCGGGGTTCGTAAAGCGATGAAGTAATTGAAGGCCAATTCGGTATCATCTCGGCTTTTGAGGCCTGTCTCGCCTAGGAAATAGATGAGCTGCTTGAAAAAGTTATAATCAGAGGGGTCCGGTGAATATGGCGGATGAGGCGGAGTCCCGGAGCTAAATTCGTTCAGCTTCTACAGGGGCAGTTGTCAACATGCGGGCGAGCGTTGTCATGGCGGATAATTGGTTCTTGCATATTGACCAATCTCGAGGGCATACGTTGGAGCTTCTTGGGCATTGTGTCATTTTGTTGGCAGTACTTCTCCGCCGTAATCGTTTCGCCCGGATTCAAGAAGCTGTGATGGATGAGACCGGTCGTAGATCACCATGATCTTTTTTGGTGCAATTTCGGCTTCGGGAAGTGTTTTGGAGCTCTGCCGGCATCCAATCACTGTGCCGAACGTCGCCGTTCATCATAGAAGATGCACTTTTCATAACACGTCGCAGTTTGCTTGAGAAATGGGCAGTTTTTGTTGCGCAGCAAGAGCGTAGAAAACACCTCAAAACGACGTTTTTTTTCAGATTATCTTTCAATTCGTGTGGCACCCATTTATCAAGCTTTTTTGACTTCTCCTATTTGCTTCAAATGGCGAACGACTATTGAGTTGTCTATCCCGAGTTCATCAGCAACTTTTCGTGTGATTTTGCGACGATCGGCTTCAATTAAGGCTTTCAGATTTTCGTTATCAACCGCAGTCGGCCGGCCTTGACCGTCTTCATATTCGAGGTTCTCGTCAACATTTCGAAATTTCTGGAGCCACTTTTGTGCCGTACGTTCGTTAGTGGGTGCTGGGCCAAACGCATCATTGATGTCACGAGCTGTCTCGGCAGCTTTTCGGCCTAGTTTTAACTGGAACAAGAATATCGTGCAGATTTCAATTTTGCTCATGCTGTCGAAAAGCCTGCAAAAACAATTAACGATGAAATTAAAAAGGGAGACAAATAACCCGATACGATAAGGCGAGATACGCGCTTTAAAATGACTCTTTTTATGATTTATCAATAAATTAATTCAGAAAACATATATAATTATAACCTATGTGAGAAAACACCATTGATTTTGCACGAGCCAAATACTTGTACAGCATTAATAACTGTAGTATCACTAACACACTTCGATATAAGCAGTTCGTACGTGTTCTATGTTATTTAAAGCGTGCATCTCTTTCTTTATATTCTTAAAATAATTAAGTTTTTTTATCATCTATACTAAAGGGTGTTAGTTTTTAGTATACATTTTTATCGCAATATATGGATTTTTTAGTTGTGTACATTTGACTGTCTACATCACACACCGATTGAAATATATTTGCTAAAATAATCAGTTATTGTCTAATATATAATTGATAAAATGCTAGGATATTTAGATCAAATATCAAGATAAAATGCGCAGAAAGTGTTAACATTTTTTTTCGATCGTACATGATGTATTTGGCTTATATTGTTGCCAATGCATTTCTGTAATGTATATGGCATTGCTTTTGAACTTAAACTTGAAAGGTTCTTTCAGTGTCGACATCTGAACGGAATTTAAACTAAAAAATCTGAATATTTTGTATAGATCTAATACTCTGATAATTTTAACCAGATTGTTTATGTAAGCCTGATCCCGTTAATCATTTGTGAGCCACCAATGTTAACATGAAATTAGTTTGAGAATGCATAAGTAAGGTAGATAATAACGTGTCCCCTTGCTTATGTTGTTAAACAGAAGTAGGACATCTTATACCTGATGTATACAATTATATTTAATGTTATAATATTCATACTTCCATTATGAACTAACCGCAAGCGTATATGCAAATATACGTATATCCTATGATTTATTTATGATATGTTACTACTGTAATTATTTATTCTACATGCATGTAATATAATGTTAATAAAATAGTTTTAAATTGTAAATTAGATCAATAAATATGTTGCCAACATTCTCAACACGATATTGCTAAACTAATTTGCTTTAGTTCCTAACTACTGAAGTACCGAAGTATTTTCATGTAAAGTTTCTAATTTCTTCTTTATCTTAAACAATATTTGCAGTAAGTAAACGGTACTAACTTTCTGTTATGTATATGTATATGTATTCACCATATGACATGAGCCATGCAGAACAAGGAATCGTGCATAGACTGTTTATGTTTTCATATTTTATCACTAATCAATATGCTTCTTTAAACCTGATTTGTTAATAAAATATGAAATAAAACTCATGCATATTGAAAAACACGAGCTGATTCAATATTAAACGTATTTCAATTTAACGTGTTTGAAAATAATGTATATACAAAAGGACACTTGTGAATGCTGTCTGATTTAAGAGAGTTATTTTACAGCGACAATACCGACTGGTTACAATTAAGTGTATTCATGCAATGGATGAATTCGGAGGACGTGAACCCATATTTTAGTGGTTCATCATTCACGCAGATACAACGATAACGGCGTTTTTGAGATAATATTTGCGAGAAGGTTTGATGTATTGTTCCGTTTATCTAAGGCAATATTAGATTTTGACGCCAATGAATTACAACCCAGGAGAGAAAATAAATAACCAGTATAACGATAGAGTTCCAGCAATTTAAAAGCATACACCAGAACTCACTTATATATAATCTACAATAGTAACATGATTTATCATGTGTAAAAGTAGTTTGCTATTCAAGCGAATTATACTTGTTCTTTTCAACAAAATATGTATTCGAATTACAAATATAGGTGCTTAAACCTCCCCCTATAGGTTTTACTCTCTATGTATGTATCTCTCTCTCTCTCTCTCTATATATATATATATATATATATATATATATATGTTTGTGTTTTTCGTTCAAGTTTAAAGTATTGCATGGAAAGTTAATGAAATTGAAAAAAAGCCAAATTAGCAATACAAGATTTTTTTGTTTTTCTTACATTAATCCTATCGATTACGGAATACAATTCCTTCTTCAGAGGTGACCAGTATTGAGTCATTTTTTTTTTTGTTTATCAAAAAACAAGAATAAAGAAACTTATTTCTTTGTTAATTTGATAAACGTCTTTGATGGTACGACGTCCACGCCTTGCTGTTATGAAATGGCGGGTAGAATTCAAAAACCGGTGTCGAACGATGGATGCGTTAGCACGCTGTTGAGTAATGTTTGTGTTTTTCGTTCAAGTTTAAAGTATTGCATGGAAAGTTAATGAAATTGAAAAAAAGCCAAATTAGCAATACAAGATTAATTTTTTTTTCTTACATTAATCCTATCGATTACGGAATAAAATTCCTTCTTCAGGGGTGACCAGTATTGAGTCATTTTTTTTATTTTTTTATCAAAAAACAAGAATAAAGAAACTTATTTCTTTGTTAATTTGACAAACGTCTTTGATGGTACGACGTCCACATGTAGTTTTAGTCAAAAAGAAAGACATATAAATAGGAGTAGAGAGTGCGATGAAGAGAATTGACACACATTTAGAAAGAAAATAACGAGAGTGCTCAAATACCAATGTATATGCTTAACATATCTATTTAATATTGAAGAGCACAAACGTTATTCATAATTTGACTGTAACTATATATGTATGGTTGTATATATATATATATATATATATATATATATATATATATATATATATATATATATATATATTGTACACATTTTTTTCTGTATACAGTCCTTCCTGCCTAGATATGTGTAGATACGTTTCTTGGAATAAGCTAAACTTCGTGAAGCTACATACTTCGTATAAACGCGAAAAACAATTAAATAATGTTCGTTCTTAGAAAGGAAAAACATAGCAACGGTTACATAGTTTTTATTTTAAATATACTATTCGATATATTTCTGTTACACTTTATTTTATATATTGAGCAAATTCTAGAACACGCGAAGGTGAAAGTAAAAAAATAAGTATTTTAATTAACTCGTCTCTTAAATAAGGTGAATGGATTAAAAAGAGCAACCGACGAATTGATTATTTTCTATGATTTACAAACATGAGGTCCTTCGTTTATTACTTTGCACACGACAACGAATCTGGTCAATACCACAACCACACGACCCCTAACACTAATTAATAATAATTCTTTAAATAAAGACATGTATGATTAATATAGTATCTTTTTTATGACATGGGTTTAAAATTGTGAATATCGCAGTACAAATATTATTTAGGAAAATACTTTTCTAATAGATCGTTAAAAAATGTAAAATAATTATTTATTTTACACCATCATTAAACCGAAACCGAGTTTAATGTTATTAATGCGCTAGAACGTACTTCGTATTTGTTGTTCCTATTTCGTATTGCACAAAGTCGTTAATCAAGGGTGTGTTTTTTCATTCATATGAAATAGTACCTTCCTTCCAGTGTTACTGTATAGACAAAATAACCACCCAAAATAAAAACGCTAGTATTTACTCATGAAATTATAATATAAACGGTTAAAAGCTCATTGTTATTTATAAATATAATGGATGGATAACAGTGTAATATGCATTCATATCTGAGTAGAACACCTGGTTAACATATTGAGTCGCCGCATAAGATTTTACGGGTATTCTATTACCCCGTGAAACGTCAGTGCACAGTTACAGATGTACCATTTTTCTTCTAAGGATGTAACATGGGTTTTAAGTAATACATTCCTAATAATAATTAAATAAAAGATTTCTATAGGTTTGCATTTAACTACAGAATACACCGGCACTAAGATGTAACGGTAAATAACTTATCCCATACAACAAATGGTTGACAAACATCCCGTTGAGATAATCTATTTTAACATGTAAGAACAATAATAACACCGAGAATCACGTTTATGTTGTATAATTTTTGTACGAGAAAATGAAAAAAATTTTTAATCTGAGAGAATCAATTCATTTTGATAAAATTAACAATTCATTGAATTTGCAATCAAACAACTTCAACTCCGAAAAAAAACGTAAAATAGATAAAACTATTAAATATTTATAGAATTAGCAACTTTTGTTTAACTAGTTATCTTCATAGTTCGATCAATAAGCGAATATTTCATTTTTGTTACGGGATATAATTTAGACGTTTCTTATTTGAATTTTGTCGAAAACTATCCTTTTCTACCAAAGATAAATAAACAGACACACTATGCATACAATGCATACGTTACGATTCATGTACATCAAAGATTGATCAGATGACTAGGAATGTTTGATAAACATACACCTTGGCGTAAATATAAAGAGCAGGTTTGTCAATTTGTTTTGTAGAATTACAGAGAATAATAAATTGCACCTGTACAGTAACTCACATACATATCGTGGTGTTTTACATGCAGTTACATATGACTTATCAGTTAATGTTCATAATTAATCACTCATATTACGTGTGTGTACGCATCATTGCTTTATTTTACATTCTGCAGTATTTGCAAAACATTAGTTTCTATAGTAAATTAGTATTTAATAAAACTTAAAAGATCATTTACAAGCTGGTGAACACTTATAAATCGTAGTACATGCCCCATACAAACGAATGTTGGCGACATGAAGCAAGTTATTAACCAGATCAAGAACAGCAGTTGACTATATTACACATTAGGATAAGTTAGTGATAAGAATGTGCAATTGTTTTAACTGTTTATATTACGAAGTTGTTAAGTTATAATCAAGATATTAGTTCAAGTGTTCTAAATAGTGTATGACTTTTAAGTAAGACTTGTATTTCTAAATGCCACCAGTTTAGAATACAACATTAAATATATGGAGTTTTACTTGTGCTGTGCTGCAGTTGCCAGCCGGTGTACGTAGTCGCTCTTCTTCTCTTACAAATGATTTATTGATTTTCATCGAATTTATTTTTACATATATTTTATTCATGTTTGATTCCACGTTTATTCAGATTTGTTTTTAATTCAATTCATGATTTATGAAATATATATTTTATTTCATGATCGTCAAAATGTACTGCGAGATGACCGATGTATTCCATTGTGGACGAGAATTATTTTATTTCATATATCTACTGTGTTAGCAGAATTTTGATTGCCATAATAAATTTCCTCGATGTTTAGTCGGATGCAAACATACTTCACGCAACTACATATATCAGCTCAGTCGCAGTTTACTATCATTATTTCACAAGGTAACTCATCGCTAACTTCGTTCTAACTCACTGCAGTTTCATGGGAGTCTATGGCATTGATTTTGTGGCTCTTTATTTTCAAAATACATATTTAATTTTGATTCGTTTAAATTTACAAATAATTACATAACTAGAATAATACTAGTCTAAAGACAGGTAAAATTAATTTTCAAAAAGCAACAGTTTTCCAAAAATATTATATCCCCTTACGTAGAGTAAAATTAATATATATTAATACAAATTAATTATGTGTATAATTATTATCATGTGGATAATGATCATTTACCGGATTTAGATTGTAGAAAAAGTATTCAGTTCAAAACTCAAGTGTATTGAAAAGAGATTCAAATGCAAGGACTATTGGTTTATTAAATTAATTAATTAAATTACATTTAATGCACACATGAACAATAAAATAACTCGCAACCGGAGGTTGTGTCTGTATTATACCCCCTAAAATCCGTTTTAAAATAATCCAAAGCCACTGGAGTCAGGGAATATTTATTAATAGGTATATAATACCAATTTTTAATATTTCACAACAACCAAGAACATCTGAATTTACGGGAAGGGCTTCTACCATATATTTGCCACTTTACATAGAGTAACATTTATAGCCATTTCAAAACTCATAATCATCAGTTGAGTAATGTTAGAGAAAACTCTAGAATAAAAGCTTTGTCAACATGTAAAAATAGCTAAATTTACATTGTATTATTCTCAGCCGGATGTGAAAGCAAATGGGCTAATACTGAGAATACTAATAAAGTAATTAATGATATTTTAAAACCTTTTCTGTCAGTTTTCTTCACAACATTTTGATTTTAATGCATACCTTTATTAGCAATTAAAAACATGATAACTATATGTTTGAATATAAAAGGTAGATTTAATCGAGAAATATATGCGTCAACTTACCATATCATTTACTTGAAGCATATGACTCTGACACTTATACATAATATGTTTAACTTAACAATATCAAGCTTATTTACCACTCTAGAAAATTAAATCTAAACAAATACCACCCACTTCAGCTTAATCCAAAATTGTTTCTGGTTATCTATAACCTATTCCTTCAATTTAATTCAAGTAATAGTAGGTTCGATGAACTGCGCCTGAGTCGCAGAACTTTACCTAACTATACTGATCTATCTAGCACACACCCTTCTGAACTATATCCATTTTCTCTCCAAACATAGAAAATATTTTCCTCTTTTACAAAATCTTAAATTGTCGTCATATACTTGAAATTAATTATTTTCCATTCTGTTCCAAGTACGACAGATGTAACTTATTTACTGAGTTTATGTTATTAAATTTGTCAATGTACTAAATTAGATAGTTTAACGTAGTGCACATTATCTTAAGGGGAAGCTATATGTCTAGATATCAGGTGTCTACTAACTTTGTTGTGCTTGCAGTTATGCACGATGTTATCAAGTAATGTTGCATATTTGTAAGCCAATAATTTCAGAATTTGTTTTCTTAAAATAATCGCACCAAAGATTGTATAAATACTATTTGATTTTGCTTGTAGTCTCTTAAGATGCGAATCATTTTTTTATTAAGAGATTTGTTTAGCATTTATTCAGAAGTTTTACTCAGATAAGATTTCTGGCGGTTTTATCTCGAAAAGTATAAATAATTTATATATATATATTGATTTTAAAAACAAACTTGTTTCCAGAATAAATAACACAACTTTATTACGTGGCTGTTCAAAATAATACGTTGATTATATATATATATATATATATATATATATATATATATATATATATATATATATATATATATATAGAGAGAGAGAGAGAGAGAGAGAGAGAGAGAGAGAGTCTAAAGTAGCTTTGAGTCATTAAAAAAAAATGTAAAATGCAGTTTAAATTCCCAGACAAACTAACTAAATCCAAGATATTGCAGACTTAACATTCGTTGGAAAATTAATAAATGAAAAAATATAAGTTAAAAAAAAAATGGGGGGGTTAATTATCTAAGAGTGAAACAAAAACAGGAGACCGTAAGCGTCTAACATTAACACGGAGATCATCAGCTATTTACCATGTAACTGTTTCGGAGATTTAAAAACAGGACAGTTATAACATTCATGGCTCCCCAATGGTACTGATTATACGACCATTTCCCCAATAACCAAGTGCCGAAATAATTCAGCTTAAAATATATATATATATTACTCTACGGACGTAAATTATCATTAGTTTTCAAACTAAGGGACGTTTTTCTCGATATCACAAATTAATAGGCATATTACTAGATAGTGAAATAAATCGAAAGCTAGCTCTTTCGTTGTTCAGTCTTTTATAATCAATTAATGTTTTCAAACAATATATTTTTTCTAATAATTACAACTCAATTTCATTTTTTAGACAGCGGATATGTTATTTACAAACAAATTTGCAGTATAAAAGTATTTGATGTAAGGTAAATATCTGATTCTATTCTATTCTTCTATTAAATTATGCTAACACCATTCACAAGACCTGCCTTATCATTATTGTTTTAATTTTATAGTAGTTTCCACTTTTGGTTGTTTGTAATTGGATTATGTCTTTTTCAACAAAAAGTCAATTCTGTTCACTTAAGACATTCAAGTTGTATCTAGAATTTAAAAAGAAAATTGTCTCGTAAATCTGTTAAAGCTACTTATGGTGGCTTTTCGTATTGGTTCAAAGCGTTCCAATCCAAAGATATTATTATTATTATTATTATTATTATTATTATTATTATTATTATTATTATTATTGTTATTATTATTATTATTATTATTATTATTATTATTATTATTATTATTTACTCACTAGGAGTTATCACACTGGTCATCGTCAGTGATCGCCCACTGCCGACAACCTGTGGTATTCCCTGTGAGTCCGAGTGACAACAAGTCTCCTCAGGCCTCCAGTATGCTCCACCTCTTTTCGTTCATCACCGCTGATGACCTTGCGGTAATCGCAACAGCCACCTACCAACGATTTCCCGCTGATAAAGGGCTATTGGTCCCCTCTGGGGCTCGAGTGGCAACAAGTCTTCCCAAGGTCCCAGAGCTGTCCGCGCTCTTCCAGTGGAGGTCTGGTTTGCGCTTTCCCTCCTCGACCCTCTGTCCATAATTTTTGTGGCGTCAGCCTATGCTTGCGCCTCTCTCGTGCGGTTGTATTTTCCCCGGTTCTGTTTTGTGCTTCCATGTGTTTGTTCTCCATTCGTTGCTTATGTGAGTTGGTTTCTGCATTCGAGGACATTTCTCAGGATTGTAGCTGTTTTGATCATTACTGTCCTTTGTATGGTCTCAGTTATCCCTTTGATTCCTATTTCTCCTAGTCTTTTCTCCATGTTTTTGAGGACTGTTCCTAGTGCTCCTATGATTATTGGTGTTATACTGACTTTCGTCATGTTCCATATTCCTTTCAATTCTCTGGCAAGTTCAGCATATTTGCTTCTTTTTTCCGTCTCTTTGATCTTCACTCTGTGGTCTGCTGGAACGGCAAAGTCCACGATTTTGCAGGATTTTTCTTTCTTGTTGATTATTATTTTATTCGGTCTCCTTGCTGTTATGGGTTTGTCTGTTTGTACATTCATATCCCATATGATTTTGTGTTTTTCGTTTTCTAGTACAGTTTCTGGTTGGTGTTTGTACCGTTTTTTTGCATATTCGAAATTCAGTTGTTTGCACATTTCCCGGTGTACTTCTTTCCCCATGCTGTCATGTCTGTTCTTGTATTCCCTTTGTGCTAGCTTGCTGCATTCACTTATTATATGATTTATCGTTTCGTCACTTTGTCCACACAATCGGCATTTGCTGTTTTCCTGGGTGTTATCTATATTTGCTTTAATAAAGTTTGTCCTAATCGCATTGTTCTGTGCGGCCGTCAGCAGAAATTCCGTTTCTCTGTTCAGGTGTCCTTTTCTTAGCCATTGCCAGCTGTTTTCATTAGCTTCATCGCTTGTGAGTCTTATAAAGCGTCCATGTAGTTGTTTTTCTTCCCACTTTTCCTTTCTTGTCTTTTTGTTTCTGGGTTCAGTGCTTCCGGGGTTGTTTGTTGGGCTGGTGTCTCTTGCTGTGGTGATACGTCTTTCCGTGTTCTGGGTTACATATTTCTCCAGCTCTTTTCTTGTGTCTTCCACACAGTCTTCTATACTTACCAGTCCTCTACCTCCTTCATTTCTTTTCACGTAGAGTCTGTCCGTGTCGTCTTTTGGGTGCAATGCATTGTGCATAGTCATTAGTTTTCTAGTTCTTTGGTCAGGGTGCCTGAGTTCTTCTTTGGTCCAGCCTATGAATGGTCCAGAGTATCTTATTAGTGATACAGCCCATGTGTTTATTCCTTTTACTAGGTTTCTGCTACATAGTTTAGTTTCTAAGAGTGTCCTTGTTCTTCGTAGATATTCTTTTCCAATCTTCTCTTTCATTTCTGTATATTTGATTGTGTCGTCTTCCAGAACTCCCAGGTATTTGTAACTATCTTGTTCTCCTAGCGCACTCATCTCCTCTTGGTTGGGGAGTTCTATACCTTCTGTCGTCTCCAGTTTTCCTCTTTCGATCTCTAGCAGTGCACATTTTTCTATTCCAAACTCCATTTGGATATCCTGGCTGAATATCCTGGTTGTGTTTATCAGCTTTTCCAGTTCTGTTTTGTTTTTTGCAAACAGTTTAAGGTCATCCATGTACATCAGGTCATTCTGTATCCGTAAACCTGTATCCGGCATCACACTTTCTGAGTATGTAGTTGAGTGGCATCATGGCTATTATAAACAGTAGTGGTGATAGAGAGTCTCCTTGAAATACCTCTCTGTATTTTTATCGCAGACAGGTATTGTCCTGCGGCTGTCAGTTTTAGTCTCCATGTTTCCATTGCTTTCTGGATGAGATTAATACTCCTGTCTGGTATCTTGAATATATTTAAGCATTCAATTATCCATGTTTGGGGGATTCTGTCGTAGGCTTTCTTGTAGTCAATCCATGCCATGGTTATGTTCTTTTGTCTGCTCTTCACCTGCTTCAGGGTCTTTTGATCAATGTATAGTAGATCATGTGCCCCTCTTTGTCCTTTCCGGCATCCTTTTTGTTCCTCGGGGAGCAGTCCACATTTGTACAGGGATTGGTAGATTTGTTCTCTCAGTTGTGCTGTGAGAATTTTCCACATTATTGGTAGACATGTTATCGGTCTGTAGTTGCTGGGGGTCGTTCCCTTTTTGGGGTCTTTTTGTATTAGTGTTGTTCTTCCTTCCGTCATCCATTCTGATACGTCTGTTTTGCGGATAAATCCGCTCAGTTTTTGCGCTATTCTTTCATGCAGGGTCGTGAATTTTTTAAACCAGTATGCATGTATTCTATCGTGGCCTGGTGCTCTCCAGTTTGCCATTTTTTTTAGGGTTTTCTTGATCGTTTCTTTGTTGATTTCTGTTTCGGTTCCTTCTTCGATTTCCTGCAGTTCATCTTCCATGTTTTTCAACCATTGGGCATTCTTGTTGTGCTTTTTTGGTTTTTCCTATATCTTGCTCCAGAATTGTTTTGTTTCTGTTGGGTTCGGTTGCTCTGTGGTTGTTTTTTCTCCATTTACGTTTTTGTAGAACTGGCTTTCATTGTTTTCAAAGGTCCTGTGCTGTTTGCTCTGTTCTGATTTGTACCTGTATCGTCTCAGTCTTCCTTCTATTACTGCTATCCTTTGTTTTATTTCTTCATGTTTCTCATTTAGTTTTTCCTTGCGTTTCTGATTTTTGCTTCTTAATCGTTTCATGTCCTCCTTCCTTCTGTTCACGGTTTTAGCTTCTTTCCGAAGTTTGGTGATCTGGGTTTCCAGTCTGATTTCCCATCCAGGTTTTGTCGGTCCTCTCTTTTGTTCATTATCTTGGTTTCTCAGTTTCATACTTACCGATTTTGCCCCTGCATATATCAGGTTGTTTAGGTCTGTAATAGTTTCTGTTGGGATGTGTGTGAGGAGTCTGTTTACTCTTTCTGTTTCTGCTTGTAACTTCTTCGCTACTTCATTCCTGAGAGATGGGAGTTTTGTTTTGTTTTCTAACATGTATCGTCTAATGTTCTCCACTTCACTTGCTTCTTTTTCGTTGAGTTCTTTCTCAGCAGGTTCTGTGGTTCCGCAGTCTTCTATCTCCCCTGGTTCTGTGATTCCGTTGTCTTCAATCTCTTCAGTTTCAGTGTGTATGTTTTGCCCGTCCTCTTCCTGTGGTCTCTCCGTTGGTGGTGTTTCTTGCTCCGTTTCGCCATTAGCCTTCTGTCTTATTTCCGTCAGTTCCATCTCCGAGAACCATCCTCGCTTGAGGCTCTGTCTTGCTTGATCTGCTATCCTTTGTTCCGTTGTATGGTAGTCACTCGCAATGTCCCAGAGATGTTTCATTCGTTTTCGGTAGTCTCTTTCTGTAGGGTAGCGGCTTTTATAATAGCACTACATCACCAGTCTGTTCTCTTTCGTGGTCAATTTCTTTCTATATCCTTTCAGTTTGCTGTTTTCACTCTGGTTGTCCTGTCTTTGGTCTGTGTCCTTGTCGTACCTGGAATCAGAGAGGTTACTTACCTGGTTCTTGTCCGTTGTCTGGTTTCTGAAATGAGAAGGGCCAACATTCGCAGGATGCGGACCGGGTCCCCCATGTTGGCTAACGTGGGAGCACCTGCCCATCATGACACTCAGGTCTTTCTCCTGAGTCCCACGGCTTGTATTTATATTATTGTGCATTATTCATATTTTTGGTATGTGTGGCCACACCAGGCCCAGGCTTATTTTGCCTGTGGTCCTGTCACAGGGATAGTGATTGTCACATTCATTTTTATGAGTGATATTGTGCACTACCACACACAAAAAAAAAGATTCATACACGTGCATATACATATGTATACACACATATATGTATATGTTACTTAACTACATAGTATAAGTTGTATAGGCTAATTTTTGACAGCCATGGGATAGACAATAGATTCCCCTCCCGTTTTTATCTGATAAATTTACACCAGATTATAAAACATAAGCCTTTATATTTTGGATTATACTTTAACATTTAAAAAGTTCCATAAGTAACAATGATTTTTTTTTGTCAGATTTTTTGGCCATATAAAACAATATCTGACCGGTTTTAAATATTAAAAGCAATGAGTTACCTCTTACTTTTTTTTTCTTTTCCTTGGGTTTCAACAGGAGAAGAAAAAAAACGGTAGTAACCCTCTCATATTTCTTCCTTCTAATGGGGGCTTCAGGAACGGGACGGTGGGGGGTGGGTATTTAACACGTGTAAATACGAATATTCTAGGTTTTTTTTTTATCGTATCTTAGAATCATTTTAAGTTACATAAGTATATAAATAACAATAATTTTTTTAGTCAGATTTTTTAGGCATATAAAATAATATCTGACCGGTTTTAAATATTAAAAGCAATGAGTTACCGCTTACTTTTTTTTTCTTTTGCTTGGGGTTCAACAGGAGAAAGAAAAAAATGGTAGTAACCCTCTCATATTTCTTCCTTCTAATCTTATTATTATTATTATTATTATTAATATTATTATTATTATTATTGTTATTATTATTATTGGTATTTTTACTGTTGGTGTTGTTATTGTTGTTGCTATTGTTACTACTGCCGTGATTCTTTTTTTAGAATTAACCTAAGTGTAACAGTATGGAATAATTTAAAAGGTGTTCTCTTCTGATTGAGCACTAGTGTTTAAGCCGATGTCTATCTCTTGTTTAGTGGGCATATGGAAGACCATTCTTTCTTAAGAAACCATGTGTACCTGCCTTCGTTGTGGTAGTCGTAGTTTAAAATTATACAGCAATACATAATTTTTTGTTTAATACATATTGTAATCGTTCCTTTTAAATTGGCAAACCTTTTTTCAATTAAAGCTTAACTATGTTGGCCTAACTATATGAACATACGATTATTCTGACCCGGCGTAATAAATATCGGGCAAATGTAAAAAGGAAATTCGATAGAAAATCATCGCTCTAAGATAGATAGGTAATGATTTAACTTAGTTTCTCACGCTTTATCGTATTACTATAAGGTGTATGTCATGGACACACTGTTGAAATGCCGTTTATTAACTTCATAATCTTCTTTTTTTCTTTTTAGGAACTAAGATCCGATCATAACTATTTGTGCCGTGTATCTCTATAGAACAGACACGGTATGCGGAAGTAAAGTTAAAATTATTAAAAAAAACTTTAAAAATGTAATTCGTTAGTGGTTTTAGAGTTGAGTTATGCAAATCTTCTTTCAAACTGTCAAAAACCATGAACGCATTTCTCTGATATAACATTACATCATCATCATTCGCGTAAACAGAATACTAAAGCTGTCGCTAACACTATATATCTCATAAAACGTAAACAGTAGTTTAGTAGACGTCTAATCCCAGTAGTTGTATACTGAATGTGTAGTGTAGGTTGTTGGAAGCAAAATGCATCTATTCTAAAAAATATGTCAATATATACGTATGCGGGAAATCACACTTACTACTTTGAATGTGTTTAAGGCTCAATATTAACTGTGAAGATGCTATAAAAAATTAAAAAATGATGATATTATTGCCTATAAAATCGCCATAAATATACGTTTACTCTGGTGTGTTTTACACTTTCATTTTTTGCGGGAAATTAAAAGGGTTCATTTTGGGAAAGTTTTCTGTCATTTTCGTATATGTGCCAGTGATTTGTTTATAGGTATCATTGTGTTTTTCAACTCGTATGATACCAACATATCCTCCGGTGAATCTTTCTGTCAGTGGATGTTTCTCGAGAACTAGCTTTTTTTTGTGTTTTCTTTGATTTTCTGTAAGACGTGTTGCTATAGGCGCTGACAAAGAAACATTTACGACTCGCTTTATCAAATTATAAAATCAAATATAATAAAGTATGTTCAAACTGTTTTTGAAAGGATCGTACGCCATAATGGGTTGATGCTCTAATTCTTGGAACAATAGTAATGTTTTAATTTATTAACTGTTTTATATATATATATATATATATATATATATATATATATATATATATATATATATAGCCTTAGTATTTGTTCGAAGAGAAAAACAACACTTTTAACCACACGCCCTTCGTGAGAAACTTATGTTGCTTGCAATAACTGTATTAGTTAGCTTCCAAGAACGTACACAATTCTTAATATTTGTGTATCGATGATCAGTTATTTACCATTAAAATATAGTTTAGGAAGTTCAGAAATATAATATTAATTTTTAGTGTTGATCAGGCCCCCCTCGCACACACACACACAACCAAACAAAAAACCTTCTATATTATTGTTCCAGAATAGTTCCCCTACTCTATTTTGTTATTGAAGATGTTCTTATTACCTTGGCTGGTTGACTTTGCTCCAGTAAAATGGTTTATATATCTAAAACTATATAAAAATATATAAAGTAGAATGACAAACGCGGTAAGGAGTATGTGGACTGACCTAACATCAATCACCAGCATAAACTCACTCCATGATTAGCCTTAGTAAAACAACAAAAAATGACAATATAAACATGTTAGGAGTAAGAAATAAATATCTAACATACAAACTGAATGTCATTTATAGAAGATGTAGATTCTATTTGCTTTATTATTATACCTTTTTCGGAATTACGGACATCGACGCAAATCTGTTACTTTATTGGGGTTGATGATTTGATTTATGAAACTAAAATGGAGTAAAAACAAACTGTGATGGAAAAGACAAACAATAAAAGAGGTCTTATAAGTTAATAAAAGAGGTAAGTGAAACAAAAAAAATACCCTTCTCTTGTCTAGCCGAGTCATAAAAAGGGTCAGTATTCGTTTTGCCTACCCAATATCCTCAGAATTTGCTCCATTCACTCGACACACACGCGAAACTTTCACACACCTTTCGTTGAAATGTGTCGAGGTGAATTTCAGCTTCTGTCAAACATATCACGCCTCTCATAACAGTTAGAAGGCAAACAATGCCTATGGATCCTCCTCATTCATGATATTTCATTCATGATATTTCATTCATAATATTTCCTTAACACAGGTGAGTGATGTACCATAATTGTCAAAAAACCTCAGTCTAAGCGCCCAATGTCAGATTAAGCGAAGCATTCCCTTCGTAAGACCGACCTCCTCGGTGGTATCGTCTCGAAAAGATCTGCTTCTTAAAACCTGATATAATGCCTTACAGGACGACACTCAGGTGTACGACCAACATTTTATCACACGTAGAAGAAACCTCGAACAGTGTCAGTACTCGCTATAAGAGAAGCACAACTGTCGAAGTCGAAAAGGCTCTTGTGTTGCCTTATCTCCAGAATTCACCGTTTTCGTCACAACGTAGACACATTAAGTCTACGAATTTTAGAGCGTATATAGCCAAATCTCAACACCTGGCATAACAAGATCGACTTCAGACGGATGTAGATAGCAGAGCTATCATCGAACCATTGGTGGTTTTCCCATCCACAAAAAATAAAAGGACCCTCCTAAACGCAAGTAGTGTGGTTGTTAGGTGTGGAAGGACTGACAGGCGGTAAGGAATGAGCTGATAAATGTACAAACTGCACATCTGCGCTTTCCCTTAAATGTAAATTTTATGAAAGATCAGAGACTTGCTGTGTCCTTTACCGCTTCGAAAATTACAGACCAATGTTTCTCCGACAGGAGATCAGGACCAAACCATAGGTCTAGTATCTTGTAAGGCGACTTTGTCCAACTAAAGGACCCCTGAAGAAGTACACTCCTAAAAGCACCAATGCATACACCAACAGACCTGTCACAATTGATTTTGACCCCTGTCAGCTTTTTATACAGTCTTATTTCACTGTGTACGACACTAATTTTCGCATTGCTCGTTACCAGAATGGTGACGTCGTCTGCATAGACGGAGTACTTAATCGTAGTGCAAGCACAAGACAAAGTAATCCGTCGAAGGAACGGATTTACCCTAAACCTGCGATGAAAAGGTTGCAATAGTGCACATGAAGCATTAGCGAAAACGGACATCACTGACGAAATTATCTAGGAAAATATAAAGGCTTCAACCTCAAACAATTTACTTCTACTAGTGGCCGGGGTATGCATACTAGAAGCGAAACTCATAACCAAATTCAGTCAGAGACAAGACGACTCCCAAGTAAGGATTACCGACCATGTAGAATACTTTAGACTAATATACATCGATCAGCGCGACTTCAGTGTTGACTCTATCTATGATTAGGCGTGCCATGTGCAAATTATATTAGATCGTCCGGCCATTTACAGAATAAGTATTGTCGGGCTTATTCGACAATGTAGACGGTTAGCGAAGATGTTGACCAAATCTTTAATTCTGTATTGAACACTGTTAACAGTCAAACTTACTTATACCATCCCCAACATGGTTGTTCTTGCGAAGCAATTTGATAATAACCCTAGTAAAATGCTCGGTAATTGACCGTTTCCTTTAACCGGGAGTTAAACAGCATAGCCATACAGGGAGTAAAAATGGGCGACAACGTAAAGTACACTCTGTACAGAAAAAACATCGATCTTAGGACTCTTGTCAAGCCCGACCTGTTTCTGGGCATCCATGGCTTGATCTTCTTTTATAAACTCTTCGCACCACAGCTGCTACGCTCGCCTCAAGACAATACAAGTCTGCTATATAGGCGTCTAACTGGTTAAAAGTTTTCTGAAAATGAGAGCGAAACCCCTTCAAAATCTAGTCGTTTGTAGCCAGAAGACGCCCACCGGATAATGAAACACTGGCGAGGTGTCGATTAGTTGATCGTTGCCGCTTCTCTACATGCATTGAAGCGGCCATGTTCGTTGCCTCGTGTGAAACACATTTTAAGCTTGGCCTAAATAAGAGTCCCAAATATTCTTTGGTATGCAAAGAGTTCAGTCTATCTATAAAAGTATAGCTTTCCCCCGCCCTTACCGTGTGTTGTTATCTAGATGTTTGTGGCACTTTTGTTGCACTACATTTAACGTTGAGTCGGCGACTATTATCATAAACGAAGAACTTAATAACTTTTTAAAGATTGCCCTACCACTTATAACATCTCTCTCTCTCTCTCTCTCTCTCTCTCTCTATATATATATATATATATATATATATATATATATATATATATTATACATATACATGAATATATATATATATGTATATATATACATATGATATATATATATATATATATATATATATATATATATATATATATGCGTGTGTGTGTATAGAAATGGCATTTTGTTTATTATATACACACTA
>OY744527.1:117909369-118009369 GCA_963556195.1 Sepiola atlantica
TTACACAGACATGTACAACATCCGCGACACTGGCATGTCGATGTTATCGATCAACAGTTACTATAAACTGGGATCTGATCAGGCAGAGTTAGAATCCGATCTTAACCTCAAATATGATCTGAAGTTAAGATCGGATTCTAACTCTGCCTGATGAGATCTCAGTTTATAGTAACTGTTGATCGATAACATCGACATGCCAGTGTCGCAGATTTTGTACATGTCTGTGTAAATAAAATTATCATATTTATATATACATATATATATTATATATATATATATATATATATATATATATATATAGTTATAAATATACCAACGTAAATATGTATGTATACCAATATATACAATGAAAATTGGCTAAACGTTCAAGTTGTTTTCATTTTAAACATAATTAAATATATCGCATGAAGTTTAAACGAAGAAATAAAACTGCAGAAATACGACTGTTTATATGATGCTGATGATGGAGTTTCCTGTTGAAATTACATTTCTAATACATAATCAAAATATTATAAATCGAAATATCATATACAAAACACACATCGTTTCTTTCACATCTAAGTAAGATCAAGTCACATATATTGCATACACTTAGCTATTTTTTAAAACTCTGTGAGTGGTGAGTAACACTAAAGGGTCTAGCTAAAGATGTGCCATATTGTCTACTATTGCTCCATACATAAAGAACTTGAGTTATTCATATACGTTACTCACGGCGTATTGATATTAAGCAATGTAAACATTTGAAGAACCACAGTTTTTACGTTACAATCAAATGTAATTGTCTCGTCAGCTTCATTTCCATATTGAGCGGAGACTGTTGCAGATTTTCTGAATATTACAGCAATTGAGTGTATGGCGAAATGACGGAAATTATGTTCGTAGAATTTTGCAGAAAAGTCGTTTCTGACTTTATCTATCTATCTATCTATTTTTTATGCTACCCCTTTTTATTATATCTCTTTCTTTTCACTTTATTTATTTTTATTATATTTTACTTTATATTTTATATTTTGATTTTGATTTTGATTTTAACATTTTGATTCTTAACGGTCCCAAGCACGTGACTCCCCAAATTTTGAAATTTTAAATTTTTTTCTACTTCTTTTATTCTCTATTTCATTCTTTCCGAATATGATCTAAGGTTAAGATCGGATTCTGAGTCTGCTTGATGAGATCTCAGTTGATAATAAGTGTTGATCGATAACATCGACATACCAGTGCCGCAGATTTGGTGCATGTCTGTGTAAATGAAAATAATCATATATAAAAGCTCTATTTAATATTGAGCACTTTTTATGACCCCACTTGAAATTCTTTGGATTACTACCCTGTGTATGTTTTACCTGGATTATTATTATCATATATATATATATATATATATATATATATATATATATATATATATATACCAGAAATCAGACCCAATACCAAAAGTTATTTTATAACTTTTAGAACTAGGAAGTATGTGCGCATTATTTTTATATTTTCTTTTTTTTAAATTCCGTAAATAAAGATGTATTTTAATTTAAACAGGTTTTATGAAATCCAAACTTGTTATATATTTTTTATGATGTTTCCGGAACAAGAAGTGTACGTTTACATGTAGGTTTTATGAATTAACAAACATATTTTATCTTAAGCACACCCTGATAGTACAGCAACACCGCTACTTTATATATATATATATATATATATATATATATATATATATATATATATATATATATATATATATATATATACTACCAAAGCGACACCGCGTGGCCTAGTGTGATAATAAAGAACATGGAAGATATTAAAAGTGGGTGTACTATCTTTATATGAATACTTCTATCCGTCTACGTTCCTCAATATGTCTCTATCTGACCCCGTTCTACCATTTCCCGTGTTTTCACATGCATCTACCCACCTACATTTCAACTCTGACCAGTCCATTCGTACATGTATCTCTTATTTTAAGTTAATCTAAATAGTCATCATTTGAGTCATTCACTTTGACTTTGATTTTCCCTAAAAGCTGGACTAACATAAACTATGACGTCTTAAGTCTTAAAAAGTAGCAACACAAAATAGCGATCAGAATAGTGTGTTAAACATTGAGAATATCGTATATTGAAACACTTGCATGAACAAAACGGAAATTAAAATAAATAACAGGTGAAAACACGCGTGTGAAGTAAATGTCAGAGAGAATATGTGAAATGAAACAAAAACACCAACAGATGTGTGGGTGTCTTAGACAACACTGTCAATGCATTTACTCGTATCTAAACTAACCTTTTACACATAATAGTTAAGTTTCACGAACTGTATTCTCTAGTATAATAAATGATACAGAAAATAAATATTGATACAAACACATATCAGTTAGTCCCGTGATACTCTTCCCTGGTAAACTTGTAATAGTTTCTTCCATTATGCCATCTTGTTTAAGAACACACGCGTTTATAGATCTGTAATTATAAGCCTTCACTGAAATCGTGATACATATTCTTACAGTTCACACAGTGGTATATCCATTGAGAAATAACAGTTGAGAACTTTAGTTATTTAAAGTACGTGCAGTGGTTATACATTGGATGTGAGGAAAACAAACTGGGTTTCATGGTAGTTACACTTAGTCTTAAACACATAAAGTGATACTAAAACTTATCTGCTCCGGTTCTGACCAGGCGAGATAGTGTTGTGAATGTTTTACAGGGAGCGCGAGGAAGCGGATCCTAGCCGATCTCTTAACATTACCATAATGACATAGTAGGGACATGCTATCGGTATCTCTTCTCTGTGAAAAGAATTGCAGGGTTTATGAAGTAAGTATTGTATTCTATCAAGGCAATACATAGTCTTCGTAGTTGAACCTAAAACATGTGACGGCATAATGCATTGAAGAACAGATCTGATTACTGTACAGGAAGTGGATTTCGTCAGGTGTAAAGTGCTTTGTCGAGTGAAAGAATGAGCTACCCATCTTTACCGTGACCTTATAATATCCGTTCATATAAGTCTTCGATATTAGGTCTAGGGTAGAAGTCAGATATATGATATTATAAAGGAATGTTGACTCCTCATGGAGAGAGCCATTTATTTTAACTAGGGAAGAATAAGGATGTGGACGTTTATAATGTTAATAAAGAAGTTTTATTTGGGAAGCGTAAAAATTCACTAGCAATGTTCCCTAATGCACCATGTTTTAGATGGTTGACAAGTTATAGATGTATTCCAGATCCGAGCAACCTTCTCATGACGAGAATTAGACTGATTGGTATGTACTGGGTTTCGGACAACTTATTTCTAGGTGTGTTTTTAAAACTGGGCTAATCAGCGAAGGCTTCAATAGTAATGGGACACATTTCTCATTTAGACAATCTTTGAACAGCTATTTTGGTTATATATTCTTTAGTACTATAACTGGAATATTATTAAGGTTAGTCGCCTGGTGTGCATGGCTTGTTTGTAATAAGTATGGAATCATCTTATACAGTTATTCATATGTTGCTTCGATTTTCTCTTGTCATGGGTACAATTCTCAGGTAAGTGGCTCTGATCACAAAGGGTGGCATTTTCCGCAATTTATCTTGGAAAACGTTGACTGTTTCTATAATGATTTTTGGGATAAACTTGCTACATTTGTTCAAAAAATAGTTTGTTATGCTCCCAAACTCTTAAAGTTCAAGCATTTGGCCCGCCACTCTAATGTTAACAAAAAGGCCCTAGTGATTTCACTGCTGCGTTTGCATCTGTTTAGGACAAATCAAAATGTTTTTGTTAGTATCAAGGCATCTATTGATTTGAAAACAATTTAAATAGTAGTTCTAGCGAGCAGTACCGGCATATGATTTAGAGGTTTACCATCCCTGACTGGTTTGTTTTTGTTGAAATAGTTTTGATTGCAAATAGCTCCCAATACACCCTATTATTCAATCAGATATATTGTAAGCGATACAGGACACCTTTTTTAAATTGTTTTAAAGTGGTTTCAGATAGCAAGGATTTAAAGCTATCCCTATATGTCATTTAGTATCAAAACACTTTGCGATCGAATGGGACATATGAACAATTACAAAGTTTAGTTTTAATCTTAGTTAAGACTACTGAGTGATCGGAGAATCCCACTGGAAAAAAGGGATAATAGGTGTGCACAATTATGGAAGGTTTTCAGAAAATGGGCATACACATAAAGTATGCGTGTCGGCTTCTCAACGATTTCGTTAAGTTACCTTGCAAGATAAACGTCGTGAGAAAACCACTCTGTTTCAGCAGTCTTGTGTGAGTTGACACGCTACGCAACATTGTGAACATGAAAGTCGCCTTAGAAATACATGCGAGCAGAAAATGTATGTGTTAGAATCTTATTTATTGTGTCGGTAATTGTATCCTCAATAGTTACACCATCAGTGAGAGGGCGATAGAGGGAAAAGCTGAAAGATGTATTGTGAGTAAGAGAAACAGGGAAACATATATAATGCGAACAAGGGTCGTATTTGGAAGTGAACTTTCTACATGGTCTCTTTTATAGACGCATATTTGTTTAAAGATAGATCACCCAAACAAGGCAGGCCGCCACTGTAGACGTAAGACGCTACTGAGAAAAAGGAGTGAATATTTGGGGGGGGGGGGGGCAAACTAAATTCGGAGCTGCGCAGCGAGATATATGTTTACATTAGTTTTACATTGCTGCTTGTCAGTAAGGTCAGGAACACCAGGAGCAGGAGGGGGTTCCTAATCCAGCATCACGAGGAAATAAAGCTTTTGGAGTAGGAAGCTTTCTGTCATCTTGGAACTTCTACCGTTAATGGATGGAATTTGGCAGATTGTAGGGTTGGTCTAGTAATTTTACGTCCTGGCAATACGAGAGCAGCAAGTTCATCAGAGCACACTCCATTGAATTATTTGTAAAACAGGCACAAGGAAGCAACATTGCGGTGATGGAACAAAGGCTGGAGCTCGGTAGATAGTGAAGGACCTATCAAGATTACGACTCTTTTTTAGTCCTTGTCTAAGAGTGAATAACTAGTGGATGATGCGCCAGTCCAGATGTGGCAACAATACCTAATGCATGGGCGGGTGGTTGCTTTGTAGATATATATGATAATGTCAGGTCTGAGAAGTTTACTGGCACGGTAGAAAGGCCCCACCTTCTTTGTAGCCCTGGCAATGCTTTCAATGTATTAATTCCAATTCATGTTGCCTGTGAATGTTAGGCCGAATACTTTGTAATGATGAACCCTTAAGTATGATGCTTTTTGCCATGCCAATCAATGGTTGAAGAGGTTTCTTGTAGTTACTGAAGGAAATTAGCTTAGTCTTATAGGCATTAAAAATTACTATCTATTGTTTACCCCAATCCACTACAGAGTGGAGGTAATTTTCTAAAGATTCGACCATTGCCTCACATATATGCGCGTCGGTTTAGCCTACATGACGAGAGTAGAGTGTTGCGTCGTCAGCAAATGTGTGTGTCTCAGTCGCAATGACATCAGGGAGGTCATTTATGAAATCATGAACATTAGAGGTGCAAGGATGGTCCCTGGAGCACACCAGCATTTATGGCCTGTTGCTTAGAAGAACAGTCATCGAGGACAACCTGGATCTTTCGTTTTGTAAGGAAGGACGTAATTATATTAAATAGTTGTCCAGTAATACTATATGCGTGCAGTTTTAGGAGAAGCCCTTCATGCCAGACCTTGCCAAAGGCTTTGGATATATCGAGCGTACCGATCTATCTTCACATGCATTTTCCGGTGTATGGTATATGCGTTCACGGATGACCGTTAGGATATCTGCAGTAGACCGTGCTTATCTGACTCCGTATTGATGATCAGAAAGAAGTTAAGCATTAACTAGGTGCCTGATTACCGCTAGATTGATTAATGATTCAACAATGTGAGAAAAGATCGGTAGTTTAGAGGATCAGTTTTATCCCCACAATTCTTGAAGACTGGTACCACAAAGGCAATTTTCTTACTATCAGGGAAACAAGATTCAGTAAGGCATTTGTTTATAGTTTGGAGAGGATATCCTCTATGAGAGTTAAACATTTTCAGATCTTTAGACAATGGTACACATGATGTTACATCGGGTAAAAGGTTTTCTTCCAATACCTTTATTACCGTATGGAAACAAACATAAAGAAGTAATTAAACGAGTCGTCTCCGACTTCCGGTTCCACTAAACAAATGCTGACCAGGGCTGCAGCATTTCTCTTCCCATTTTGTCAGAGACATCAGAATGATGACTAAAGGAACAAAGTGGGGAAAGCGAATAATATGGTTGCAGGAAATGCATCTACTGAGTATTCGCTATTCTCTAATTGTTTAGCCGAACAATATATGGTTAAATAACACAAGGTATGTATTCAGTATGAGTTTACATGTATCTGCCAAAAAAAATTGATTATCCTCCCCGTCTCATATTTTAAGGTGTGCGTTAATTAAGATGTAAGTTAACTTAGAGTTTATATTTTATTCTTCAAGTGTTCTGTGTATTCTGCCATTCCTATAATTGCAAAGAAAGACATTCACCCTTTTATAGCTTTAGTACAACATGGAAAAGCATAGAATACTCTTGAGATATTTTCTATACAATTTGAAATAATAGAAATAAGCTTTAGAATTTTGATAAAATAATACATTTTGAAGTGAGAGTCTACATACAAGTAATAGCTAGACAGTCAATTAAAAATTTGTATGAATTGAAAAAATATATTCAATTATGGCTAGTTGGCTTCATACATTGATATGGTTTTTAACCGTTCTGCGTTTTGTCTACATGATGTTTTCTTACTGTTTTTTATAGATATTTTCTCTATCGGCTTTAACGTAGTTTATCCTGATCAAATTGTTTTGTTGACTTCCGGTTGATATTCCGTGTATTTTCTCAATCGTCTTTTCCGTACTATACTTATGTAATTTCGTCCCCCCATGTTGTTAGTCATTCTTATAAATTATCGCGACGTTTCCCAGGGAAATATTATAGACTGATGTTGATGATAATATGTGTGATGTTAACGAGTTAAATATGTATTACTTGATTTGAATAAAAAATATGACGTATGTTCATTTGTAATATTTTAAAATTAAGAAAGGTACTAACTATGCGTTTAAGTGGGTTTGTTATGCTGAACATAATGTCGTCGTTTTAATGTAATCTGGTATTTTATAACGACTAGATGTTATGTGTATGGAATAGTGGAATGATATTCCGGTAATCTTTACTTGGCGGTGTGTCTGTTAAACACTTCCGAATGAAAAGTAAAATTCAACGGTGTTATACGTGGAAGGTACATTTGATAATTTGCAGTATGTATGTTAATGACAACTGTCTATGTGAATGTAATAGTTGAGAGAGTGATTGATATAATAACACACATACAAATGTATGACATGCTCATGGAATTATGCGAAAGTTAGTGTACACCCATATGAGCAGTATAGTGGGTATCTTAATAGTGTATGATGCAATATTATTATGCAATGTTTATTTGTAATGTTTTTAAATTAAGAAATGTTAGTTACTTTTCTTAATTTTCAAACATAACAAATACACATTACATCATAATATTTTTATTATTACAACCAAAAAATACAGGTTTCATACTACGCGTTAATGTGGTTTTGTTAGGCTGCGCGTAATGTGTTGTTTTAATGTAATCTGTTATTTCGCAACGTGTAGATGTTATGTATCTGGAATGGCGGAATGCTATTCTCGTAATCTTTCCCTGTCGGTATGTCTGTTAAACAGTTTAAAATGAAAACAAAACCGCAGTGTTATGCGTGGCAGGTACATTTGATATTTTGCAGTGACTATGTATAATGACAACTGTATGTGTAAATGTTATAGTTGAAGAAGTGATTCATCTAGTAAGAAAAAAACAAAAATATGACATGTTCATGAAATTATGCGAAAGTTGTTGTAAACACGCTTTAGCATTACAGTGGCTATCTTCATAGTGTATAATGCATGTGGTTATTTTTTACTCTCGCTAAAGGTAAAGGGCAGACCATTACACTTTATATAGTAGATATGGAATTAAATTCTCTCAGTGACAACTTAAATAGAAATAACATAGCGACTTTAATATTTAATGAACCAAAATAATTATATTTTGCCGCTATTACTTTTTAACAGATTATCGGCGTTCTTTCGAGCTGAGGTCAATATTATCCGACGACTGATTAACATGTCTACTTTAATAAGTTTTATGCGGACAGCTGCTCTGTTGTGTTGTTAATCTCTAAATTCTCGCTCAGTTGTATACCACAGTATGTAAATAGAAGATACTTCTACTGAATGTATAGGGCAATGCATCGCTGGAAGCTCATGTGGTTCTCTCTTGGATTTACTATACCTCTGGTAGAATTTGATATGTGGAATTATATTATACGTATACAAATCCATTATTCACAATCAGCGTACCAACTTGTATTAAGCGATGCTGAAGTATGCTCTAATATGTTATTTGTGTTAATTTCCCGTTCATCTGGTGCAAATCCCTGATATCCAATTAAAAACCGTCGCCAACACCAGAACAGTACTCCCACTCTGCTTTATGGTCGGTGAGATTTATATTGTCGCATCTTTGTCAACGAATTATATTAGCACATTGTTTAGATTAACATATTTTGTTACTTGTGAAATTGCATATACATAGCACAACTTGACAAACACCTTCTCTCACAGTGTTTATTTACACGTATTGTTACACAAAATTGGTTTAGTTGTAAATTGATATTTGGAGATAACAACCTTTTATGAATAAAACAATATGCGCGATAAAATGCCTTTTATCAAGTTTGAGGCATTTTCTGGGGGGATGTTTCATTGCGAGATATGTTGCAATAATCAGCAGATATAAGTCCAGAAAACTGTTTTGTGATAGATTTTGACTGAAAGCTTGACTAAAAGGAACTATGGCCTCTCAAGACAAGCAGCAACACAAAAAAGAGCTCAGAACAGTGTGTCAAACATGGAGAATATCGTATAGTGAAACACTAGCATGACAAAACAAGAAATTAAAACAAATAACAGGTGAAAACACGCAGGTGAAGTAACTGGCAGAGAAAATGTGTGAAATGAAACAAAAAACAACACATATGTGTGTGTCTTAGATAACACTGCCAATAAATTTACATATATCTAAAAAGGCATATTACACATAATACTTTATTGTCACGAATTGTAATATCTAGTAGAAGAACATGATAGGAGAAAGAAATATTGATACATACACGTGTCTGTTAGCCTGGTGATGATGAGTGCTGGTAAAATTGTAATAGTTACTTCTATGCTGTTATCTTGTTTAAGAACCCACACGTTTATAGATCTCAAATCATACTACTTCACTGAAATCGTAATACATATTTTTACAGTTCACATAGTTTTATATTTATTGATAAATAAAAGTTGAGAATATTAGTTATTTTAAGTACGTGCAGTGGTTATACATTGGCTGTCAGAAAAGAGTTTGAGAATAGGTGGAAGCTCAAGCACACCATTAACAGCCATTCAATTCAATTTCAGTATCTGAGCTGATGTTACTGACCTAAATAAGTTTGTTTATATTATTTTTTTTACGAAAGCACATCACCTAAATTACTAAATTATGGGAGCAACTCAAGGGTGAGTGTTAGAAATATATTTTGGTTAGTGATATACATCAGGCGATGATAACACAAAACCTGTTGAAGCGGACACATATTCCTTGAGATGAACTGTTTATTGCGAAAGCCGGTTTAACAAGTATATGTTTACATCAAACTTCAAGACGAATATTTGCAGTCGACTAAAATTAACTTTGTGCGAGTTTGTTTTACATAAGACACACTCTAAAAAAAAACTGTGTTTCCTGGCATTTACACTTTGTCTTAAGCACGGAAAGTGATACAAACACCTTATCTGCTGTGGTTCTGTCCAGGGTAGACTGTGTTGTGAATGTTTTACAGGGAGCGCGAGGGAACGGATCAAAGCCGATCCCTTAACTTTAACATAATGATATAGTAAGGGGATTGCTATCGACATCTCTTCTGTGAAAATAGGATTGCAGGGTTTGCGAAGTCAGTATTGTACTCTATCAGGGCAAGGAAATATTCTTCTTAGTAGAAGTTAAAAAATATGACGACATCAATGCATATTAGAACAGATCTGGTTACTGTAGAGAAAATGGATTGCGTCAGGAGTAAAGTGCCTTCTCCAGTGAGAGAATGATCTATCCATTTTCACAGCGGCCTTTAAATATCCGTTCATGTAAGTCTTCAATTTCATGTATTGGGTAAAAGTCCGACATGCGATATTATTAAAGAAAAATTGCTTTCTCACAGAGAGAGTCATTGAATTAAACGTGGGAAGAATGAGGATGCGAACTTTGATTGTGTAAATAAAGAAGTTTGGTATTGGAAGCGTAACAAGTCACAAGCAATGTTCCCTATTGCCTAACAAGTTTTAGATGGTTGTAAACTTATAGATGTATTACAGATTCGATCAATGTATTCATGACAAGAATTAGACTGAGCGGTATGTACTGGGTTGCGGAAAACTTATTTCTAGTTTGTTTTTTTGAAACTGGGCAAATCAGCGAATACTTCCAAAGTGGTTGGAAACATTTCTCATTTACACAATGTTTGACCAGCTATTTTTTATTCATATATTCCTGAGTAGTATAAGTAGAATATTATTAAGGCTCATCGCCTGATGTGCATGAATTGTTTTTAATATATTTGGAAGCATCCTAGACAGTAATCCATATGTTGCTTCGACTTTCTCGGGACATGCGGACAATTTGTCGGGTAAGTGGCTCTTATCACAAAGGGTGACCTTTTCTGCGAAGTTATTAGGGAAAAAGTTTTATTTGTTGAGGAGATCACCCATGCTTCTATAATGATATTTCGATAGACTTGCTACATCTGTTCGACAAATTGTTTGTTATGCTCCAAAACTCTTAAAGTCCAAGCATTTTGTCTGCCACTCTAGAGTTAACAAAAAAAACGGCCTAGCGTTTTATCTGCACAGTTCTCATAGTTTGCATCTGTTTAAAGGGCTTTTTAGTATGAAGACATCTACTGATTTGAATACAATTTAAATAGTTGTTCTAGCGAGCAATAACGGCATATCTTTCAGAGGTATAGCATGGCTGGCTGTTTTTGTTCAATCTTTTGGATTGCAAAAAAATATCAATACTAACTATTATCTAATCAGATATATTGTAAGCGATACAGGACACATGTTTTAAAATTGTTTTTAGAGTGATTTCAGATATCAAAGATTTAAAGCTCTCTCTATCTGTCATTTATTATCAAAACAAACTTTGCGATCGAATGCGACATGAAAAGAAATGCTAAGCTTTGTCAGAAAATTATCCAGTTGTCTCGAAAATGTAGATCAACAAAGAGTATGCGTGTCGGCTTCTCAACGATTTTGGTAAGCTGTCTAGCAAGATAAAAGTCGTCACAAAACCACCCTTTATCAACAGTATTGTGTGAGTTAACCAGCAACGCAACATTGTGAACATTGAGGTCGCCATGGAAATGAATGCGAGCAGAACAATTATCTCTCAGAATCTTATCGATTTTGTCGGAAATTTGTCTATCAATACTTACACCATCGATGAGAGGACGATAGAGGAACATCTGAAGCAGGTGGTTTCAGCAAGTTAAAGACCGAAACTCATATTATGCAAATAAGCGTCTTATATGAAAGTGGCCCTGCATAGACACAGATTCCATGAACATGGCGGTGTTGGGGTTAAGTGTTGAAGTCATGTTTAAATGACCAGGTATAATTAAAACATCAATAGAAACCGACTAGCAGATGCCATATTGTCATTGAAAAAACAAAGTCCGTGTTGGTCTCAAGATGGTGGAACGTAAAACGGTCATATTTGAAAAGGTAAACGTCTAACAGCGGTTTACACTAATGTTTTGTTTTATGATTTTATAAGTAATTTGGAGTTTTTAAGTTGTTAAGCGCCGAACACAGAGCATTATTAAGAGAAATATACTTTTTTAAGCCTCTAAAAAATAATCGGAAAATAACTAAGATAGGTCTGCTTATTCGTTATGAAATAACATTGTTTCCAAATCTTCACTTTTTCTGAAGACGTTCGATAATACGAACGAAACCGGTTAAATCTCTTGTTTTTTGTTTTACTTCTGCATTCTAACCTGTTTTCCGTTTGTCTTTTTTCAAACATATATATATATATATATATATATATATATATATATATATATATATATATATATATATGGGAAAATGAAAAAGGAAAACCAAAAAATGGATGTTTTTTATGTGTACATCAACGTTTCGTCTTTATTTATAAGACTTCATCAGGATGATAAAATAGAGAAAAAATGTCATGCAAGCACAGATACATGTAGGGTAGACATATTGGGAAAAATAGAATGAAATAGTGGCCAACTGCTGGATGGACGTCCGTATTTCTTGGAGAAATAGAAATGAATGTAGAAAAGAATGAGTGGGGAAAAAATGGAAGGATGGGGTGAGCCAGGACTACTGTGGCTGGTGGTAAGAGAAAGAGGTGGGGGATGAGCAGGGGTAAAGTGGATGGCAGAGAGGGAGGTGAGGAAGAGGGGGGGAGGGGGTGTTTGACCAGATGGCTGCGGTTCAAGATTGAAGGGGAAAAAGTAGGTTGGAATGTTTGTGTATGGGGGGTGTATGCAGGGAAAGGAGGATGGGTAAAGAGGAAGGGGGGCTGTGATTTTGGTAGATGGGCGAAAGTTATGGTCTTAGAGAGCGTTTTGAGAAAATGAGGGAATTTAAGAAGGGGTATGGGAGAAAATAGTTGAGTGGGGGAGAGGGATGATTTGTTGTGATAGTGTGTGAAATATTTGAAATATTTAGGAAAATGATAGCAAAGAGTGAGGGATTGGGGGGGGTGGAGGAGGGCGGTGATTGAAAGGGTGGGTATGGAATATTTGAGATATTTGGAACATGAGAAAGTTTATTTGGATTGCAGTATTAAAAGTGTGAGGAAAAAGTAAGGAGAAAATGAAGATTCAAGGAGAAAAAGAAAGGGAAAAGTAAATGGGAGTGTGTGGAGAAGAAAAAAGTTTAACCATGATCAGGCAAGAGTCTTTGTTCTGTGAGGATGATCTTGCTTATCATCCTGATGAAGTCTTATAAATAAAGACGAAACGTTGATGTACACATAAAAAACATCCATTTTTTGGTTTTCCTTTTTCATTTTCCCATCACGTCGGATTACTTTCATCCTTCTCTTCCCATATATATATATGTATATATATATATATATATATATATATATATATGTATTTATATATATGTATTATTACTATATACATATATATATATATGTTCATTATTACTATGTACATATATATATATATATGTGTGTGTGTGTGTGTATGTGTGTGTATGAAAAGCAATACAACTCGTGAGAGTACATGTCGACAGGGTGCAGATATATATTATGATTACTGTGCGAAAGTTACGATATAAAATTACCATTATTACAATAACTGTTAAAACAAAGTTCATCTTTTTCTGGCTACACTGATAGTTTAAATAGCACTATGCAACTATACAGACTACACTGGTTGTTTCACCTTCATTCACCCCCTAAAACTTACGATTAAAATGTGTACACATTTCCGGCTGACTTGATGAGTAATTAATAATAATAATAAAACTAATACAAGTTTTGTTCACAGATTTAGCGATAACTACATGTATTCAATTGTATTTTGGTCTGTCACACTTAAATTTTAAATAGCATTCTATCTGTTTCCTTGGGTTCAAATATAATGTTGTTCATATAAAAAGGTCGAATTATTCGTTGTTCACACTTAAAGTTTATATTAACGTGTGTGTTACTCTTTAACGCGTAAGTTTAACAATGTACAGCCAATTTCCGAACTGGCATTCTGTGGTCGCAAGTAACCAATATTCGTCCGTTTAGTTTAATTTTTCGATGGAAAAGATGTTTCCTAAATCACCCTGATTCGCATGTCATCCATCATGTAAAACAATCAGTTCAATATTTCTTAATATTCTACCTGACTCATGACGTGCATAAGGATACATATCATCCATCATCCAATGGCATCCTCTCTAACTTAAAAAAAAAACACTCGTAATTCTCAAGTTCAAGTACGCGATAGTGACTCTAATAGTTTAATTGGACACTCCTGTGTTATTTCACGGAATCCGTATGCATTATTTATGGCAAGCATTAAAGTCATTACATGAAACTGTTGGACACTTGTTTCAATGTTACCAGTTTTAAATCGATACATTATTCGATGTACTAACATCTAAACACGCACATCATATATATATATATATATGTATATATATATATGTGTGTGTGTGTGTTGGTTGTGTCTGAGTGTGTGTGTCTGTGCATAAAATAAAAATGTGATTTATTAGGTGTCTCATTTAGCTCAAGTATAAGTGTTTGAATCAGGAAAAAGCAATCGTGCAAAGTCAGTTAACCATTAAGAAATAAAATAACAAAATAAAAGTATCCTTTTTATCACGCTCTATATGCGTGTTTGTTATTCTTGTGCTGCAACTACTTAATAAATACTATTATTTCAAGGGGTAACACTCTATGTTATTTATTATGGACAATGTAAAGTGTTATTCTTTCGTTTCTTTGCTAACTTCGACTGTTAAAAATAGATAACGCAAATTACGTATAAAGTGACTTCCTCTCTCTTAAATTATACTTAAACAACTGTGTCGAATAGACCATGCCCATACACTATTTGATCCATGTCGTTATACAGTACACTCAAATAGGCAACCATTAATATAGATTTTAAAAAAATACAAACAAACATTGTATGTAAGAAAAAATAGCAGTATTATGAAAAATCGCAAAATGATGGTAAACAGGAAAGTGTTTTGAGAATATATGTATATGTCATTGTCACTACCGGCTTCGAAGTATGACATTGGGCAAATTACCATAAAAGCTGTATAGATGTTGAACTTGATAGCTTATTTGCCATGTAACATTTCGTGAAGGTTTGTTTCCAACATTCTTTTTATTTCATGTTTATGTTATTGATTTGAAATTCGCTCTTCTTTTTCAATAATCTAATACTTAATTAGATAAATGAAATACAGTTCTTAAGATTTGGTACATGATAAAGTAAAACAACTATTAGGTCGCACATTTATAATTTTACTTAATGCATACGAATAAGGTAATAAGAAAAAACACAGAATCATGAAATGTTTCATCAATTTTGTTCCGGTAAATTTATGTAGATATATATGTGAATTCATGTTTAATTGCAGGAGATTAAATAGTTGTACCGACTGCACTCTGTATACACAACCAATACAGATAAGTATATAGGCAAGCATATCATCTGAAACTGCGATAAAACAGTAAGATTATGGCGCTTTGAAAAATAGGCAAACATAGCAATACCGAAAGCCTGAAAATAAACGCTATATTAGTTCAAAATGATGTGATATCATAAACAACACCTAGTGCTATACATTACATTTTAATTTCATTCATACGTTTTTAAACTGTTACATATCTGATAAGACATGATTTTTGCACAATAACAACAACACCACTTCTTTATTTTTATTTTGATGATTGTCTAAATATATTGTAATCATGATTTATTATTACATTGAATATGCCTTTTTATTTTTATACGAGTTTGTAATGTGTACTAACATAAGTATGCCAATGAGATAACGACGCTGGAATAAAAAAACAACTCGTTCACTAAATGCTCAAAGAGAAATTGAGAAATATTATAACGTGTTTGAATTACCATAGAGTGTAATGAGCAACATAAGTACATATATAGCTAAAAGATATATGCGTGACTTGTTCAGGTAATTATAACTCACTGAAAACTACTTTTAACGCATAACTCAATCACAGAAAGAGTTTATTTTTAGCATCTATTTTGGGTTATTGAAAAAATTTTTTACTTCACATAAATTAATTTTAGTTATAGATATAAATCGAAGTAAATTAAGACACACTAATATTAAAACAAAGGGATTTCATTACTCTTAGGTAAAGCATGGAATAATCCCCTCTAAGTTCCATGATTTCCGTCGTGAAGTCACTATTAATGTTTCCGTTAATATAACGCAAGACTAGTTGTCTATTAACTCGTGTTTGATTTTAACGGTGTAAGGTATGCTATTATTTCAAGTATATATTAAATGAAATATATAGTTTACAGATCTATAGACTTATAATACATACGGTTTCTAAAAGTAATCTAAGCTTGTTCTTATGCCGTAGAATCTCACAGCCAACTAAACATTGTTGAACTGGTTGCAATCTGTTATTTTCCAATTGCAATTTGTTATGTGTATATATGACATATCTGCTGTAGAATGCATTTGTGGCAGGCGAATTGCAATCGTATCTAGTATTTCTAATGTAGAAAGAAACCTTTCGTATCATTAAAACCTATGTAGAAATACTGGCTATGAATTTCTTGGACGTCGATTTATAGTGACATTTATATAATATGTTATATTTAAATTATCTGATCATCCAGAAAGTTACAAGTTGAAAAGTTATATGTATATATTACAGACGTTTTTTGTAGTATAATCCACCTGCGCGTGCGCCTCTGATCCATCTGACGTAGATTCGTTTCCTATGGTTTTTCTCACAGAATCATTCTATATAAAAAGTAGATTCGATTAAACTCTTCAGCATAATAAAATCTGATACAGATTCGCAGTAAATCTGCGGCTATTATTGAACACTTATGTTTATTCAATTGATGTAACATATTCATATATTACGATGCTTCAACAAATTAGCATACACCCCTCATCATGTTCATTGATTATATTTTTCCGAAAACAATAATCTGATATGTATATAAAAGTGGAAGAGTAATGGTATTTTTTAGTTATTTATCAATTTAAACGATGTGCTATTTGTGAGTGTTATAAGTGGTAAATTAAGTTAATTAGTATATTGTCAAACCATTAATATATTTCTGAGTAAATTAGACCTATAATCCGTTTCATTTTAATTGAAACAGCCATATATACATATATAAATATACAACCAATTTGAATATAAATCTGTGAGATTATGTAACTGAAAGTTCAAGTATATAAGTGTATGCTACCGTGCCAGTCTATTGACTGTGAAATAAAACTGAAACTTTTCAGATGCGTAATGTATATGGGATCACAATTTTTTTATTGAAAACACTTGCAGACTATTAATCAGTAATTCCTATTTCGCATACTCTCGCATAATATGTGGTTAGACTAATATTCTTATTAATGTATTAACTCATGATTAGCTCTAACTTTTGCGGAGGAAATATCATTTGTTAACAATTAATTGTGAATAATAACCTGTGCATAATGTAAACTGTGAATATTAATTAGGCATTACTAAAGTAGCGTTGCCAGTGTACGATCTGAAATAATAACAGTTATAGGTTAATTTTCGATTAATGAATTTCATTTTAATGTATTTAATATGTATTTATTTATTTAAACGAATACTTTCAAATATAGTAAGGGGAAATTAAATAAACTTTTGCACATTCAGAATATTGATTTTCATCGTATTCTATTTCTGTTAGCATTCGATTATATGTCTTCATATTCTAGCTGTTGTATTTTGTATCCTGTCGATTCAGATTTTGGTTGCAATTTACAGTAGTCTGTCTTCCTAAAATTTCAGAACTGATACTATTCTCATCGATATTGTTCCGGTTATATTCATGACTTTTACCCCTTCAGTTCTTTTGTAAGCGCTTTATACTTGCATGTTTCCCTCTCTACTTGATATTTACCATGCGAATTACTTGGAAACCGAAAACGATTGTTTAACATGTTATCTTTCTTGTAGACTATTATTATGTTCGGTATTTCTGCTTGAAACAGTTGTCCGTGTGTTGTTCCATGACATGTCAGATTGTATGTCCTTCATTATGCAATATTTTTGAAATGTTTTTAATAGTGCTCGCGCCAAACAAAACATATTATCACGTTTTCTTTTTTGCGAGCATTTGTATGATGTGGGCATACAACAGACTTTTGAATTATAGGTGTAATCTGAATAATCTATATAGTAGTACCAGTTTGAAAGTACAGACAAGACAAACTAGAGTCTTATTGTAGTTTTCCTCTCCACATATAAATATAGTTGGGCCAGTGTTGTAGTCCTAGTATTAGTAATATTTTCTATCCTCATTCTTGTCCTCTAGCCGTCTGGTCAACAGCTGTAGATTGGTATTTTCTTGATATGTTATTAGGTTGAAATGGCTGAGGAAGCTTCGCCGTCGTGTAGTCACTATTACATAGAGTATGTGAGTGTACCATATAAGCACTGAAGCGTAATGGGCAATATCTCTATGTAAAAATGATGTGGGTAGTTTGCCAGCGTGTTTTTGTTTGCATTACATTTACATTCGACCATGTTCGTACGGTTAAGGAAACAGGGGGTGGGAAGGGTATTCAAAAGCAAACAGACTAGGGCAGTAGTGATTACATAGGGCAACTTATCAACATTTAGGAGCCACGGCAGTAAAAATGACTCGACATATGCTCACATTGACAGATTGTGCCGAATATATTTGGTCGAAAATTATTTTGCTAACCTTGTTAACTGTTTACAAAAAGGATAAGCGAGTGGGTAATACACCACCCCCAATATGCATGCAGTTCTCCATGCAAGGGATATTGATGGTTTTATAAACATATGGGATACTGGCTCGTGTGAGAAGATTTCAAGCCCAATATAAGGCACTAAGCGAACTTGACAGCAGCATATATGTACTTATTCAACCTTATCTTACTTGGGAATTCCAGGCTTAGTAGTACAGACGTTAGACTATTGACAATGCTGCTAACAGCCATTTATATTGGTTATAGGAAAGGTTTCTTATAGTTGGTAAATAAAAAAAGATTCGTCTTGGAACTATTAAATGTAAACATCCAATGTTGGTACAATTCTGCAACAGACTAGATGTAAATTCTAAAATATTGCTTGTGTGGGCATTTGTATTGCCTTTATGCTGGTAATAAGGCATGTCTTCTCGGCAAATTACCCCATCTCTGACTTGATATAACTAGTTATACACTTTAAGTAAATACATAATGTTATAAGTTCGTGTATCATCCCTTGAATAACAACTGAATATAGGTGGTGTTGTTTGGGGGTACTGCAAGCGATATTAAGATAGAGTTTTATTTTAGCTCATAAATATATGCTTATGTTAAATATGTGTCTGGTAATGCTGTACCTGTTTATTATTTCGAGAAAAAACTTAATTCCAGAACTTTTCAAAGGTGTTGAAGTTATTTAACCCCGTACACTATAGACTTACCATGCGTACCACGTGGGTGTTATATACAGCATAGAATGGCCGTTAGAATATACGTAGTAGAACGAGATAGCCTAACTCTAAAGTGTTAGCCAGAGAAGTGGTGCATCGTATGTTGAGACACTATCGCTTGAATGACACATGATTCAAAGATTCTAGCGAAGAGCAGAACTAGTTTTATGAGGCAATAATTATTTCTTTTCCCATGGTTATTTTACACTAGTCTCACAAGCAATTCCGCAGCTATCAGGGAATCAAGATTTTGCAATGTATATGTTATAGAGTATGGAGAGGAGAGACGACATCTCAATAGAGAAAGGGTATTATGGTAGAAGATGTGTCAAAGTTCCGTTATGATAGCCATGACATGAGCGATCGGGAGTGTCACATCATCTAGGGCGGCTTCTGTACGTAGTAGGATATAAGGCAGGGAATGATATTCGGAAATGAAGGTGCAGTTTGCAGCAAACTATTGGAGAGAAGTTCAGTTTCCTTAGTTGCTGTGGAAGCGACATCATCATAGTTAGATAGCGCTAAAATATCTGATAACCCATTGTTCACTACATTATCATTGGGTATCCTATAAAATGTTAATCGATGTTATTTCTAGTGATAGTTGTGTATCGTTATTTTGCTATGGCTATTAGTATATAATTGCTCCCTTTTATGTCCACAGAAAATCAAATATATTCGTGTGTATAATTCTTCAGACTATCCATTTTACTGACAAGTCCGGTATTTCTTGGCAATTCATATTTTCTTATTATTTTAATATGGTTTGCTGGGTTATCTCCTTTATTCCAGTTCAATATGCCCTGCCACCTTAAGTATTGCCTTCCATGGCTTCATGTAGTTCGTTTGATCGCGTTGTTTTGTGCAGCACTCATACAGATTCTCTTACTACGCCAGTCCATTATTTGATCTTTGACATGTCACGGAAATGTTTCTCTTTTCCATTTTGCTTTTTTAATTGCGCATCGTGTTGTTCATTTTTGGCATTCTTTTGGCAGCAATATTCGGACTTAATATGTTAGTTCTGTTCATTGTGTTGTCTATGCAACGTTTCATACTTACCAGTCTTACTCCGTGCGTTTTCCATGGGCAATCAGTATCATATTTCCGGTGCAGTGTATACTGCATGCACATTAGTTTTCTTGTTCTCTGGCCCATGTAGCTCAATTTTCTTTCCATTTATATAAGGTTTTCCATAATTATCTCTCAAAAAGTGATCTTTCTCTACTTCGGCAAATTTTCTTGATCGTTCCTTGTGTATACATGAGTGTGTTTAGTTTAGTTTTATTTCGTCTGCGTTTTTCAGTTCAGCACAATCATTTTCTATATGGGCTATGCCAATTTTAATTCGTTTATCGTATAGTCAAAGCAGTCTTCTATGTGTTGTGCTTCTTTCGAAATGGAATCGGTCAGTATCACTTAACGACATGCACGTTAATGAACGTGCATGTCGTTATTGTTAAGGTATATGAGTTCTTCTTTGTCCATTTCAATATCGAGGCGTAGTAACTTACTAGATGCGCTTCAAAGTTATACTAATGTATATATATACATATATATATATATATATATATATATATATATATATATATATATATATATAGTCTCGGAAGTTTCTCAACTATTAAAACTATATAAAAAAAAATATAGAAAAAAAAAACTTATAGTGTCAAGTGTTCCAGTGGAAAATCACTCATGTAAGTCAATTTATTTTTTACAGTTATTATATTAGTTCGTTTCTAACACTATTTTAAGGGATCATCAGTTGTTTACCATGAAAAACTGTTTCGGGAATTTATATATATAGATAGATAGATAGATAGATAGATAGATAGATAGATAGATAGATAGATATGTTCTACGATATATAATTTTTCATCACGGATAATTCTAGAGTTTAATGTATTCTCTTTTTACCTTCTATTTGTTTTTCCTATTTTATTTAATGTCGTTCGCTCCCAGACTTTGAAAATAATTATAGGTATTATGTGCAGTAAATTTTCTCAATGCCTTGCTATCGGCTAGTTCTTCGTCATCTGCTGTTTTGACTCTTCGCTTCTTCATTTAATAGAGTTAACATATTTCTATCTCGCCACTTATCTGGCTTAGGATTCTAGCTGTATTTCTCATATTGTATCGTTCCTGTTTATAATGTAAATAGTTTCATGTTGACTATCATGTGTAGTAGTTTATCTTTCCTCTTAGGTTTTAAAATTCGTACCTTATTGTCCATATGCTGTATATTTTCTTGAATATTATCATGGGTAGAAAAACATGTAATTGTAATAGATAGGTTCCCTTTCAAATTAATAGCTGTATTTCGATATCTGCCAGCTCATCCCACTAATTACGTATTAAAGTGTCAATGTTTTTATTGGTTTCTCAATAAAAATCAAATGATGTCTAATATTTTGTATGTAATTAAGCATTAAATTATCTATAGTATTGGGTGTTTATTGCCGTCGTTGCATGCTATTTTTGTGTTCTTTTCTGTCGCGTTTTTGTCTATTTAGATTTCATCAGCAAGACTCAACTAGTAATTCAGAAAGCGGTAAACATGCGAGGTCGGTTGTACAGGTAAAATCAATCTTGTATTTTACTTTTGTGTATAATCTTCTTAGATTGTCTTTGTTTCATGTTGGTTGGATAACTGTTTGCACTAGAATATTATTAGTAGTATTATTGTTATTATCATTATTGTTAGTAGTATTGTTATTATTACTCTATTAGTTGCAATATTATTAAGCGTGGTGTACACATCATTATCACTGATTTCTTACTCACAATTATTAATGGGTGGTAACATACCTCGCCTAATTTCTAACATCATCAGCTTTTTGAAGGAGGCATTGAAACACGCGTTTAGCATTTATTTTTCTCCACCAACGACCGTTGCACGCCGTTGGAGTTTGATAGGCAATAAACGGCATACAGTTCGACCATCCTTCTCAACATTCCAGTGGATGTCTGGTTGATGCTCTTTTATCGTTTTTAGCGTCTGACTTTACGTTACATGATATGTGTTGTGTGGTACCGTCCAAGACCAGTGCTTACACAAGTGTGTTATTAAGTGCCATTTAATTGGATGATTTGCAGCTTCAGTTGCCTTGAATTAGTGTGAACTTTTTTCGCAATTACCGCTTTATTTCTATTTACACTTACCTGTGTCTCGTTAGCGTTATTTAGTTATTTACCGTTTTTTTCCTTTCAAAGTATTTCATTTAGATACCAGATGTTTTGCCCATTGTCGTGTGTAATTCGGTCAACATATTCACTTTGATTCCAGCTTCTTGTTTTTTTTTAAGGTTCTTGGGTTTTCATATGGGTTCCTACAATTATTGAGATCATAGCGATTTTTTCGTTTATCATATTCATTCTCGTTTCTTTTGCAATTCCTATGCATTTTGTGCTACATTGATTTTCATACTGTGATCTGCTGCAGTGGTAAAAAATATTATTAAGCAAGTTTTAATTTATGTGTATCAATCGGCTTCAAGAACTCTGATATATGTGTAACTATGATGTTCTAAAAGTGCGAGCATCTGCTCGTGGTTCGTTATTTCAATGTCGTCTGCTGCCTTGAGCTTTACACTTTGTATTAGTGAAGATATTTCACTTTTGTATTCCATTTGAATTTACTTATTATAGATTCTATTAATACATGGTGTTATTTGTACTCACTAGGAGTAATCACACAAGTCATCGGTAGTGATTGCTCACTGACAAAAAGTCGTGGTGTTTCCAGAAGTCTGAGTGACAAGAATCATTCCCACATTTAAAGTACTAATCTACCTCTTTTCGATCACTACCGCAAATTACCTTACAGTATCGCAACAGCCACTTATATTTTATTTATCGCTTGAAACGACGATTGATCTCCTCTCGAATTTGTGTTACAATAAAGTACAGCATTTAATGTCCCAGTACTTTCCGCACTCTTCCAGGGAATTGCATCGGTTCGTCTTTTAACAGTTAGTACAGAATCAAAATGAAACGTCATTCTATATGTTTCTTTAAAAATTTGTATTTTCTGAAAAGTACTTTGAGTTACAACGACAGACTTACGCAAGAAATGAAAAGCTCATTATGATGAACAAAAATAGTGTTAAATAAATGCGGAAGCACAAGTTAATTACATAAAAAACTATTTATTTTAAAATCGAAATTTATTCAATATTTTTAGTAACTAGTAATACTTGATGTAAAAAAATAAAGTAAGGAGAAAGAGCGTTGAGAACAGTGTGCTATAATCATTGTTAACGTCACATCAGATGCGTCATAATCTCTTTTTAGCTAATAGCTCGTTCTTTTAATCCTCTGCTTACTGCTTTAATTTAATAAGGGCTGATTCTGCCAGACAGATGGCTTCCGAACTGTACCGATAAATCACGAATTCGTTCTCAACAGCTAATCCGTGAAAATTGGAATACAAGTAAAACAAAGAAACACAAGAACTTTAACAGGAACACATTGACAATGATATTAAAAAGAGTTTAATAAAAGATGTACATATGATAAATAATCCTATGTCAATCTCTCGCTTACTCTCGCTCTCTCTCCCTCTCTCTCTCCATATATATATATATATATATATATATATATATATATATATATATATATATATATATATATATGTATCGAGAATGTTATGAATACTCCGAAGTATATGACAATTAATGAGAGCAACAATAACACAAAGAACAAGGAAAAAGAACGCTAGTTACACTACGGCATCATAAGTCTCTTTATATGAGTTTTCTGAGAATGCGTTGTTTGTTAGTCCGACACTCTCCCTAGATATTTAAATACAAACACCATGAACATATATCTTCAAACAATACAGGGTAACATACCTGAACAAATAGATTTCATTTTGATCTAAGGAGGCTCAACTTTATCGGGGAGTCTAGTTTTACACTTCACATCTATAAAATGGTAATACGACCTGTTTTAAATGAACATTTTAAATAAAATTAAAGAATAAGAATTACACAATTAGTAAGTGGTGTATGTCTTAAGAGTAAAATGCCAACACTCCTCAAGGAGTTAAACATGATTTAGAAATGATTTCAGTTGACATCAAAATAAGTCACTTCTCTCAACTTATCAATGCGTAACAGAATATCCTTACCTCATTGACAACTATTAGTATTCAAAGATTGTGAAACAAATATTTATATGTAATTGTGGCCTGTTTGATATGGGCAGAAGTAAATTTGTCCCTCATTACTATCCGCGCAATGCCCAGTTTGCCTGCTGCTAGCATAACATATATCAAATCAAAAGAACACCAATCAACACCGAGTTACTATTAAAATGATAATATAAATAAAAGCTGCCTTGAATATGTCTCTTTAGAACTTAAGTTTCAGATGAAGAGTCATGAGATTACCAGGTTAATACCGTCTTGCCGCAATAAAGATGTGGCGGGCTATAGCGCAGGTATAGGAGAATTAACAGTGGTATTAATAGTAGTAGTCACTTTTTAAACCGCGAAAGCCACATAGTGTATACTTATCGCAAATGCTATTATCTTTATCAGAACAGGTGTACTGAGACTAACCTTTACCCTGGTATACTTTTCAACACCCATTTCTACAAATTGCTGACTGTTTGATTCTATCACAGTTGTTAACAAATCCTCAAACCTCCAATAATGACTGTTGATTAATGTTGAAGATCTGAAACAAAAAGATGTATCAAGGTGTATTCAGCTGTAAACCGCGAAATAATTGCAGCCACTCTGGTCAGAAGTGATCAGTCAATAATCGAAACTAAAATATGTCTGCCCACACTCACAACTATGACTTTTGACACTGAATTAGACTTAATGATATACACATTATATATAAAATTAACAACATATATGGGACTTTGCCGAGATCTACCACCCTGTGTGGGGATTACCTTACGGGTGATGGTAACACAACCATTAATTATCACTCCAAATCTTCCGAAAAACATTCATAATTATATACACTGAACCAGTGACCTTTTATATTGAACGATAGACCTGCACGTAGAAACATGAGTATTTTTATATTGAGTGCACTCCGAAATAAAACATTTTTAAATTTAAATTATAGAGTTATTTCTGTACAGCAATACATTTTGTTGACGGTCTGTTTAACTCGTATATCATTTTTTCGGGAGAACATTCCCCACCTTGTCCGTTGGACTCAACCACACCGTTGAACGCCAGTAGCCGGTAAACGCACCCATATAAGCTGTTCCTCTGTCTTTCTTGGTAGTGTTATAGCAAACACCTTTATAGCATATCCTTCTATGAAAAGATATTTCCTCGACAACCACTACGATAGGTGGGCAGGTTAGCACAAGATGCACCCCGCTGTGTGTTATGGCTTGTCATAGGAAGTGTACTTGTCTTGTTTTTATTTTCTATCTACGACGAAAAAGATAATGTATGGCTAATCGCCAGAAGAGCCCTAACTAGTGGGTACTTACAGGGTGCCAAAGCATGTATTGCGGGTCCACAGACCACTAATCGTTGTGTGATTGCTTCATATTGCCACCTCAAGGCGTTGTGCTACAGCTTACCTCTTAGTCACTAGAGATAGCGTAGCCGAATTTAAGTTGTATTCGTTGATAATATAAACTACTCTGAAGCATGGAGAGGGTAACATAAATAAGTAGTATTTTCAACTAATTCAACAACTTCTGCAATGAAAAACTTCAAATCAAATCTTCGAAAGGAAAACGTTCATGGCTAGCAAAACAAGTATACCTGACTGTACTATGATCAGAGCGTAAGCAGATGACAGCGACTAAACAATATATTTATATTCATGCAACGGTTATTCATTGCTAGCTAGCGGTTCAGGCCAGACTTTAAAACAAACTTATAACGACTTACGACCCAGATGTGAACAGATTGTGTTCCGCATTGTTAAAGCAGACTCTCCCATCTCTGCTACGGAATAACACGTTAATAAATACGTCGTTAGAGATTTAGATAAAAAAATGTACAGACAACACTTCGAGTGGAACTGTTGTCTGTCCATATGATGCAGAAGAAGGGAGATTCTATCAAATATGTCCTTATCCGCAAATGTTATCAGGCGAAATTCTGCGAGTTATTTGTAGTTACTCTAAATAAGAATAATTGTTGGTGGCAAATAAACTACTCCAGTAACTATAGCAAGTCAGACGATGGCTGAACTTGCAAAGACGGAGGTCACGACGTGCAGATCTCTAAACACGAATGTCTATAGAATAACTAGTGTTGTCACGACGGGAGAATTAACCCCTAATCGACTTTAAACAATGAAACCGCTAACATTTCTTAAGGTATAGAGGTCGAATCATGAGGGAAAGTCAGCAAACGTCGTTAGCTGCATGACTCGCTACTACATCAAGCCTTGAATGGAGTTTGGGAGAACATTCTCATTCGACGGTTTCATTTATCGACAATATGTCTGGCGGCCGAGACGGGATTTTTAAATTGTGCGATAGTCGTATATATGGAAATAATGTGCCGACATAAGCAGGACTCTATAAATAGATCAACAAAACTATGGAATAAGGAATCCAGAATTGCAAACATTAACAGAACACTGAGGATCACTATAAAATCGGGGGTCAATTCTGACAAAAAATAATGGTATTCTAAACAGAGTACAACAGAAGATCGTGCCCCACATCACATTGAACGGAAGCAAGTTACGAAAGATCAACAACTTACTCTGGTGGAAGATACCCCCCTGATTCTAAAAGCCCATGCAAAGTATTTCATATCTTAATGGGAAAAGCTGAAACATACTTATTCACCGCGATAGCTGACACCGGGGCACACACATGATTTACTAGTCCGGAAACACAAGGATTTATTGATATATAGATGAATGGCGTGTTCCAATCAGATTACACTCACAAGGGCGCAGTAAACAACATCGACCAAGATGTCTTTTAAAAAAAATCGCGACATGTTTCCTCTGGGCTTCCAACAGTAATTTCCCCTGAAACCATTAAATATACCGGCTGTGTGAAGGCAATGTGTTAATGCCTACAAAGTAATCTGTCCCACCAACGTCAGGTGATATTTCGTTTACTACTACTACGGAAGATAATATACCATAAATGAAACAATAAGTACTGGTTCATTTTGTATCCATGGTAATCAAGATATGTTTACACCAACCGCTGCAAACCATGATAGGAAAACCTCTGACCATCACCTTAGATTCAGTGAGTAAGATAAATTGCGGCTCACTCGCCAATCCTTTGCCACAGCAGTAGAAAGAGAAGGTTAAACATGGTATCGATCAGGTCGGGGCACTGGGGATCATTACAACAGTGCCGTTTGATATACTTACAATTTGCTGTACAGATATAGTTTTCCAGTCAATAAAGACGCTTCATCTAGGCGTACAGAAAACATTCAAATGCTCAACTAAACTACCATGATAGAGCTCCACAACAAACAATCTACATTGAATGTGGGATCGTTAATGCCAGCACACACAATACAAACCGTACTCTATTCACAACTGTTGCTACTTCGTTAATTACTTAATAGGACATGTATATATTTACCCTCAGGCCGCACATGGATTTCTGGCTTTAGTGAATGCATATACATGCATATTTTATAATATAACTATAGATATCATCCGGACCTTGATGTATCGATAACAAAAGTATTTTGGAAAGTCTTAGTCAAAACATAATTCTGATATACGATCACCCACGGTCAGATAAATATTACCGTTTGCAGAAAAAGAAGTGAGGTTCACTTGGTTCTACATTCCTGAAGACGAGAGAAAACATATTACGAGAATTACAGATGCAATTCTAACTACCCATACATCACAAAACAACAGCACATCAGGTACTGGACCGGACTTGTGAATTAGGTTCAATATTACTCTTCTCTGACTTCGATAATGTAACCGACAGCACGCGCTGTTATTTATTTAAATAATCGAAACGGAGAATTTTACAAGAGATTTAGATTGTTCAAAACCTGTTTAAGTCAACAGGCCGACATACGTCAGTCAGAGAGGTGTAGGACTTTTGCTGTTTCTAAACTACTGTAACTGTACAAAAAAGTTGGGAACATTTTTTGTAACTGTGATTGGAAGTAGATTCGCGTTTTATTTGTGAATCTTAATTACGCTATACATCTGTGCACTTGGGGGAATTGGTTTAGAGTGCTGTCGTATGTTTTCTGTAAAGTTGCCTAGAAGTTTTGTAAAAGATGCACGATAGACTGCCAATAAAACGTTTTCAATCCCCGACGGCGGAGGATATACATAACAACCGATGGTCAGCCTCACAGAAACGGTCAGTAATGTATATGATGTTTACCTTTCATTTACTAATTACACTCTAAGTCGCAACAGATTTGACATCAAAGAACGCGACAATAACTACCCAGGATGTAGCACAAATTATTAACAATGCTATAAGGGTACTATTCACTCAAACCGACGGACAAATCCCCACATCAAGTGCAATAAGATCAAACAGCAGTGTGGCTGGACTTGAAATCAATGAGTTATACTAGTGCTTAGGAAAGTACGTACATAAAGTATTATCGAAGACTTCATATTAACTGCCAGAGATAATTTACATGTTTGAACCTTTGAGTATTATATTGCACAGCTTTGACAGCGTTACAGTGTTGGAGAAGGCCAATATTTTTATACCCAGGAAACTCGGAAGAGTCTTATAAGCATGCTATATAGTCTGCATATATCGGTGTTAATGACATTCGGACCAATATGGAGTATGTGGGGCGGGACTCAACGCAAGTATAAGCCAGCCCTGATCGTTATTTAAAAAGTGAAACTGAATTGCTGCATCAACATACAGAGAACTCTTGATGTCACAGTTGAATCCTGAATTTATCATACCAGATTATAGTGGTTTATTTATCTGACTTGCGATACACCAAACTTATATATACGAGAGAGATAAAAGTAGCCTTTATGTATGCTAGAATCGTTACGACCGCATGCGACACACTACGGTACTGATTCTGCATTAAAGAGACTTGAAAAAATATCGCCGTACGGATGTCCAAAGTTTGATTACCTGAATTGTATATATTTTTTATAAATACTAACTAAAGAATCGCACATCATCAGCCTACTATCAACACAGCGACGGACGTGGAAACTAGCCCTCAAAATTGTTAAACGTATACTGGCTATGGCCGCTTATGTGAATATCGTGCAGCCAGATCTCTACTGACCTACCGAAATCAAACCTATCCAAATAATGGGTATATATCTCTAGTAATCATGTTATACGGGCGATTGATAAAATATAATTCCCCAAACCTCTTGGAAAAATGCCGAATTAGATCAAGTTTAATGATCATACACACCATAGAGGACCGATGGCTAAAACTATCTAATACTTGAAGAATTAAAGATTTGTGAATCACTATAGACGTTTAAAACACATAAACTATTTACGGTTTTACTAGGTCTGGAATCTAAAGTTGTACATTTTCTCGACCCTGGGAATTTAACCATTAACCTCAGTTTATAGTACAACTGCGACACTATTAACAGACTGGCAGGTAAGACTAACTCATACACGTGTACTACTGTAGCAAGTAAACGTGCCAATAAAAGCTGACTAGCTGGTTGACTTAAGCGTGTGTTTTAAAAGTCTAGTTGCCACTTTACAATTTTAAGCGAAATGCCCGAAATACGTGTGATGGTTAACGTTTCTTAAGCACACGAGTATTGTAGAGAATAGCAGGCATACAACATATATCTTGCGTTAAAACTTTTACCTAAAATTAGGAAGACAAATACACATAGTCGAAAGAACAGACTTTTAAATGAGTGTATTACTTTTTAAATAAGTTATGAATTGATTATTTCGCTAATAATGTTTTTAATTAAAAAAGTAGTGACACTCCATTGGCAGTAAACTTCAAGAAAAACTAATATATCATTGAATTCACTGTATGCTGGTCGTAGATCTTGGTAAAACTATGAATCATGTTTAATTTAAATGATAAACGTAGTGTGTACAATTAAAGCGAAACGTGTCATCTTATGTGATATATCATCTGTAATTACGCAGCTGTCAATATATATTTATATACAGACTATCTTGAATTTTGACAATCTAAAGTTTGAGATCATGCGTAAAATATTCTCATTAATTTTAGCTATAAATCTTTTCGTGGATAGTTATAAGATGCACGAGATATTTCTTACGTTTATGAACTTTTTGACGTGAGGAATTTAAATATTGTTCTATACTAAATTTAGTTCATATATATATATATATATATATATATATATATATATTTGAACTAAAAATATTTCTTTGGGTGGAGGAGAGTAAAACATTTTTTTCGGGGTGGGGGTGGAAGGTCTTTTGTTGTGGTGGGAAGATTTGTTTTTTTTAACTCCAAATACTTCTTAGGTTAGCGGGGGGAGTAAAAACATTTTGGGGTGTGGATGGGGGTAAACAAAATTTAGAGGGGAGGTGGGGGTAACATTTATTTATTTAGGTACGTATTCAGTATTCGCACCAGGGCGACGATGGTACTTATGTAGTATGCGAACCTTGGCGGTAATAGGTACTTATATAGTGTCTGCACCGGGGCGGCGATAGGTACGTATATAGTATGTGCGCTGAGGCTGCGATACGTACGTATATAGTATGTGCAAAGAGGCGGCGATATGTATGTAGAGAGTATGCGCACCGGAGCTGCGATAGGTACGTCTATAGTATCTGCACCAGGGCGGCGGTAGGTACGTATATACAATGTGCACTTACCCGGCAATAGGTACGTATATAGTATGTACACCGGGGCGGCGATAGGTTCGTATATAATATGGGCACCGGGCGGAGATAAGTACCTATATAGAAGGCGCAGACAGAGGTTGTACTTTTTATAAAAAATGTGTCATACTTTTGCCATGGGACACAGAAGAGGAATGGTGAGAACAAGACCGCTTTCGCAATAGGCAAAGGGAGAAACTAGCGGTTTAATGGGGCGATCAGTGAACAGAAAGGTAGTGTAATAAAAAGACGGCTATCGAGAGAGGGGGAGAGATAGACGTTTGTATATAAATAAGTTACACACGCGATTTTTTGCTATATTGTGTTTTTATGACCCTGACCAACGTCGGGTAGCCCTGTTAGTAATATATATATATATATATATATATATATATATATATATATATATATATATATATATATATATATATATAATAACACAGAATCACATAATCATCGTTGCAATAATTTATTTCAACCTTGTGTTTTCTTTAAGCATCCGATCCAGACGATTACATTCTTGAAACTGAAAAAAAGAATTAAATTCACACTCAACAATTCAAATATAATTGGAGAGAGATGAGGTAACAACCACTTAAAACACATTTAGAGAAAGGAGGAAATTTGACTCATACATTGAGAAGGGGGAATTGTATAATCAACTACAGACAGTAGGGGGAGGCTGCTTGTTTATTTATACATTGTAAAATTGGGCATAGATGGTGATGGAAGAGGGGGGTCCTGTTTTTAAAAGAATCGGGACGTGTCAAAAATTACAGTATTAATCGCCTCTCATTGTTAGAAGACACCTACTGTCTAGCGATCAATGTATATACTGAGTGGAAGGGGATGGGGGAACGAAAAGAAAAGAAAAGAAAGTAGATGCCAACTCAAATCTGAAACACACACATCTACGAGCATGCATGAACATGTACACATCATATTGTTTTTATTCTTGCTCTGTTTATCACATCGAGCTCTCATACCCGGATTTCCTCCTGGATGTATGAAACAATTTTTTTCAGTTATTTTAAGGTGAATCTATTAATATAATAGAGGTAGACGCAAAACAAGCATTAATGACAGTTCTATCTTGAGAGAAAATAATATATTAAAACAAATACGTGATTGTTCTCTTACTACTTCGGAATATGTTTGCCTACTACTATGTACGACATGACATAGTACATATTCCTTTTGATAATCAATTCTAGGATCTTTTAAACTGATATAAAGTTCAAATTTTATGCTAACTTATCGTGAGTGATAAAAAAATAAATAAATAAACTAGAAAGTCTGTTAAACTTAGTAGGTATAAAACGGTTGTATATGTTTTTACAAACACAAAACATATTTTTGAGTAATAACATTATATAACTCATATATGTAAATGGTATGAAAAGACAACGAGTAAAACTTGAATAATACTTAACGTCGCAGCACTTTGAAAATAATTTGTATTTAAGAACAAACATACAAAATAAACACAGTTAAATGTAACATAAAATCACTTGTTTATGTATTTATTTGAAACTTGTTTTGTATATTTATAACCCTTACACATGTTTTATTTGATCAAATTTTTATTATTTAGTGTTTTCTAATTTATTTGTTGATTTGATTGCTGTTTGTTTGTCTTACTTGAACTTACAAATACACCTAATTGTGTTCTTGTCTATAAAACATGAAACAGTGGGGGATTATTTAGAAAGGTGTTTGTAGTTTCTAAAACACTGTTTTATTATGTTTTTTAGTCCGACTTCCCACTTATAATGAATTTGTATATGCATATATATTTACAAATAAATAAACTGTTCAACACATTGATAATATGTTTGGTGAGATAGCCAATAATGTTAATATGCTTTTGTGGTTAAGATAATAATTTTAGCTGAGTGGGATCTCAAATATATCTCGAATATATAAAACACTGATAGTATTATTTGTAAAATGAGATTAATTTTAAAATTATATTTTGATTGCACAATTTCTGCATCAATATACTATTCAATATATATTATTTATTACCGACTAATGTGTTTTATTGATGAGAATAATTGTATTGGTTTTCATTCTTTGTTCAAATAAATCAAACTATAATTTTAATTTTTAAATTAATGTTTTTTTCTGGTGTGTTATACACACAGACATTATGAAATATATACACCTAATTGATGTAAAAGCACATCGCCATGTATACACATGTATATTCTTCAACTATTTCTGAATTTATGCCAGTAAAGTTAAATAGATTTTTATATAATACTTCTAACTGTTTCATCCATAAACTTTTAAAGATTTAGACTAATGCTGATATTCATGTTTTACGAAATATTGAACGAACTGTCGGTGTTGGCATGCCACTGTCACATCTAGGAAATAATTACTATTTATAATAATATATTCGAAAATCGTTTATTTGTTGTTTTTAACATGAAATGTTCATTTTACCCTCATCATTCAGGCGTGTATGTACACTTCTCTGCCGCTGGATAACATTTTTAGCGAGTATCGCATCTGCCTAGTTATCTTGTTACACTAACATACGTCTTAATATGATAATAACATACGGAAATGAAATACTCACTTAAACTGGACTATTTCTTTTGGAGTTTCGATAGCAGCATTAATGTACACTATACTACCAGTAGTTTAAGTTTACCGATAGCGTATTGAATAGCAGCATGTGAATAGTATAGTACACACGTAATAAACAAATGCAGTGCAAAACCACATAATGAAATATGACCTAAAATTCAATCCTACTACATTATTTGATAGGAAATTAAACATTATAGGTTTGAGTCTTTTTAATGTTTAGATTAAGTGTACGGTGTAAATCTAATTATAAATTAGCCTTAATTTATCTTTAGCGTTTATTGATCTATCATTCTACTTGTTTGCTTACTTGTTTATTTTTTTGACCTGCATGTCTTCTCGGTCTACCGTCGCTCAAAATAAAAGGCGCTCGGGAAAAGAGTGTCGCGTCCGGTTGGCAATGTGAGGGAAACTATAGATAATTAGGGCAGATTTGAAGGGTAAGCGGACTGTGACCAATATTTCGAAAACACAATATATGTATATGTATATATATATATATATATATATATATATATATATATATATATATATATATATATATACATATACATATATTATTGGTGTAAACAGTGCTACATAAGTTCATAGAGTTTATTAGTAGTGTAAAAAATACATATTGCCAGAAAATTACACAAAACATATTTTGTTCCATTAGCTCGGGAATAATAATCTTAGCTTAATTGCCATATATAAACATACCCCCGCATATATATATATATATATATATATATATATATATATATATATATATATATACGAGTTTACGTTATATATACATATATATATATATATATATGTGTGTGTGTGTATATATATATATATATATATATATATATATATATATATATATATATATATATATATATATATATATCAAATTAGATAATAATTCCACTAATATTCAAATATTAAGGAAAATCAAGATGGAAAATTCAAAATTATCTATATATTTATTAACGTTTCGTATCAATAAAAATACTTTCTCAGCATGACTGAAGTTTCCATATTTTATTTTATTCCAATCAACTACCTTGAGAAAGTATGTAAATCAGTACAGAACGTTTATAAATATATTTTTTTATTTTTTTAATTTTGCACATATACAGATTAATACACACATACATATATACGAAATAATGTTTATACTAAATAGCTGAGACGCGTGCAAATGCTTTACCACGCATCGTCTCAGAAATTAGAAATACATTTACATCTAAATAGCAAACACGGCTGCGATCAAGCAATCTGTCTATTGCACTAAGATAAGCGGGGCACATAATCATGCATTACGCAGAATGACGGTGTGTTGCTAAACTTAAAGTTATCTATTATTCGAGAGATTTGAATAATTATTAATAAATAAATACTATTTTCAAAATAAGCCTATATACACATGTTTGTTTGGCCAAACCTACAATTGTTAGTATGGGAGGAGCCAATTTCTGATGGTAACACAGTGTGAACCCTGATATGAAAGTCCAGTAAGACAGACAAACACACCCACAGACACACACATATATATATATATATATATATATATATATATATATATATATATATATATATATATATATAACGTAAACTCGTATCTCCCGTCCGCATTAAGCCATAATAGAAACATCGCTAAATTGTTCATATGCTAATCTGTTCCACAATGAAATATTCATACTATATTTGATATATATTTTTTTCTGGATTTACTGACACACCTGAAAAAAAACTTACTAAACGAAAATGTTTTTGATGTTTACTTTCTTCTAAATGTCTACTTTATTTGCTCCCAAAACTACGCGCCCTTTTATAATAGAAACCAATTTTGATTAATAACTTAACTATTCTAAAGCTAAATAGTATTTAACCATTAAGAAAACCGTACATTCTGTGATAATGATGTGTTAACGGAGTACGTTCTAACGAACGGAACGCTGCAAGTATACAGAAATGACAACACTTGGTTTCACTCGAAAGTGCATTTTTGATATGGGGAAAATATCGTATTCTTTCATTAGTATTTTTAATTGTTCACTTGTCTATAATAAGCGGATATAAACAAGATGTTCTTCTTAGGTGGAATAATGATAATTTCTTTCTGTAGTATTCTGTATTGGTTAATCTATTAAACAATAATTTAAATATAAACGACTAAGAATGTATTTTTAAACAAACACGACACTATGTATCTAAATTAAACTATCTAAGCCACATTATAGCAGGTGTTCTACTCAGGCATATTACAATTAATTAATGCGGTAAAATTGTACGTACGATACGTTATTAAAATAATATCTTCAATATAAACTATTTATGAAATATTGTCGAAAAAAAACACAAGAACATTGATTATAAATAAAAACAAACATTTAATTTTTTTTTACAAAACTATATACTACATTCTAGGTATTTTTATCACGCGAAAAAAAAAATCTGAGACCATTCTTAATTGTAAGTTTTTTTGATGTTCGTTTCAGAGAGAAGTCATGGTGGGTTTTTTTTACAATAAAGTAACGCGCTAAAAAAATTGAGTGTTTTCCGTAAAGGATAAGATTGTAGGAGATGTTTCATATATACATAGATCTATACAGTTATTGACGTACTGTATATATATATATATATATATATATATATATATATATATATATATATATATATATATATATATATATATATATATATATATATATATATAAATATATATATATACAGGGTGGTGCAAAAGTCGCGCATTGTTTTTTTTAGGTGATAGAAACTACAACATTTCAAGTGGTTTACTAGGCTTTTCTGATCAATAATACATTTACTTGGTAATTTTGTTGCAGTAGGTTTTAAAAATAATATCCTTTAAATTAGCACTATGTTATGCCTCACAAAACGTGCTCTAGTTAGGGCATTTTCCATTACAGCCATTAGAATAACTGGCTCTAGTTCTTGGATTTCATGTCTGATATTGTTTTTAAGCTCTTGAATCGTTGTAGGCTTGTTCACATATACCCTTTCCTTAAGATAACCCCAAAGGGAAAGGTCAGGGGCTGTTAAATCCGGTGAACGTGAAGGCCAGTTAAAATCAGAAAATCTGCTAATTAAACGCTCGCCAAACAAATCCCTTAAGAGCGCCATACTTTGTCGGGCAGTGTGGACAGTAGCTCCATCTTGTTGGAACCACATTTCTGGGTTGTCCTGAACAGCTGCCCTAAAAAAATGTTCAATCATTTGTTGAAATCGCTGTGAAGTTATCGTCACCGCGACACCTTCTTCGTCTTCAAAGAAATATGGACCGATCACTCTTTCGGAGGTAACACCACACCATAGGGTACATTTTAGTGGATGTAATTCACGCTGATGAACGGTTCTTGGATTTTCAATGGCCCATATTCTGCAGTTTTGCTTATTTACGAACCCGTTCAGATGAAAATGGGCTTCGTCGCTCATTATCAGCTTATGGATGTACTCATTTTGTTCTCTGGCTTATTGCTTAATTTGAACAGCATAAGCTACGCGTGATTGCAAATCTGTGGGTTGTAATGTCTGTACCAATTTAATTGTGTATGGAAACAGATGCAATTCACGCAACATTCTTTGAAGTGACCTTCTGGACATCCCAATCTGAGTGGTTCGTCTTCGAGTTAAGGTGTCTGGATTTTCAGAAATGCTATCCTCAACGAGTGCTACATTTTCCGCTGTAAGTACTGAACTTGGTCTGCCAGATCGTAGAAGATCACTGACTGAACCCTGCTGCCGAAATCGGGCCACAAGACGATCAATTGTGGTCTGACTGGGAGATTGTCTGACATTATAATGCCGACGATAGGCTCTTTGGGTTGAGGTTATTGAACGATGGTTTCCGAAGTAAAGTTCAATAATTTGTGTTCGTTGTTCAGTGCTATATTTTTTCATAAGAAATTATCAATGTTATATCTGTAATATTCTGAAAAATAAGGAGAAAATTTGATTAAATGTGAAAGTTGTTACTGATTCAAACTAATGCGTAACTTTTGCGCCACCCTGTATATATATATATATATATATATATATATATATATATATATATATATATATATATATATAACCTACCGCTAAAATTAAACTAAAAGTAATCTGTAGCCAATGTGAATATTGTTTTCAATTTTTTGGGAAACTGAGTACAATTCAGTAATGTATTTTATAATATATTAGACATATTACTAAACTAACACACGATAATGTATTCGTATTGCACATCACGAAAAAAAATAGAAATAAAAGTGTTTTCCTCTTTCATGTAAATAACTTCTTTTCAATTTATTTTTGGAGGGGATTTTTTTTAAATTTTGTTACAATAACATTACGCGCACAATCTAATTTAGTGTTTTTCCGTACAAGAACATATTTAGGAGCATGATTTACAACTAAATAGAAGTCCGTAAATAGAAAGGAGACTTGTTCTAAAGCGTTGAAAACACTTGCATTTTGTTTATATTTTTAGAGGAGCAGCCATAGGTATACTAAAATAATATTTAACATAATCTATACACAAACCAAACATTAACCCGTATCCGAAAGTGAAGATCATTTTTCTTTTTACTGAAGCCCGGTACGATTCAGACATTTTCTTAAAAATAATTTCGATGGAAAAAATTTAAAACCATATTTTGGTTACACGTCAGCATTTACCGATATCTGAAAATGAATTGTTGCTCATTGAACGTTAACTTCATATCTTTTTACATTCCTTTTTTTCGGATTCGATTTTATGTTGTTTACATGTAATTGCCAAAATGTGGTATCTTAATTTTATTAGGGTTTGTTGTGTTGACTACGACGCGGTGTAAAGTAAACACTACTATTTATCTGTTATTTATTTATTTGAAACTGCTTCTACACACATTTTAGAAGTAAACAGAATGTGATGACTTCCAAACTGTCAATGCTCAACATATGCAAGGGATACATGTAATGCACATGACTAACTTAAGAATTCTAACAACTGAAATGCTACTTCATAGGAAGCAGGTTTTTTTAAAGCTACAGGTAATTTGATACATTTGTTTGCCATCATTTTGACTATATGTGCAGGGTATCATCAAAAACAACGCAAGGATGCACACAAAGACGCACTTCATGAAGATGTTCTTCTTAGGAATAGTACGCAATCAACTTCGTTAGGTTTATATGATAATTCCCGAAATTCATAATAGAGCTCTGGATCCAATCTACTTTTATCTTATAAGTTGAATGGTAAACCACTAACGAAATGGAGCCTTATCTAAATTGATCGAGCTTATACACCCCGGTCATTACTGCATTGGCGCGTGAAAGTAGGTATCAACTGTATTAGCAAGCATGTATTGTTCGTCATATCGCAGAACTATATGATGAGCAGATTCATCTGTGTTGTACTCGGTAGAGATCGTTCACCTGGTAACATCACATCCACATGGTGTTGTTTTTTTATTAGCACCCTCGAACCACATTTTAACTTTTAAATATACATAGAAATTAAGTCTCATGTTCTACTTTAATTAAAACTGTTGACCGCAAATGTAAGGTCGACATCTTGCAGCGACATTTTGACGACCATTAATTACAACAGGGGGGGAGCTGAATTCCCTTGTGTGACCAGGAAATGGGCGGAGATAAGTAACATCGATCTTTGATCAATATCATGAATCACGTCTTATCTTCGATTGATTTATGTGTTATCAGAATGGCTGAAATGCTGTTTCGCGAAGTCCTACTTCTCACCAAAGAGACTGGGGACGCAAGACAGTATAAGCGCATGGATTAACCGCTCTTACTCCTTCTCGTTTGGAGCAGTATTACCGTCTGGAAGAATATAAATTTAGTGCGTTTAAATGAACGATCTGTCTTGATATTTATCTATCAAGTAATTTATCATCATTAAAACTTCTTTTACATAGTAGGGATGTAAAATTCAGAAATTACGTTATTATAACAATGTCATCAGTTCATTCTGCGTATCTGTTCGGTGACATTTCAAGCCGTTTCTTTCTGTTTATAGCGAAATAAGTTCCATTGAGTATGATTTCATGAACAAAAATAACTATTTACTCATCTACATTTCCTATGAAAAAATGCATGACATTGAGATTGTCTCTATAATCAAAGGCATACTATAGGACATACTGTTAGGTATGAATAATTTATAATTCGTGAAACTACATTATATTGAGGGAATTTAACTTTAATATTTAGAATATATGAATATATATATATATATATATATATATATATATATATATATATATATATATATAATTCTTCATAATTAAATATGGTCAACTATATTTAAACAATTTAAACAGATATTCTTTTCAAAAAGTGCTCAATATGAAGTCAAAATTAGACATTGAATCTTTCAAAGACAACACAAACAGATAAAGAAAAGGGGGGCCATTGAACATATTTAAAAATGTAACTTATAATTCTAACGACCGATTGGTCAATAGCATTGTAGGTCGTAGGAATTATAAATGGTAAGGGTACGTCTGCTCGTATTTATTTGATTTTTCAACTGTTCAGGGGAAACGTAGGCGCGTAAAAAAATAGATTGACTAGGGTCAGATGGCTAGCCTTTCTGCGGCATTGTCTACTGTGAGAACATGAGCTAGGGGAAATCACGTAACAACATACAGGATACGCACGAAAAGCGGTACTCTCGGTTTAAATCTGGAACTTAAGATTCGATTATAAACAAAGGAGTCAGGCCGCAGAAATCTGCAGCCTTAAATATATATTTTCCTACAGCTCGCAGAGAGGGTGACAATATGAAGCCCCTAATAAAAGTGTAGGTCTTCAAATTGAAGGCATACACTTTTATTAGGGGCTTCATATTGTCACCCTCTCTGCGATCTAGATATGTTCTACGCTTACAAACATGTTCTGGTAATTAGTAATCACAGGACATGACGCTATCTGATGTAAGGAAGTAACAATGACGAAATAAGAGTATCGTAAATATAAGAGGGTCCTATTAATGTTATTCTGTAAAGGCAAAGGATATAAGTAACCGGAACACAATTAGCAGGAAAAGAGTTCCACAGGCGTGTAATTCTTGGATGACAGCTACTAAAATAGGAAGCTGTATAAGAATGAGGTATCATTAAAACGAATTCATATATACTACTAGAATAACAAATCTAATGAGCTTGAATAAAGTGAGCAAGGAATAGATAAAATGTTTCTCAAGTTCACATGCACTGGTAGCATTTATAGAAAAAAAGAAAGACTATCAAAATTATGTCTGTGAAAGAAAGAGTAAAAAGAAGTATAAAGGGTGAGATCAATATAATTACATATGGGTTTCAGCACTTTATCAACACGCTTAAATGCGGCAGAGATTAATTAGATCAAATCATTAATCAAACTCATATATCGTATGATAGTGTTTTTTAGGATAAAGAATGAACTCTGAAGTGAGAATATGTGTGGATCAATAGAGAAAACCGTATTCACAAGAATGAGAAACAGCAATGGATCTAAATGTGTAACACCAATAAATATTTAATAAAGAAGGCAAACTGAATAAGTTTTAGAGTAAGCCATTTATGAGAAAATCAGTAAGAAAATGGGCACGCCTGCGATTGAAAGATTAGCTTAGTTATAACAGGCTAATAAAAAAAAAATACATTTAGTAAGCCAATGACAATCGAAACCACGAAAACGTCTAGATCAGCTGAGTATATCTATACACATGGATATCGACGAGAAGCAATAACAGAATAGCGGGTGGTTTCATCGACATAGATGCAAATGTTCTGAATAATATTCTAAAGCAGACCATTGCTATAGCGACCTAACAGTGTTGAGCCGAGAATAGTCCTGAGGAAAAACCAGCATTGACAGAAAATGTTAATGCGGAGACATAACCTAGAGCTAGCTGCATTTTAATAAATATAACTTCAAGTATGTTTAATTATTTTAAACTAGTTTCAAAATGTAATATTTTCCTGTTATGAATTTAGATTTGTTCAGAGTGGGAGTTATATTTTCTTAAATGCGTTTAAATAGAGTTACAGTTTACCAGTTTACTGGAAAGGGAATTGATAGTGAAACCAATTTAGCTTTTTATTATAATTATTATAATTATCATTATTATTATTATTATTATTAGTAGTAGTAGTAGTAGTAGTAGTATTTTATCATCATTATTTTTATAGAAGCTTTTTGAATGGCATAACGTGTCACCCATTTTATTTTTATTTCTTACATTCTGAAAATTTCAATCTATAAAGAGACACGCAAATCTAATTATTTACTGAGTATTAAGTAGTGTGAATACACAATCATTTATTGATTGACCCGTCGGGATTTCATCACATTTAAGAGTACTGAGTCACCAACCGCTTAACTAGAAATTAAATAAGAAGATATTTTCCCAACTAGTCTTAGTTTTTAACATCATGTTAGCATTACATTTAATTAGTTTTTGTTATTAATAATTATGTGTTATTCTACTATGTTCAAGTACTTAAAAGGATTAACTCAAGTAAACGTCAAGGGTATTATTATAGATATTAAGTGAGACGGACCTAATGTAAATAGTTTACGCACTTTGATAGAAGTGAACTATACTTGTCTATGTGTACCCAGTTTAGTAGTTTGAACACATATATGTTTTGTTTGTCTTTTAAAGAAGATTTACAAACATACATTAAATACACAAACAGAAACAACTGATGTATGTAGAAATGTATGAATATATGTGAGTGCATGCCGGACAGGTTTTCACGGTTTCTCAATACAACGCAGGCCTAAAATATATATCGCATATATATAATATAACACCACTTTCTTTTACCGTTTCTCTAAGGATTCTTAAATAAAAGGAAAATAGTTTATTCTGTTTCGATAAACGCATCGTTTAATGTCCTGATCAAGGTGGGCATATAGCAACACATCTTTATCTAATTCCTGACGACTTGCCATTAGCAGTTTAGGCTACTCTATTTTCTTCTCTGGAATATTGCGACCACTGCTTTACAACTCCATCAAGATTTAAGCAATGCAACGCTATGGGCGAGCTGACCACCAGAATCAAACTGTTATTGTAGCGTCTATTGAACGAGATTTTGAAATCCTCTCACTCCAAGTCCAGAATTCGCCTGGATGTCAACGTCGAGAGCCCTGAGTAGATACTATGTATTATAATGTATTATACAAAGTATCTCTTAAATAATTAACATTATACATACATTATTCGTCAATATATTGGGTTTTTCATTTTCTTTCTGATATATGTCATTTTCTCTACAACAACCAGTTAGATTAACCAGTCAAAAACGTGTACTCAAGTCATTTTATAAGACCTACTCGTTTTCCAAAAAGTTCAGTACATGATTCCATGTAATACTTCTATTAAGCTAAAGTTTTACTATTGTATCTTTCAATTACATTCCGAAATAGCATGCTTCTTAAAAGGTGTCAAGTATTTAAAAAAATTACATGTTTGATCATAGATTGTGAACACATTAAAGCAAACATCAATCTCTAATGACTATATTAAGTAATGTTTTTTTATTTGTTTTACAAACAACCAAAGAGAATAACAGTGTTATTATATGAACGTATTTCATTAAACTCCATGAATAAATTACTTGAAAAATGTAATAAAATTGCCTCTCAATTATATGCATTTTTCTTTTAAAATATTTGTATACATCATTATTTTATAATTTGATATCTATAAATATGATATCTGAACTAATATATACTTAATAATATCAACTCGTTAACAGGAAAATAACCTATACTATCTGCCTTATCCATACTTTACAGCGCATACTACACATGTGAACATATATATTTTAGATAAATGTCTAAAGGAAAGCTTTGGAGACATTAAGAAATAGCAACCTATTTAAACTAGAAATGAATATCAAAACAAGGAACATTAATTGAAATGGCAAGGTGTGAGGAAACGTGTATACAAACGAAACCTTTATATCGTGAGGAATTTACTGTATTGCTATCTATATTGGGGTGGGAGAAACAAATGTAGATTTTAATTTTACGAGCGGTGTGCGATCCGATGGATATAGAAATTGGTGACATTTACTTTCGCTATTTTCGAAAAAAGGAAACCATACAATCATGATACCTTCTTCAGTTAGTTTAGTGTTGCTAAACAATCGTGGATTTATCTTTATCACTAAACTCAGGCAATGTTGGATCGACAGAAAAGCTTTCGTTCCTTATTTTTTCACTCATCATCGGGCAAACATAATTAACTGGCGTATCCAATGTAGGCAAATCCGGATACATATATAAAACCCGCTCGTATGATAAAATTATTGCACTAAGAAAGTATATTATTTAAAGATACATATTGATAGAAATAATAGGTAATTCAAATACACTGGTAAATACTTACCACGATTTACATTTATAGTTACATGGATTAAACATACTATCACAATGATTCTGAGGCTTTTAATTAGTATTTTCCCGAATAATAATATTAGTAATGTAGAAATGAACAAAATACTTATCATATGAAGGTGTACACATGCCGAGCGAAGTACGCGTTGTTAATAGCTCTTGTATCGTTTAAGCATGAGAAACCGCCTATTAAAGCTCTGTAACACATCATTATTTGAATTACTTTCAGTTTACAAACATTGTTATTTTCACGGATGACGGATGTTAGTGTAACAAAGGTGGACTATATCACTACCTAGAAGTAAACCCATTGCCTTCTGTATGTTCATATTGGGTCTCAAAGTTCGATTCAAAACTGGATTTATTACGTTATTTCTGTAATAGATTTACCTATGAAACTCCTGTCCTAGGTGGCTGATACTGGGGTGGTTTTCTACTTACGATACTATGTCTGCGCTAAACTGTAAACACTCTCAGTTTAAGGTATACAATTAGAGTATATATTATCCAGTAAAACGTCATATACACTGGAAATCATGCAATTGAACCAGTTAGTGCTTCCTTTCATTAGGGGTTAAGAATTTAAAGAGTTCATCCCTTTTCCTAAGAATGTCAATAGACAATGGCTCTTTAACTCTCATTGTTGATTCCATTCGTATCGGACTGCATTATCATACTTACTCGCAATGAATGTACATTGTTAACGATATTGCGAAGTAAGTTGTGTGTGTGACTACTTATCTGTCGTCCACATTTCGCATCATCAAAATAAAGATAATAAATAATGCCTTACATTAAGAAACAAAAATAGACATAGCTGGAAATTACACAGGGAAAACATTTGATTTATTCCGTACTTGTGGACATTTTTTCAATCTGAGATGAGTTCCTCATAATAAGAGATGAAAGATGAATAACACAAATAATTGGCATAGAAAAAAAAACGAGAACGTCGTGAAACAATGCTATGTACAAAGTTCAGTTCGTTATGTCGACTAATTACTTCTACACGTTTACCTCTATCGAAGCACAATTTTGAACAGTCACAAGCCGAAGTTGAATATGCGAGTTATATGAGTGCCATTCCCAAGAGACATCGTACATGTTTCATTTTGTAAAGGTCTAGTAAAAAAAACAAATAGTTGTCTGGGAAAAACTAGATTTAGCAAATTGGTCACTAGAAAATGATATATCGATAAATGTTGCACACAGAAGCTACATTATACTATTCCTACTTGTAATTACAGCGCGTTTATTTAGTGCGCACTAAAAACTAACATTAATATTTAAAAAAAACTCACTCTAATTTTGAGAATTGTGCAACGTTAAATAAGTGCCCAGCTTCTTTTTTTTATAACAACTAAGTGTTGTTATAGACGGTAAATGTCATTATCAAACATAGTGGAACGACATTTTTTAATATTGAGAATGAAATATATATAACTTGTTATATGCTATTATTTTTTGATATTCATATAAATGTATGCACATGGATATTATCAGTATATAACTATTATTGAGCGTAACATGCACACTTTTTAACACATTTCCTAAATTGTGTACTAAACATCCTGTCTAATTACCATCAATACATAACGTTGATTAACATATTCATGAGAAACACATTCACGTACCAATAGTTATTTCGAAAAATGTAAATATTCTTTTATCACTCGATTGTATTATCACTTTAATTCATCGGTAAATGTGTGTACATATTACGTCGATATTCACTTGAATATGAATAAACATGTCTCATTAAATATGCAAGTATGTTGAGTATTTAAAAACACTTTTCACTGTTTAGAAATATAACACAATTTTCGTTTGTATTGTTATAGAAAGATAAATATTCCTCATCCCATGCAAGTAGTCATCAAGGTGATCAATTTTATTTCGTTTTTTTTTGTGGTGTGCTGCTTACCAATCGTAACATATTTAACTGAGTATGTTTGCCGTCACAGTGTAAAAGTTCCATTCTACGTTGAACCAGTTTTGAACTACAAATACTTTTTTTAACACATCATAATTTCTAATCTAATATTTGTATATACTTTATATATTGATAAAAAAAAACTTTACATTTAAAACCGCGTAACTCAACTATTTACCAACCATAAAAATATAATACCAGTAAAATTATATTTTAAGATACGTTGATCTATTATGAAAAATATTCAATTTAATGTACTTTTGACGTCAGAACTTTATTCGAGTATATACTGACATGTATCTTCCGAACACTGATAGTGTTAATTGCCCATTATATCCTAAACATAAACGCAATCATCATAACCTATTTTATTGTTTAAAACAATAAATTTTATGTTGAACATTTTTCATGAAGATTTATCATTTTGATTATTCGAACGTCTATTTCCATCTTGCTTGCCAGTCTCACACCGTCTCGGTCGATTTAACCTCTGAGCTATTTGAGGGGTGTCTTGTCGTATAACTCAGGATTATAGACGGATTTTGAACGAAACATTTTATTTCATCTTATGTGGTAGTCCTCATCATTCGTTCGACATGTCCGGGTTTCTCAACAGCGCCTGTACTGAAGATAACGCTTCATCTCCATCATTATCTTTCATGTACATCCGTTACGTAACGGATCCTTGTGATGACGAAGCAATGACAATCTACCGTGAATTAAATTTAACTGTTTCGGAGATCTGTATATATATATATATATATATATATATACAGATCGCCGACACAGTCTGTTTATGGTGAACAACTTATTATATTTACACAATAATATTGAGTATATATACTAGCAAAAGCTAGGTGCCCTCAGGGTAGCAATACATTTGGAGGCGGTCGTTAATTAAAAAAAAAGTAAGCTGAGAATTCAATAATGGTAACAATAACCTTTGGTAAATTTGTAAGTAAACAACGTCCGCTTAATTATCCCCTGCTATCGTTAACCATGAGATTCTTCTTTGTATGTTTATTCTAAAGTGTTAGTGTAGTAAATATGTTACACACACTTTACATTCGGCTGGCCTGGTAGGTAAACAACACCCATCCACCACAAAAAACAACCCCTTAAAAAAATAAGAAATCGAATTCATATTCATTTGCAAACATTGTAAATTTCAATGTAACCCTAGACTGCACGAAAATAGAATAGTTTACGTTAAATTTATATCTTAAACTGATGTCCCCCACTATAAATTCTAAATTATGTTTTGTTGTTTCCATTTTGTTCGGGTAGTTTAGGGTATCTACACGTAATTTGCTTAAAAAGTAGAATCTCATTTTATCTGAGTGGGTAATAATAATAATAATAATAATAATAATAATAATAATAATAATAATAATAATAATAATAATAATAATGATGATGATGATGATGATGATGATGATGATGATGATGATGATGATGATGATGACGACGACGACGACAACAACAACAACAACACCAACAACACCAACAACAACAACAATAATAATAATAATAATAAGAAGAAGAAGAAGAAGAATGATGATGATGATGATGCTGATGATGATAATAATAATAATAATAATAATAATAATAATAATAATAATAATAATACAGCCAAACGTTCAATATTTTGTATTTATTATGAAAATATTACATGTAATTAGTTAGATAATTTTAAAGTTGTGTATTTAAGTTTAACCGGAAAGGTAAACACAAGTAAAATATGTTGCTTAAAATTAAAATAAAAAGGGGCGTATAGTTAAAAGACATTAAACATACGTAAATTTGCAGATTAAAATCATCCATTAATACCCCACCCACGCGAAAAAAATGGCATTCTTCTTTTTATGCAATTACATGTTAACAGTGTTAGAACAGAATTAAAGAAAAAACAACTGTTTTAGAATTTAGACTGAGGAATCAGTTGCATATATATTTAACTTAAACTGTTTCTACATTTTCGGATCATTGTATTTTTTAGGGAACTTAACAAATTATCTTTACAACTAACTTAAAGTCCGAGTGTTTAGATCAGAAAACTACGCCTAATCTCTTGAAAAGTACGTGCCCCATACAAAAAAAAACGCAGCGAATTTACTCTCTTAAAAAAATCAAAATATACTTTACTGCTCTAAAACAAGCCCGAAATATTAAGTTTTTATACGAGAATATTCACCCACTTTAAATTTCAAAATAATTGTTGTTTTCTTTCCTTCTTCCAATCATTTTAAAAAAGGTAGAATAATTTTTTTTTTTTTTGGGGGGGGGGGGGATTTAGTCGAAAATGTGAATCTAAAATTATACCAAAATATGAATCTATTGATTACGTAACTTAAACAGATCACAGTGCTACTAAACTTTTGTTAACATTTATAAATAAAGAATTAATTAAATTATTCATTTATTTTCGTGTAAAATATAAAAGGTTCAACAAGAGAATGTAAGACACATGCAAAGAGAGATAGCAAGCGAGACAACCACACGCTCCTACCCCTTGTTTTACTTGCCTCGCTCGTTGCAAGCCACATCTTTCAGTAAGGTCCTCAGTAAGCACATACAGATAAAAGTTAAGGCATGTGGTTATTTTACCGATGTATATATTAAATAACTTAAATTAATTACTGTTAACATAGACGACACTATTGCATATAGATAACAAACATAAGTCAATGCAATTCCAAATTAATCATACTAAACATCATTTTATTATGAATAATTAAAAAATATTTATGCTAATTAGGCAGTCTAAAGATTATCTCTTAATAGTGTATCTCCACTAGATATACAGAATATCAAGAGTTGTATTATTTGATTTAAATAAAAGTACCATGTTTTCATTATACTATAGTAGTTAGCAATGAATAAAAATTCGGTGTCATTTATATATATATATATATATATATATATATATATATATATATATATATAATATATATAATATTTATAAATAAATATTAAATTATTTATACCTACAGACGCTAGCGTTTCAAGCTTATTGCTCTCATCAGTGCAGGGAAGTAACAATTTCAGACGGTCGGGAGGCGCGAACCCTGTACACAGAGTCAGCCATATCCACTCGGCCCACGGAAACTGTCACGTAATTTAGGGAAATTAAGATCTATATGTACCTAGAAGCGGGCACAGATAGAAGACTAGTCGAGAGTGTTCGACGAACGTATTCGGAACATTGCATTAGACCTTTTTGACAGTCTATTTTTAACTTCCCCGAGAGTGCTCAACTTTAATTTCTTAAAGGGGCTTAGTATAATATTTATAAATAAATATTAAATTATTTATACCTACAGACGCTAGCGTTTCAAGCTTATTGCTCTCATCAGTGCAGGGAAGTAACAATTTCAGACGGTCGGGAGGCGCGAACCCTGTACACAGAGTCAGCCATATCCACTCGGCCCACGGAAACTGTCACGTAATTTAGGGAAATTAAGATCGATATGTACCTAGAAGCGGGCACAGATAGAAGACTAGTCGAGAGTGTTCGACGAACGTATTCGGAACATTGCATTAGAGCTTTTATATATATATATAGAACAGTTTTTTATTATATTCCAATAACCATGGTTTGTTTTATTACTTTTATTGTTATTTTTATTTTTTTCACATTTCCAAAAATTCCAAATTTCTGTGAGATATATTTAACGGCCCGTTTCATTTGTTTTGTGCCAAACAACATTTGTATGTGAATATTGTCTCTGCAACACTACAAAATCATTAGAAAAATATATATATAAACGATAATTTATTTCATTTTGACGAAATAAAATTATAAATAATTTCATTTCGTGACCGTAAGATCGGGAGACCCTCAAAATGCTCTCCTGAAACATAATCAATTCTGTAGTACAACATTAAATAAATTATCATTTATATTTCTGCTCTAAATTTGTAGTTAGCACTCTCGTAAACACGGTTTAACTCCCCTAGAGTTACACTCTGTGGATCTATATCATACTCGGATAATACAGAGTGATTCATGAGTCACTTCACTTCCCTATTTAAAATGATACCATATGAAGCACAAACACACTATGGACTTTTGATAATTGTTATCTTACTCTCTAATTACTGCTATTTGTTATTTTAAATTTGTTCGTTTATATATTTGTTTCTATATATATTTATTTCATAATCAATCAAATATGCTACAAAGAGTCGTAAATTCCTTGCAAAAAAGAATAGAGCTATGCATGCAAAACAAAGGTGGACATTTTGAAAATTTGCTGTAATTTTAAACTCCCATCAATTAATTTGTTGAATAAACGTTCTGTTTCGTATTACCGTATTTTTAACTTAAGAATTTCAAAAATAAATAGATAAGGGACTTATGAATCACCCTGTATATATATATATATATATATATATATATATATATATATATATATATATATATATATATACATATATATATGTGTGTGTGTGTATGTGTGTGTGGGTGCGTGTGTGTGTGTATGTCGGTGTAGTTGTATTTAAATGTATATAAGTCTGTGGTTAAATATTAATATACACGTACGATTTTAGAGGCATTGAGCAAGTAGATCGATGAACTGTGTTCGGAAACGACCCACAAAGAAAAAATCGACATTTCTGATCAATGTGTTCTTTAGCTGATGACAGGACACATGACATGAGGAAATATTAAGAAAATTAAAAATCAGAATATTTCATGTTCTTTTATCTTCTATGAAAACAAGCAACGAACACTAAACAGCAATTTAACGTCGAAGAAAAATAAAATAGTATGTTAGTATACATTTAGATAAATAGTAATTCCCCACCACTAGTGCATAACTGAGGAGCCCGCTGTACATTGTCAAATAAGTAAAAACTATATCAATACAACTTGTGCACAGTATACTCCTGTTTGTCCGAGACTTCGTTGTGCAAACGACCTATGATACAATCGCATTCGAGATGGGTATATTTTATGACGACACGACGCTTTATTCTCGATATGCGCGCATATATAACGCACATATATCCAAAATAACTATAAAGTAATTAGAAAATGATCACCGGAAATGGGGCAACATTGCATAGTTACAATAAGTTCTAACAAGACAAAGCTTTTTTAATAATGATACGAACCTCTTTCAACCCACCGAATGCTATGGCAGATTAATCTATTCTTGGAATGCTTACCTTCAAATTTCACTGCCCAACATCTACAAATGACATCAGTTGGAATAAATATATAGAAGACTCTCCGCTTCAAGTGCAATCAGGTAGGTATCTTCCATGAGGGTAGAAACGTTATAACACCCGCCAGTATTCTGTATTTCTATCAATTCACAATCGGCCAATACATGAAGTGTAGATTCGACCTTAAGACTGGTTGACCAAATACTATTGTTTTTCATTTAAGATAGGGTTAAAAAAAACTGTAACCTAACCTGTCTACAAATTTTTAGTCCCTATTAAATTGCTGCAACGTGTCATCTCTTCGCTCGTTTTACGTGTACTTTCACGGAATGTGTTCTGTTGAATTGCATGCACTAGCACCTCCTCACCGTTACTATGGAAATTCCACCTCTTCACCGTAAAAGGGGCCTGCTGCCGTCATATATTCTACTGCTATTCATTTCCTTTACAGTTCTTTCCTTGCTCCATGTGCACCTTACTGTACCAACATGCAGAACATTATATGAAACGGGAATATACATTTTAAACATTTTGCTAAAGAACTCTACACTTAGGACGACCGCTTTAAATTTCACCTCTTATAACGCTAGCCTCGTACGCCCCAGTTGCACTATGCCTCTCTCTCTCTCTATATATATATATATATAATAAATATTTGTTATTGTTTATTATCTATGTACGTATACGTTTCGTCCTTTTTCAATCGGGACTCATCAGCATAGAAATATGACTATTCACTACCGGTCATGCGATTCGAAACCCCGGACCTCAAGTATTTTTCAACTCCAGTCCGACGTCGCTAATCGCTGGGCCAATTGTAAACAGCGAATAAACTATGATAATTTTAACACTTTAACGGCGGCTTTGACGTCGATGCATTCTACTTCTATTAAGGGAAGGAATGATGCATTATAATCAAGTGACATCATGCTGTGTTAATACTACCAATTACAGTGCTCTACTTTCAAGGAGCGACAAATAATAATAAATATATATATATTTATATATATATATATATATATATATATAGTCATCTGCATACAAACTGCTTCGCTGTATCACTGTACGGTTATACCAGTTAGTGCCTCAACCCGAGATTGAAAATCAATCGTCTAGCGCCTTTTACTTTGCACTATCATACGACACTGACTGAATGTAAGTGATATATAAATGTAAACATTGTATAGTGCCGAGAGCTCGAATTAGTTTTACTCAATGATCTAATGGCAGTTGGCGAATGCCTTTACAAATAAACTCTACTTTCGTACAGTCTCATCTAATGGTGTATTCGTAAAGAGTCTGGATACATCAAAGGACCACATAAAGGATGTTTCAAAACTCAGATCTAACCCACGTACTCAGTCAAGAAACCGATAGAAATAAGGTGTACAATGCGTAGATCATAACTCACGCACAAGTCGTACGCTTTCTAAAAGCCACCGAGCCAAAGAATGTTGGGCAGCCTGTATCATAGATAATATGGTTGTCAGTGGCGCACTCTACGAACACTTATGATCTAGGACGAATTTACTCAGAGGGTATAATCCTTGTGCCGGCAAGATAAGTTTGTAAAAACACTAATTCTCGGTGGGGAAACATAGACCCCACAACCTTTGTTTCCTTTGTATTTTCTATCGAACGTTGTACCAAATTGAAGGACTGTTTGAGAGTAAGTAATTCTAATCGCGTATTACTTTCTTACTCACACTCGAATTATTTCCTTAGCTCTTTATTTTCGCTAATAATATTAATTTATTAATACTATCCTTTTCTCCTTACGAGATGATACTTGAAATAACTCTCGAATATTTTGGAATACACACACACACGCACATACACCCACATATGTATATATATATATATATATATATATATATATATATATATATATATATGTAACAAAATATGAAAAACTATAAAATACATTTGCATATACATTATTGCTTCTAAAATCGTACAACACACTCAGATAACATAACCGTGAGGTACACTTATTAATTTAATAAGATATGGTGGTCTCCCATTAGAAAACATTGAACAATAAAATGTAAGAAAGCGGTTTGAACCAGAATAAATATTTTACTAAAGATATCACCGTATCTCCTTATCGTTAATGCATGTCCGCGCATATTTCCCTAAAAGATGTCGACATTTAAACTATTACCGAATAAACCTCTTACGGTTTCTACCTTCTACAAGCGATACACATGTGGCTATAAAAAAATTGTCTTCAATGCTCGACGAAAATTTGGGACTACTTTCAAATAAATTAATGATTTGTAAGGCTTCAGACCGCTTTTCTACTAATGTATTTGTTCTTGTCAACTCAGGTGCTCACGATTTTCTGATGGCCGATTATGCGATGATGCGTATATATATATATATATATATATATATATATATATATATATATACAATAGACTCAATGTTAACCCCAGTAATTTTGACGAGAGTAAGATACCAATCATATGCACCATAGGTTTCTAAACTCACCATTCTTTTCAGCATTATTCACTTTAGCGTGTTACAAACAATGTATTACTATTTTCAACATCAAACAAAAATGTTACTTTTATATCGCCATGACAGCCTCTCACAAAACGTACTCCATACAAATGGTAGCAGACACTTTTACAACTAAGTTGTATCTACTCCTTTTGTCCCACTTGACGCCAGTAAATAAATTACATCAGATAAGTTATACTATCATAACCGTAAATATTACTACATCAATTAATAACCGCTCCCTAACTCTCTTTTACTATTACAGAATATCGGAGTGCATATACTTATTTAGTGTCCATCGTTACTCATAACTATACGAGACGCACTTAAACTTATTCCTTAGTACACGGTTGGTATTACCGAACTGAATATGTTTTGGTGCATTGATTTAAAATGGGGTCACTTACTTATCATCTCCTAGAGAAAATCCATTTCAATTGCAAATATTCAATTGTAAACCATATAATTTATTCCGACTATAAACACTTATTCAGTTCTATCCATAACACTGTTAAGGCTTATAACCTAATTTAAAACCACTTACAGCGTAAAACAAACAGAGGTATACAGTGAAAAAAACATCCAATTGTTCATAGAAATGTTGTAGAAACCCGCAATAGCTTTCTTCCCCGACGCTGGCCAGTAATAAAAAAAACATAAAACACATGTATTGTTTGAATTGTTTGAATTGTTACCATCCCTACTTATCGGACATTATTTACACAATCTCAAAAGCTCAGAATATATTACTATTATTATTATCTATCCTTATGATTTTTTTACGTTAATAATTCTTAAAAAAAACGATACTTTAGATGATTTTTATTTTAAGTAATTTCTTATATTTCCCTCTTATTATCACTCAAATGTTTTCTTATTATACACATCCGCCTCTCTTCGTCTCACACTCTCTCTCATTCTGTATTTATCTGTGTACTTATTACAATAAACAAATAATATATTCTCATAGTAAAGAATAACGTTTTCTGACTTGCCGCAATTTTTACTTCTTACGTAGATAGATTTGAATCCCCCCCCCAAAAAAAACTATATATCTTCATTTATTAATTTACTAACTACAATACACAACAAGGTTAATTTTATTCGGTGCATTTTTACTTATTCAAATTTAAGGTTCAATATATACTTAACTTTGTAGTGTAGTATATGCTACTTAATCAGTTCCCTTATAATTGACGTGTTTTTGTCAGTGAAGAATAAATCTTTCTAGAGTACGGACATTTTCCTCCCTGGTAGATAGATTTTAAACACATTTAAATCAAAATTAGTTTTTAATGTTGGAAAATACAAACTACAATTAGAAAAGGCACTCCGGATTGGAATACACAATTTAATCAGTCTAGAAGAATGTTTCCTTCACAGTACTTGTAAACATACATATATTGTTTGACCACCTTTACTTATTCTTTTATGGACGGGACAGTGGTTAATATTTTTACAAATAACCCGTTACTTACAATGGTGGAACATCTACACAAAACAGACACATCAATTTTGTTTCATTCAAAATGTAGATACATCCTATTTTAATCACTTAAACTACTTACAAGGTTTTATACAACTTTATTTTCACGAATTAATACTCGAATACCTTTATATCTTATGTGCAACGCCGGGAAACGGGTCCTGCGATATTATATGATACGTGATTTGCCTCTTGATGGTGCTTATTCAGTTTACGATCAAGGCTTACTTACTCTCACACAGGGACAGGGTTGGACAAAAGTTTGCTTTTTGATGTTGAGAAACATCAATGTTCCCAAATAAAACATTCAGTATCTTGACTAAAATAAAAATTGCTGCAGTCTAGAAGGATTACTTCTTTACTAACCTAGGGGGGGGGACAAGCATATCTATTGTATAATATACGCTTCACTTCAATGTTGTTTTGATTTTGAAAAGTAACAACTGACATCAGACATATCTTATGATACGTTATTTGCCTCTTCATTATGCTTATGCAGTTTACAGATCGGGCTATATTTAAGATGAGATTTTTTAATTGAATTCAATTTTTACGTACTGAATAGTTAATACACCTCACACATCCCAATGTTCAGAATAGCTTTCTCAACTATAACGTTGTTATTTCAGTCCCGTCCGCAAACGGTATAATTATCCTCTTTATAAATGCAGAACTGGAACCACGTTTAAGAGACACTTTTTTCTTTAATTAAGTATATTAATCGCCAACACTTACAGCCAAACATCAGATATTCTAGAATACATTTGTATATCAACTCTTAAAGATATACGTTACTAAACTGGGATTTACTAAAAAAGATTACTAAAGTTGGAGATGTTAGAAATATATCGATACTTTCTGTTTCTTTATTTGAGACTGGTTTTACCATTTATGCATGCATAGTGTCTCTTCTAAAATGACTTTTTGATACCAACCGCATGAGAAACCATCAACTGTTTGGGATGGTATTGCACAACTAAAGAAACAAATCAGACTTCTGCCAAACACTTTCAGCAGACTTCTGACATACACTTGCTATTATTTCACGTGGAAGCCCCGGTCATTAGCTCAGTGCTTGCATTAAGTTGTCATATTTGTGAAAGTTCAAAACGACTGTAACATTATCTACAAACATCCGTGTGCTACCCAATGGCAAAATTGCAACAACTAACCACGGAGAATACATATTGCATTAATAGTTTCAGCTGCTGTTTTACATTAACATGTGGGGTTTTTGTTCGCGTTGCTCAATGATAAGCACCAATTAATTTAATAGTTACAGATTTAGCAATTAATCTATTGAGTAATTCTACTCTCCCGGGCAGCGCCGAGTAGCAGGTTAGATTGTATGTATATATATATATATATATATATATATATATATACGTATATATATATATATATATATTTATATACATATATATATATATATATATACATATATATGTATATATATATATACCTATATATATATATATATATATGTGTGTGTATGTATGGGGGTGTATATGTGTTCTTCTATATATACACTTTCTTATAATGTTTCCCGTGTACAAGACATTTCCCTATTTACTTTTGTGATGAGAGAGTGTTAAGGCACTGCATCATTTTAAAAACGCCTCTACACATCTTTATCTTTTCCTATTACCCTTATACTTTGTTTTTGTGTCTCCCAATATACAATTATCATCGCCATGAAGTATCCCTTTCCCACTCATTTTCAACAAATAGTGTAGCCCGACGAATAAATCATTGTCCAACCCAATCTTTTAATCATGAAATTTGTCTCAATGCTTGAAAACGACATTAACTCGATGATAAATGTGATTCATTCGACGCTAAGTCCGTATTAATCCACTAACAAATGATGAATCGCAAGGAAAGCCATTTGCTTGCACTTCAGACGATCGCAGATCGCACGTAAACTAAGCGAAATTAAAGAGAATACAAATTGTTGCATGAGTCTGCGTCACAATAAATCACATTATTTTATTAACGAGTTTCGTGGAGCTAATTTACTCTCTCAACATAATTCCAAAAGCGAGTGCGTGTTCGTTTTGTACTCAAACACATTAAATTATTCTCTATTAAGATTAGACACTCATAATTGTAGAATAGATAAAAATATATTTATGGAAGAGTAATGGGGAAGAAGCTCTGAAGGAGGTATTAAGATTTAAATAGCTGTGAAAAGTTGGCCATTTCTTAACTTTACTTCGTGGTACACCCTTCTACCTGATTTAATTTATTATGTATTGTATTATAATAAAGGGTTGGGGTATGTTTGCCACTGATAAATTCGATGAAACTGCTGAGTATTACCACGCACGTCGCAATTGCTATTTATTTGTGTAACTCTAATTTCAGACTATACTATAATATTAAAATGTTACACACCAAGAAATAATGTCATATCATTTACCCAGTTGATGTATATCTATTACACCAATATATACAACCAAATATACTACAAAATCATGGTTTACAAACTGAATAACATTGGTAGTAAATATTTTTATAAAAATTTCGTAGTTTTAAATAAATATTTAAAACCATTTGGATGTGTAATATAAATTGCAAACAATACTACAACACACTGATTGTGTCATCAAAATCGGAGTTATTTAATGTAAAGTCCGCATAAGTGTAGTCAGATATCTTTTTGATTTAAGAGAGATAATACACATTTATCAAAAAAATGTGTTACTTATATAGATATGTATAGTATCTTATTATTTTATTCATAGTAGTACAGTAATGTATTCATGTTAATCTAATTTGAAAACATACAATAGTTTTACATGTACAGTTTACTTTAGTTACATCAAAATCGTAAAGGTATATCATTCATTCTATATATTCAAGTTTATATTTCCGAAAACAAACATAGAAAGTCATACATGAAACATATCATTTTAGAATACTATCAACTAATGATCAAAGATTTGTATAACAACATTAAAAAAATCTGATGAGTCACATCATCTCCGGCATTTATTTTTTATTCTTCCGACACATATGTGTTATTTACAATCTCTAAGTGGAATACCGTAATATCGATTGGTTTTAAACAATCTGAATATTAAATTACATAGTCAATGAAATAACAGTTTAAAATGGTAAAACTTTTTGTTATTATTCTTACCTTTTTTTGACAAACACGAATAACTGTTTGAAACCCGCTCTAAAATTTGCATTACGGATATTTTTTATTGCTTGAAATATCGTTAGATTGTAAAACAACGGGAATTAATTGTCACATTTATAGCACATAAAACGGTTCAAATATTACCTTTCCACGAATTAATGTGAACTGTTGAGTGTTTGCCAACAAGTGCACTATTTTTTTATTCAGAGTTGCTATAAAATGCTCACGGACTATTACAAAGGAAAATGGGCACTGTTTTCAATATCAAACATTAAATTGTGAAAGAGTGAGAAACTAATATGTCTAGTTGTTTTTTTAAAAAAACACATACTAAAAAATCGAATTTAATCTATTTTCTTATAATTGAATATATGCGAGGAGTTTTTCTCAGAACAATTTCTTGCGGATTCTGAGCAAGCACCCTTTTCCTTTTAAATATCACATATACAAATAAGGGACGCGAAGACATCGTCACGAAATATCAAAACCAGCTAACCGCAAGGCTGGTCTAACAATTACTCACTCTAGTGTACACAGAAAATCGTCGATATTTCAGAATCTCGAGTAAAACTTTAAGATTTACACAATAGAAATCAAATGTGTTTCAATACATCGTGTTTGAATGAAATATTTAACTCAAACATAGAAAACACTTAATTTCTACTTTTCGTTTATGGGGTTGAATGGGTAATCATTATAACTACTAACTAGAAGACGGAAACACTATAGAATATATCAGAATATCGACACACAGAGGAAATATAATGAACATTGTGCTATTGCTTGAGAAAACAGGCGCATACATACCAAACAAGCTGCAGCTTCTCAAATAGTCAAATGTGATTCTAACTATTATAAAATCCTTATTAAAGTTGCTGTATATAAATGAGTTGTAACTTTTCATTTGTGGCTAAGCAACATGTCAATGGATTTGTGTACGTTTTGTTTAGAAGAACATATGTATACTGATGGTGTAGTACTTGCATGTGAAACATTGAAATGTCTGCTTGTTATGTTAAACTCTTGGAGGAATGATCTGAAAATGCAGACCTAGAAGAGAAAGTCACCTGCACTAAAGTGTTGATCAGTTTCGGTATTGTTTGAAATCGCCCGGAAGGCTGAAAATTTCGATGTGAACTATATGGTATGAGAGTCGGGATTAATTCACTTTTCTATTAAATATGACAACAGTGGATACACAATTAGTGATAGTTTGAGTTAATACAACCTGTTTGTTGGGCAAGCATTGTAAGTCAAGAGAGACGGATGCGACTTCAGACGTGGATAAAATATATGTGTTACACCGGCCGTTCTTACACATGAGAAACTACACCGGTTGTCACTATAAATAGTGCGAGTCACCAGAGACACAGAGAAGACAAAGCACAGTCTTGTAACTGTCTTGCAAAGTGCTAGTCAAGTTCTTATGTTGTTAATACACTTGTTAAACCAACCCTCGACTTGACTTCCTTTATTTATTATTTACTGTTGGACAACTTCAAAACAATATGTGTACGGCAAAATTAGTGAGATTGTTGAGAAATATAGTTACCTTTTTATATCATTAGGGCACAAGGCAGGGCGAGTTCTAGTGCGATAGCAAGAATTAGGAGTCAATGGGTAGCTTTTATGAACCGCTTTCATTTACGGATAGAATGAATTTTGTTAATCTTTTATTTTTCACTTATAACACACTTTTAATACAATTTTAATCATGTAACGTAATTACCATGAAATGTTTTCTATTCGGATTTCTGAGCAATTCATACTGTTATATATATATTTTTTGTATTACATCAATATATTATATGTGCTACGAGTAAGGCCGTGTCACGGGTTATACAACTTTAAATAATAAAAAAATATGTTCCCAATTTGTTTTTGGAAAAAAAGTTCTTTTCCTGACACAGCACATATAATTAATACATAACAACTTCGCGTCCAAACCAGAACTTGCTTCAGTAAGAATTCCGGGGGTAATTGCATACACTAACATATATTTAGAAAATAACTTGAAAATTATTTAAAACACTTTTTGCGAATATTATTAATACATCACTTTGGCTCGTCAAAACTAGAACTGACTTCAGTAAGAATGTAAGAGATAATTACATTCACAATTATATATTTGGAAAATATCTTGAACATTTAAAAAAAATGTTCGCGAGTAACAACATAGTATGCAATTTGCGGTAGCTTTCTATGTAGTTCGCTATATAAATAATAATATATTTATTTTGATTGATTAATAATGTATGTTATGAAAGCTGTTGCGAGTAAGATATAATATTAAAGTTAATTATTATCAGAGTCTAGGCTTAGAATCGTGAAATAGAGGAACAGCTAGATCACCACTGATTATTATAATAAACTATTAAATATATATCTGTAGATATTAAAATTATTTATTAAAACAATGTTGAAAAAATTTTAAACAGCTATAGTGAATAAGTGTAAATAAAGTATATAATAGATTTATATTGATGAACCCTCAGAGAGACATCCTTCACAATGAACTAACATTGCAGAGTGCCTTCACCTTCCGAACACTTTGGGTAGCTTAATATGTTTTTAAGATAACTAGTGGAATTTATTTATCTTCATTTCGGGTAACTGTTACAGCCAGCCGTTGAAACAGAGACGTCGAACTTTAGTCAACGCTCATCCAAGACCGAGGTTCGAATCGTGCGACTGGCGAAACAGTTATCTCCATACTAATAATTATAGTAAATATATATATATATATATATATATATATATATATATATATAGCCAGACATCTTTGAGGTAAATGTATTTCACTACATCTGAAGGAAATCCGTTTTTTTCTTACTTTATCAAAATATGATAGCCTATAATATATTAATGCATCTACTTTCTTCTCCCGGCATCGATGATGCGCAAATAAACTTTCAATAAGTGTGCTTATCGTAAGTATGGATCCATATATTAAATGGTTCTTAGAAGTTATGTTATATTCACTTTTGTATGAACACTTTTTTTAACATTATCCTTGACCTTCAGTTATATGTTCAGAAATAATGTATTTTATTACCAGATTAAATGTGCTTGTCCAGACATTTTGTTTAATCTGAAATGTCAAACATACATGGATGCTATGTTTAGATAAATTGATTTACTGACTATATTTCTGGGCGTGGAATATTAAACAGTTTAACCTATGAAATTTAGAAAAAAAAACAGATCTTAGAAATGGCATATCACATACTAAAACTGTTGACATGAAGGGATTCAGCAATATTGCTGAGCGGCTTTTAACAGCAAAACTGCATTCACTTCCGTAAACGCCGAACAGCAATTTTCCGGCCTGAAGCTAGTGTTTCCTGTAGCCAATTGCATATTAACTAAACAGAGAAAAATACGTCTTACAATTTTCACTCTGTTCGCACTATCTTTTCGCAATTTATTATTTAAGAAATTCTGTGTTGGAATTTTGTCAATGAAACACATTATCAGTGCGTGTTTCACGAGATCATGCGACTGTTATTTACTGATTAAACGCATTACAATTAAAAAGTATTGATTTTTTACGATTAATTAGACACAGCGTTATATTTACACATAGCTGGGATGTAAATGTCCTAGAGTGTATTTATTATAAACTGAACATATAATATGACAGAAAATCGGTATAGTCGAATCAATGTGCAACTACATTTATTCGGTAATATTTAGAAACATAGTCAGATTTCGCTAAAATGAGAAATCATGGGCATGGTATTACAGCAAATGAGTCGGTTCAATCTTTGCGCTTCTACAAGGTGATTCGACCATATGCTTAAAACGAAAAAAACAGGTTATGCTTGATAGGTTCTATTTGGATTTCGCAATAACGAACGTATCCATAACACACATATCACGTGACTTTTTCGATGTTTTAAATGTGTATTGATTTTATAGTAATAATAGTAGAGCCTCCCTTGAAATTACTACATTGTTGTCATCCTTCAGTAAAGCAAAATACCGCTAAAGCGTAGAACAGTATCGACAGTATGACGCTCGCCCCCGCCTCATGGCATGTGTACACTCATTTCAATAACTTTGTGTGGTCCTTTCTCGCAGCCCTGTCGGTCTGGGCGTCACGCGTGTTATTAAGATTGCATTTACGAACGGCGTATAAGACCGCTTGGAACCACTTCTCCTGCACCGATGAGAGTCGAAACCCGAAATGACGGCATCTATAGGTATAAACAACTTTAATATTGCATCATTATATATATATATATATATATATATATATATATATATATATATATATATATATATATAGTGTGTACCAAAATGTTGTATTTACCATTTGCATAGTTATAACTCATTCAATGTTCTGATGTTTACTTGAATAAAGATTAATAGAATAGACAAAAAGTGAGACTGCAGACTGAAATCTACTGACGGTAAAATTAACAAACCCATAGAAAGCTAACTTATAAAATTGTAAAAAACGACCTGGGGAAATTTCAAAAAGTTCATAAATAGGCACTAACCCAAACGCACGTATAGGTTTGGCTTAAGGTTAATTCATAGAAAACAGTGTAGAATAAATGTTGCACGACGTGTGTAAGTCTATTTCCTTACGATAGGAAAATAAATTGAGCAGAACGGGTCGGGGTCTGATGTTATTTTATGAGCGTTCTGAAATCATCGCAAGTAGTCTTTAACTTTAGTGAAACAATATTTATAATGTTTTTGTTAATTATATTGAATGTGTATTTTACTCTCTTCGTCTTCTATTAACTTTTTAGCAAGCAAAAATCAGTAAAATAAAAGAGGTATGATGATTCAAACGGGACACCATATATATATATATATATATATATATATATATATATATATATATATATATATATGTGTGTGTGTGTGTATACTTATATGTACTCATAAATAAATAAATATATATATATATACTAATATATACTCATGAATATGTATATATATACTTATATATACTCATAAATAAATATATATATACATATATATACACATATACATATACATATATACATATATGTATATATATATATAAATATATATATATATATATAGATAGATACTTATATATATATATATATATATATATATATATATATATATATATATATATATATATATACTTATATAGATTTAGATTTTTCACTTATACAATAGATCATTCAGTGAAGACCGAGGCTGTTCCAATAAAAAAGCTCGATAATACTAAATTACAGAGTACAGAGCATGTATATGTGATTTTATGTAGGCTTACCAAATCATTTCTTTTCAGGACACCAATGATCACCATTAAAGATATTTTTTCTTACAAAGATTATTTATTCAAATTAAATGTTGTTTTCTACGCGTGTTTCACTACCAAGCAGAAACCTGCTTGGTAGATCATCAGGGACATTAAATGTCTGGAATAAGGGTTTACACTGCCGACAATACACAATGTGTTTTTTTTGGGGGGGGGGGGATTTCTTCATCACTGTGCCGCCCGACGTGAAAGTGTATTATCGCACATTGTTCCGATTTTTTTGTGTTTTCTTTTAATGCATTTGGGACCGATTATTTGCTTGTTGGCTTGTTGGCTTGGTGGCAGAAATAAAGCACGAGCTACTTCTCTAAGACATTTTTAGGCCTTTCTTTTTATCGTTGTTCTTTCTTGTTTTTTTTATTTTAACTGTTATTTTTATTTTTTTCCTCTTCTCTTCTTAAGTGACCTCAACAATTGCAACACCACATTGTGTATTGTCGGCAGTTGAAACCCTTATTCCAGACATTTAATTTATCTGATGATCTGCCAGGCCAGTACCTGCTTGGTAGTGTAACACGTGTAGGAAAACATTTAATTTGAATAAATAATATTTGTAAGCAAAAATATTTTTAATGGTGATCATTGGTGTCCTGAAAGGAATGCTTTGGTAAGCCTTCATAAAATCACATTATATATATATATATGTAAAAGTGTAAATATAATTTACGTATTGTAAATAACATTGCGTTGTGTTTTTAATTTTTGAAATTCAAAGTAAAATGATTCGTCAGATAATATTTAAGTTTAAAACACCCTTTCATAATTACTCATCATTTGTTTAATTTTATTTCTATTTCATGACATGAATAACATCAATTGTTTACAAAAAAGTAATACTATTTGCGCTCATATATATATATATATATATATATATATATATATATATATATATATATATATATATATATATGAAGAGAGACAAGCGAGAGAGATAGAGAGGGAAAGAGATAGAGAGTTATATATATATATATATATATATATATATATATATATATATGTATCTATACGCATATATATATATATATATATATATATATATATGAATTAATTTTGTGCCGAGCCATTAAATGTCCTTATGGCCCAGAAGTAGTCGTACGGCAATGTGAATGATCATATTATATTGTGCACACACTTTAACACTTATTAACACTATTTTGAATTTACCAACAGTTAACATACATTACTATTTCCCATAGACATATTTTGAAATATTATCAAAGCTTGATGTGTGTACACAAAAATACATACATCTATTGTTTAATTACACAAAATATGTGCCATTCTCTATGGATCATTCTTAGTTCGTATATAATGAAAGATAATGTATTGCCTTAACTATTTTGTCAAGATACTGGTGAGTCGTACGTATTATTTGACAAGGTCATTGTTACCCGTTTATACACTGGTGTCTTTCATCACATTTTTAAAAATAAAAACGTCATTAATTTAGCTTGATTATTTGCTCATTTAAATAAGAAACTAATCAACAGATAATTATGCATGTGTGGAAAACAGACTTTGTGGTTGACGATAAGTAATAAACAACACATTTTAATATTATTGAGGAACGACGTAAAATACCTTTACGATTGTGCAAGTACCTTCGATTTTAACATTTGTTATTGATATAAATCATCAATTAGTTTGTGAAATTTGAATTTCATTAAATGATTTACAAAGTTTTTAAAGAGATTATATAGACAGTCTTCTTTGCTTTTTGAATTGAATTGGATTCATAATTATTTGACACTGATTACTAATGTTTTTCATAAAATCATTTTTTCAATAGCTCCAAATTGTTGAAATCTTTGTAAAATCACATCCACGTAATAAACTGATATCAAAATTAGTATAAGGATAAATACATGATGTTAAGTACATCTGTAACTAATGGCGATAAACTGATCGACCCCGGAAAATAAATTCAGTAAAATCTAGCAGCATACATGCTATTAATGTATGTTGTGCAAAATGTTTTACTTTTAGGATTTAGCTTATTTAAATATGTATTTTTGTATCAAGCTTAAAGCTTGCAAAATTATAAATAAGTGTTTCCATGCATGAATTACTGTTTTGATGCACTAGTAAATATTGAGGTTATCGGTTACGAATTTTTCGTTTATGTGTTATTTCACATCATGCGTAGTCTTATGAAAAATAGCTCAAGGGACGTTATCTTATTCATAGCGATGTCAGACTCGAGATTATCCCTTAACAACCTGGCACAGCTTTGATTCTGCTATACTCAAGGCAGCCATAATTTCATATCTGCTGTTATTAGTGTAAGCGATGCGATAACATCATCTAAATACATTTCTCCATCGGGGTTTTGATTATTCTCGTTTTTTTATTTCAGGATTTGTTCTGCTTATCTTACGTTCGCAATTTCCAACATAAATGTATAGATAAACCTTTGCACAGTGGGAATATTATTTGCTTTGTCACACGGAGAACGATTCAAATCTGAAATTAAATTATTGTAAATCACGGATTCTGTGCAGATAACACACCACGCTGCATTAAGAATGATTAAGACATATTAAGATATATTCATATCAATATCATTTGGGTTAAATATATCTTAAGTCATTTATGTCATTTTAATAACATATACCTACTGGTCAGATTACCATGATAGATACTTGAACATTTGGCGAAATCATAGACACTTGAACATTAAGCTAAATGATAGATACTTGAATATTTAGCGAAATGATAAGTACTTGAATATTTACTGCGATGTTGCGATTAGATACAATGGTTACACAAAGCCAGTCATCTTTGATTAAGTGCAGGCAAGGAAAATACTTAAGGTACACAATCTTTATTTTATATTTATGAGTTTTATATATGGAACTTATGTAAGAAGTTGTACTTTTATCTCACTCAACTGCATAGGTCATATGTGATTAGTATTGGTTATTTTTGTCCATATAACGATAGTTGATTCATGAAAAAACAAAGTTATTTGTAAACGGTTTTAATTAACATGTAAACGGTTTTAATTAACATGTTTTTCTATTGTTTTATGGATTAAGGTTTTTTTTTAATCGAACTAAACATACAGTTGATATATGTGTTGCCAAATCTTTATTGAAAATATGGGTTGTAATTTTATTTGTATTACTACTTACCGTTAATATATATATATATATATATATATATATATATATATATATATATACATACATCCACACACATATATATATATATATATAGAGAGAGAGACTCTCCCGTCGTTTTCGCGCGTAAATTTGTAATTGCAAGGGTTGCGCAATCCTCAACAACCGCTCTCCTGTGTCGGCATTGCCTGATTCCAATGGCAAGTAGTAATACAAGACGACTGGAAACAATGACGACAGAAGCAGGGAGCATATACAGCACCTGGTATTCCAAAATGGTCACCCATTTAGTACTGGCCAGGCTCGATGCCGATTAACTTCGGTGATCTAACGGGAACCGGTGTGTCAACGTGAGTGTGCTGTATGTATATATATATATATATATATATATATATATATATATATATATATATATATCAATTTAGACGAAAATAAAATTACAATATATTTATTAAATTAGTTCCAAGAATCAAACATCAATGATAGTTTAGGTGTACGATAGTTTCTGAGACAATCAGTCTTTTTTTAATTCCAAGTATCCCTTTCAAACCAGCTACACTCCTGAGAAATGTCCTCGAATGCGGAAACCAACCCACATAAGCAACGAATGGAGAACAAACACATGGAAGCATAAGCCAACAGAACCGGGGAAAATACAACCGCACGAGAGAGGCGCAACCATAGGCTGACACCACGAAAATTATGGACAGAGGGTCGAGGAGGGAAAGCGCAAACCAGACCTCCACTGGAAGAGCGCGGACAGCTCTGGGACCTTGGGGAGGCTTGTTGCCACTCGGGCCCCAGAGGGGACCAATGGCCATTATCAGCAAGAAATCGGTGGTAGGTGGCTGTTGCGATACCGCAAGGTCATCAGCGATGATGAACGAAAAGAGGTGGAGCATACTGGAAGTCTGAGGAGACTTGTTGTCACTCAGACTCCAGGGAATACCACAGGTTGTTGGCAGTGGGCGATCACTGACGATGACCAGTGTGATAACTCCTAGGTAGTAAAGAATAATAATAATAATAATAATAATAATAATAATAATAATAATAATAATAATAATAATAATAATAATAATAATAATCGCAATGTGTAATAATATTACTAGTAATGACATTAATAGTTTTTTATTGTAACATTTATAATGTTTTCTAATCATAATTTAGTGAAGGACTGGATATAATAATCATACGTAGCATTCTATAATATATGATATATAAATGAATAACTGGGTTGTCTAGTTTTTTTTTGTAGATTGATAAATATTTTCTTCCGAATAGAGTTCCTGGTGTTTCAATGTTTAAGTGGTAAATTGATTCTAGGGGATTTAGTAGATACTATAAATTCATGGGTTATTTAGAGTTAACATTTTTTATTTTTTGTCGTTTTTAATCTATTTTCTAGATGGTTATATGTAAACTATCAAAAACGTGTTATATATTGTTCCTACCGTTAAGTAAGGTTACTTGTTTTTTCTTCTGTAGAGGTTTACTAAATCTTACTATCTCAATGTTTCAGTTAGTCGTAAATAATGGGTATACTCCATGCAGTACATGTTGTTATTAATTTGTGAATTTATATATATGTATATATGTATACGTATATTTATATATATTTGAAAATGTCTTAATATACGTGCACTTATTTCTATTACTGAACTAATTATTTTGTTTATTTTAATACACACACTCTAATGGTATCCAGTTAAATTTACATATCTATTCTCGATAATAGAATAGTGGTCAGCAGAGAACTACATATTTAGCAGTTGTTTATTGTAATCAACATGTTGATATTTCGTCCTTAACGTTTAAAGATGTAATTGTTATACAAAACTTAATTTTTAGTACGACATGGCTTTGAAGAGGACATGCACATCGTAAATGAATACACAAATACATGTAGATGAGTAAGTAAAACATGCCATAACTCTAACAACTCGTGTAAAAAGGTTGCATGATTTAATATTAGTCTGCAGAAAAGTGTGAGCCTGCGGTTAAGAAGAATGATTGCTTATCGTAATCCATGAAACAGTACGTGTTTTGACTAAGAAACTATCACTGATGAACACCTCTGTTAAACGGGTGCGATTTGTATATAGTTCGTGTATAGTGTATATTAAAATTTGATTATTCAACTTAAAAAAAATATAACTATACACTTGTCGATTTGTAACAGAGGAAGATGTTGAACATCTGATAAGTTAATTAGAAGGAAAGAAACTATAAAGACATTGGATTACACGGTACAGTGTTTACTGTTTCTTCAAGATTATTATTGACGCTTATGTTCTGGTATGGACTATGTGCGTTGTGAGCGGGTCAGTCAAGTGAATGGCTACAGAAAGAATAACAAGCACCTATGTATAGCTGTAGAAAAAAGCTAAGAGTACTGATATCTTAGAAAACTTATTTATCAGACTCTACTGAATACCACGTATAGTGTGCAAGTTAAATTTAAATGATTAGCGTGAGAACATATTTTTTGTAAGAACTAATGATATTTACATTTAGTGCGAATCCAATTTTATATGGTTCGATAAACAGTGAAGTAAGTGTAAAATAACCAACGGGATGTCCTCTTAATAATTTACTACATTTTATAATATTTCTCGTACCTAATAATGATCTTGAATGTAATAATATAATAAATGTAAAAATGTAAATACTCCGCATACTATTTAGGCGATATTAAAAAGTACATAATTTACGTGATGGTTTATGATGATTAGCTAGCAATAATAACTCAGTAATGTGTAAAATATAAGAATGCCTTATATAGCATCATGGTTATTCGATATGCAGCTTTTTGAAGGGCAAATAACTGGTTTAGAACGAACAGTGGGTTCTAAAGAAGCGATATTTTAAAGCAACTATAGGATTAGTAAAACTACTATGCGATATTCTGATGCGTGTTATAGTGCTTTTGTTTTGCCAAAATAAATAATCTCATTTTTGGTAAAACATACGTAGACGACTGAACAGAATTTTGTAAATAAAAAAAATAAAGCTTATATTTCATATGTAAAGCAAGGAGTGCCCTCCCGCACAATTGTAATTGTTTTTTTTTACATAACTAAGTTTCATGAAAATGTGCGTTTTATTATTCGTAGATAGCACCTATTAGTTAGCAGTGGTATGACAATGTTACGTTTGATTTTTTTCTTCGATTTTTTCTTTAATTCGAACACATTTTCTTGGGGTGTTGATAAGGAATATAGGTTTTCGAAAGCATAATTCATCAATGTAATCATTTCAAGGCAACAAGTGTTTCAATGAACACTGTTTGTAAGCCATTTTTCTAAGTTGCTTCATTTGTTTTAACACCAGTTGACGTTATAACAGAAACATATACACAGAAACTACACCTGATAAATTTCAGGTTTATTTTTCTATGAACCTCGCCAACATAATTTGACGAAAACAAATATATAACGTATTTCATTGTTATTCCGTTTTATCAAAATACAGAATAAATACTGTTCATGTTTGCAAACCTTATATTATTTTTTGAGTCTCCAGCTCATAGCAGGTTGTCGGCCAAGACTAAGCTGGCATACCCCTACTGCTTCAACTTATTATATAACTTTTATAAAGCAATTAATGCATTTCTCACAATTCTATTAGGTAAACACAATTCAATTAACAGATATATCAGATAGAAGTTCGCCACGCTCAATATTCACATTAGAATAATACCATTTATTTTATACTCATGAAACTCCATTCCGAAGAATTAACTTGAGCCTCTTTTTATTAATTAAATCGAACAGGTTTAAGAAATATAAATAATTGCAGAATCCGACACCTGAGACAACACGTAAACGAGACACTAGGAGACGATGAGGAGGGTGGTGAAGCCATCGATAAACCAGAGTGCCTGGCACCGTTACGTCTGTCAGCATGATTTTGCTCGTGCAAACAAAGCCAATAAGACACAGGCGAGACTGCCAACAATGTTACTCACCACCTGTCGTCGGATTTAGCGCAACCCTATTAACCCCATTGCAGTCCTGTTTTACAATAGCCTCTGGGGCGTGATCGAAGCTAAGACAAACATACACGCCAAAAAAAAAACAGTCGAACCTCCGATGGATGCCGCCGTCCGGGTGTCCGGTGCAATAGACGAGGGCATGAACACCAAAGCATGTGACTAACGTTGCGACCGCCTTGATACGGTCGTCTCCGCCGGCGGCGGTTAGATTGAAAAATAATGTAGCATATAACTCTCACTGTTGCTACATGAACTGTCGGGTCTCTGCAGATAAAACTTTTGTTTTTATTGGATATGTATTTTCTGTGTTGCTGCAACATCTCGTAAAATTCATTAGTAATTACATCAATTACATATATCTTATCTTGTTATATTTATATTTCGAATTACTTTTAATAATCTATATTATTTTACAATGAAGTGTAAATGCATTACATCATATTTAGCGTGTCTATACTTATATTATCGCAGTGTTTCATTCTTATCTACTAATTTATTAATATTTTTAGCGGAGCTTTAATAGCTCCGCTAAAAATATTAGCGCGTCTTGATAGAAAAAAAAATGCTGCGAATGTGAGAGGGAAACAATATATTACTGAACCGTGAAAATAATAGATAAACAGTGATGGCGTTTAAAAAAAAGATGTCCATTATTGATCATGCTTTGCTTTTAAAGTTCAATTATATTTAACAACCAAAATGTTATACGAGCACAGCTCCATTTATTATTATGTTTTCAATTATCATTATCATCATTATCATTATCATCATTATATAACTACTACTACTAATAATAATAATTATTATAATAATATTTTTTATTCCTTCTTTATTTCTTCATTAAATATTTTGGTTTATTTGGGGGGATATACGAACAGGATATGGATATACGAAGTCATACAAGCAAGGAGACCGGATGTTATAATAATCAACAAAAACAATCTTGCAAACTTGTAGACTTCGCCGTTCCAGCAGGCAATAGAGTGGAGATCTAAGAAACGGAAAATGAATAAAATACACGGAACTAGCTAGTGAACTGAAAGGAATATAGAGCATGAAGAAAGTGAGTATAATACTAATAATGGTAAGAGCACTAGGAACACTCCCCCCAAAATAAAACTGAAGAAAATACTGCGAGAAAATGAAATCAAAAATAATCTAAACAACTGCAATCTTCATAAAATCATTCAATGTGGAAACGAAGCCGCATAAGCTACGAAGGGTCACATGGAATCTACAAAAGTAAGAAAACAACACACCAGAACAAACATCACTAAAACTAAGGAACAGAAAATGCAAAAAACATCTCTTCAGGAGCGCCCCCCCCCAATAAAGTGCACCGGTCTCAGCTGACACGACACAAAGAATAACGAATGAACAGAAATAGCAAGAAACACCATAAGCTACTCAACTTGCCCCCATAAATCAAAAACATATTTAAAAAAAATGAATTAATAAAATAAAATAAAATATGGTACTTGCCTTTGCATAGCGTCAAAGAAGATGAGAAGACGGAGGAGGGAGAGCAGAAACCAAACCTCCACTGCAAATGCAGAGAATGATGGGACCTTGAGGAGGCTTATTGCCACCCAACTCCCAGAGAAGACCAAAGAAAACGCAATAAATTAAATGGGAATAACGTTAACAGTTGGACAGATGGGAACCTAGCACGTGACAATGTAAACCTTCTAGGTTCCTATCTGTCCAACTGTTAACGTTATTCCCATTTAATTTCTTGCTTTTTCGATGTACAGCGTCGCTGTTGTTTTCATCTGAAAACTTTCCATAACTGACTACGTATATTCCACGCACGTGACAATTTGAAATCTGAAAGTGTTCCATCTTTCCAACGTACAATATTTTGAAATTCCTGGCGGTTGTTCTCACTCATTAAGCTATACGACTCCGCTGATGAACGTCCAATTTTCTCGGATCTGAAACCTTGGTCCGGATGTTGTTGTAACACTTTATTTAATATTAATAAATATCATGCTCTTATTAATTATCTAGTTAATTTTACTTTTGCATTAATAATTGAGCACTCTGCTGGGAAACTCTCCCAATTAAGAAATAAGGTATATATATATATATATATATATATATATATATATATATATATATATATATATATATATATATATATATATATATATATATATATATGTGTGTGTGTGTGTGTGTGTGTGTATGTGGGTATATATGTACTCTACTGTACTACACACACATTCCTCTCTTTCTTTCCTCCTCTTTCTCTCTCTCTCTCTCTCTCTCTCTCTCTCTCTGTATATATATATTATGTTCATATATATATATATATATTATGTTCATATACTTCTTTCTTGAATAGCAATCACCCTATGTAACTCAATCCAAACCATAATTTTCATTTGTTCTGTCTATTGCTTTCATTTCCGTATTTCGATGAAGATTTATTAGTATTCTTTTATCTTACATACACAACTAATTGTTTTCCAAATTTAATATGCATTCTTATTACATGTGTCTCATAGAAAGTTAATAAAATATATAGTGTTTAGTTTACCCGTGTCATAAACTTTCAAATAGGGCAGAGATACACCAGCCACACTATGAAAACAGTACTCTATACTTGTTGAGCTGATTCGAATTGCGAGTGAATTTTGTAATGATGGAGTGCTTGACTTTCTCAGTATTTTTCATGTGAATTTTTAGCTTTTTATAGACTTGAGGCCACCAAACTGTTTTCAGTACCAAGTATAAGCCTTGACTGTATATGTATCTTTTGAATTAAGATGTAATTTATTTTTGCACAATTCTATTATATTTACCACAATGTTTTGATGATTGTCACAGTGAGGCTAACATCTATATATTTTCCTCACTTGCCATGAAACACGTAAGAAATATGATTATTACATCTAAAAATAACATTTTCTGTTTGTCAGATAAAAGAAGAATAAATACGGAAATAAAAAAGTCGAAAGAAGAAATAAAAAATGTATGGCTTTGGAGTGATTTTTATATGGCAATTTGAATGCAACAATTAAGTATATATGCTCTGAATATTATAACAACTTAGCTTACTTTCCAATTGGAAATATTTCAGATACTATACGGAATATAGGCTTGAAAAAGTATATATTCTTGATGAACACCTAAAAATATATATGTTTATATATATATATATATATATATATAATTATATATATGTGTGTGTGTACACAATATATTTGCATGTGTGTACGTATGTACGTATATATATATATATATATATATATATATATATATATATATATATATACATCTATTAATTTATTTCATTTCATGAATTATTTTTGCGTACATGAATCTAATCCATGTACACATGCTCCTAGCTATTAGATGTCATCATCGTGGGCAATCTGGGCAGGGATCGATCAATCAGTGTAAATGTATCAAGGCTTATTTTTTACTACCAGCCCCTGCCCGTACATGTACGACTATTTATCGTCTATGATGTCACGCCGCTGTGTTATTGTTGTTTACTTGCAATAGAACACCAGTGTGTTTATTTAGTATTGTATCCACTCCAAAAGCGGTGAAGCATATACTCTCTTTAAAAGGAACGTCTCATAAATTTGTGTATTTATACATTAATTTTAATAAATATTTATGAAATATCAATTTCATGGCACGTCCGATGAAAGGCGACCGAATGCAGTACTCTGCACATTTTGTACCGTTTAAGGAGCTGACTAAATACTAAATAAACATCACAGTGTTATATCGCCAATAAAAAGAATAACAACGCCCCCTATATATATATATATATATATATATATATATACACATATATATATATACATATACGTATATATATATATATACATATATAAATATATATATGCATATATAGATATACATACATATATACATATAGATATATACATATATACATATATATACGTATATATATACATACATATATATATATATATATATACGTATATATACATATATATATATATATATATATATACATATATATACATATATATACATATATATATAGATATATATATATACATATATATGTATATATATATGCGTACATATATATGTATACACATATATATACTTACATATACATATATATGTATACATATACATATATATTTACATATACCTATATATATATATTTACATATACATATATATGTACACATATACATATATATATATATATTTGCATATACATATATATATATGTATACATATATATATATATATTTTTTTCATATACATATATATATATATATGATTACATAGATATATATATATTTACATATACATATATATATGTATATATATATATATATATACATACATATATATATATATACATATATATGTATATACCTATGATGTATATATTTACATGTGTATATATGAATATATTTATATGTGTACTGATATATATATATATATATATATATATATATGGGGTAAGGTACAAGATAAATCATGAAAATGAAAAGCCGTGGTAGACAAAATGTTTGCAAAAAGGACAAAGGGAAAACAGGTTAGAATGCGGGAGAAAACAATAATAAACAAGAGATCTGCCCGATTTCGTTTGTATTATCGAACGTCTTCAGAAAACGTTCGATAATACGAAGGAAACAAGTCTTTTTAAAAACATATATATATATATATACATATATATATATATACATATATATATATATATAAAACGATTTATTATATTGTAATAAGTTTTCTCAACGTTTAGAGTTCATTTAGTTCAATTTCCATAACTTTGTACATTTCCAGCAACATTACAATATATCAATCTTTTTATAATTCTGCATTATTGACCTCTGACAAATATGCATGAAACTAGTTTTATTGGCTATAACAGGATACCCTACAAAGCAATCTGTACTATATTTCTGCATTAAAAATTTCGGAATATTTTAAATCATGAATCTTTTCATCGTATATTTAAACTCATTTTCTCTTGAATGCACTAAAAGTAATAAGACGCATGACTTGTTTGGGAGCCGAACAGTGCATGCCAAATACAACTGGCCATTAATGTTCGAACTTCAAAGAGAATTATTCACTTCTATACTTGAAAATTGCATATGCATGAAGGAACACAAAACAACACAGGCACGCACATTTAATCATATAGACATTCATTGATATATATATATATATATATATATATATATATATATATATATATATATATATAGAGAGAGAGAGAGAGAGAGAGAGAGAGAAAGATAGTGAGAGAGATATATAGTGTTTTCGTTACAACTTTTGAATTATTTAGGATTTACATTTTTAATCTTAGTTGTGAAAGTCGCTGATATATATTAGTGAACTACTGATTATTTTCTGTTTTCTTGAAATAGGGAAAAAATAAGACTGAATTCAGAAATTGTGTACATATTTGGTGTTGCTTTGTTACCATCAATATAATCCTAAAATATAGGAAATACACATATATAAACGGGTTCCAAGATACACACAATATAAGATGATACAAGTAAAATATTAAATTAATTATATAGACTTTAGAGACCGCTTTTCTGTGCATAGTGAATGCATAATCTTACTATCCGCTTTGTCGGTTTGGTTGATGAAAATAATTTTGCAATGATGATAAATACTACCATCACTAAGTATCGAGTTAATTGAATATATCTATCATAGTATCATTTAATTAGAGTGTTTTATTAAACTCAATCACCTTATCCCTATAAAACACATTTTAACTACATTTACAATTGCTATTAGTAAAAACTGCTTAAAGAATAGTCACCAGTCAAAACACATTCATCATGTGTATCTTATTAAACAACATTTCAAAATGTTTACTGATAAATAATTATCAAATAAAACATCATGGTTTACAGACGTATGGCACGAAAAATTCAAGCCTTTCCATAAAACTATGTGTACGTTGACTAAATAGAAAAGTTCCCGAATAAAAAAATAAATAAATTATACACATAGATACATGAGCTGGCATTCTCGTGGCTAATCTGGGTAAGGATCGAACCATCAGTATAAATGTCTTTGGCTTTGTCCTTTACTACCAGACCAAAAGGCCCCGCCCTTACATGTACGACTTGTTCATCGCCTATGATGTTACGCCGCTTTGTTATTGTTTTTTTTTTTTACTGGCGATAGAGCACCGGTGTGTTTTTTAATATTTTATCCCCGCTCAAAACGGTTAAGCATATACCTGCCCTTAATCGGACGTCTCATCAATGTCTGTGTTTCACATATATTTTAAAATTATTTTTTATACCTTAATTTTTATAAATATATATGAAACATACATGTTATGGCACATCCGATGAAAAGCTACGAAATGCAGTGCTCTTCACATTCTGAACCGTTTAGGAAGCTGGTGTAATACTAAATAAACACCCCAGTGTTATATCGACAAAAGAAATTACAACGCCGCGTTAGCATGACACATCGATGTCTGTAGGTAATACATAATTAATATTTATTTATAAATATTATCATAAGCCCCCTTCACCAAAGGCCGGGCTTTCTAGTAACTTAAATAACAAGCAGTACTAATACCGAATTGCACGATCCGAATGTGTTCGTAGATGACTCTAAACTGTTTGTGTAAATTTAGCCGCCGGTTCGCTATTTACAAAGTTGAATTCCTCCCTAATTAATGACTAGTTCTATATGGCCGAGGGGTTAAGAGTCTTCGTTACAAATCAGTGGCGATTTGTGATCGGGGTTTGCGCCCGGCGACCGTTGGGAATTGGCTTCTTCCACTGAAGATTGCGTTAGCATGAAACATCAATGTCTGTAAGTAATAAATACTTATATTATATTAGTTTGAAATGTTGCACACTGAAATAGTGCTCCTAAGTAGGTAAGATACCAAAATATGTTGCAAATCTATACTATATTTGGCACTTCTGTAGTATATATGAAGCAGCAGATTTTCTACTGAAAATAAAGGGAGGTAATTACACCGGAAGTGATTTTTTACAACATAAATAAAAATGCAAGACTGATTTGTTTTTGGGTAACAATTAACAATTTCTTTCTTTTATTATGTGAAGTAAACAAATTTTAGATAAAAAACCCTAACCCTAAACCCTAAACCCTAACCCTAACCCTAAACCCTAAACCCTAAACCCTAACCCTAACCCTAACCCTAAACCCTTACCCTAAACCCTAAACCCTTACCCTAAACCCTAACCCTAACCCTTACCCTAAACCCTAACCCTAACCCTTACCCTAAACCCTAACCCGAAACCCTAACCCTACCCCTAAACCCTAACCCTAAACCTGACCCCTAACCCTAACCTTAACCCTAATAAATCAGGCGGTGTGCCTGTAAAAAATCTATTGTTTTTTGCGGCTGGTTCATTAAATTACCACTGTCTCGAAGATTAATCTCATTAAACTCCATTTTCTGAATACTAAATTCAACTTCCGGTTAATTCTGAATGAATGGTACTTGGAGAAAAAAAAACGGAACTCTTCAATTTCGATTTCTTAATCGGCAGCTGCTTCATATATACTACAGAAGTGCCCTATATTTCAAAGTTATAGACATTTATGCATTTGTTAGCCACTTTCACTGTTTCTCGCTTTATTCCAGGTTTGTAAAAATGCCCCAAAATCGACGTTTGAGTGCTACTGAAAAGCAAAGAGTTGATGCTGGCCTTGCAGAAGGACTGACACTTCTGGATGTAGCCAAGGATCTGGGAAGGGATAAGAGTACCTTGGTTTCTTTTGTAGAGAAGGCACACACTGCACCACCGAAAGATAAGGGTACAGGAAGGAGCATTTCCCCTCGCGATATGCGAAAAATACGCCTACAGATCATTAGGGAAACAAATAGCACTAGCGCCTCCATTTTTGGCAAAGCTGACGTTGTTCCGATGTCCAGGAAGACCATATGCAATGTCTTGAATGAGATGGTCAGGAACGATAAGTCCATTTGTAGGACTCCCTTGAACAACACCCATAAGGGAAAACGCATTGCGTGGGCAGAAAAATACATGAAAACTGACTTCCAACAGGTTCTATTCACAGATGAAGCTAGAGCCACACTCTATGATCCGGATGGATGGGCTAATGTTTTGAGTCCTACCGAAGCTGATATCTCACATCGCGTTCGTCGCTAACAAGGTGGCGGTAGTTATGTTTTGGGCGGGTATCATAGGTGATACATTAATTGAAGCTTTCCGAGTGCCATACGGCGTGAAACTCACAAGCCAAGCATACATATCGTTATCAGATGAGAATTTGTCACCTTGGCTGGACGACCTGCTTTTACTTCGTCTACGTCAACTGATTTTTATGCGCGATAATGATCCATCTCATGCAGCAAAGTATGCGACTACCTCCCTCGCATCTCTGGGCATCAAGGGAGAAAGTCTCATGACTTGACCGCCTTGTTCTCATGATTTAAACTCGATTGAGCAGCTCTGGTCAATTTTAAAGAAGAAAGTTTATGAAGGAGGACAACAATTTACATCAAAAGATGCCTTCTGGAGTAAAATTGTTGATGTTGCTAGTAGCATAACACCTTCCCAAATAACAGATTGACTTCATCTGTTGATGAGAGATTGCAGAGGGTAATTCCAGGAAATGTGAGTGTTGTTGATAAATTATTCAATTTTGTTGTGCATATCTGGTGATTACTTTTTTACATTTCATTCATAGTGTTACTTATGATTTAAATGATTAAAATAATTAACCCTGCTAAGTCAAAAAAAGGTTTATCATCTATGGACTGTATTTTAAAAAACCTGCAATGAAGCGAGAAACAGTAAAAATGGCAACCAAATACATAAATGTCTATAACTTTAGAAATATAGTATAGATTTGCAGAATATTTTGGTATCTTACCTACTTAGGAGCACCATTCAGTGTGCAAAATTTCAAACTTTTGCGATTCATATTATTGAAGTTATTAACAATATTATGATCCGCAGTAAAGCGAGAATCACAGTTTATATATATATATATATATATATATATATATATATATATATATATATATATATATTGACGTATCTGTTTTTTAGCGTGCATGTATTCATTTAGTTCAATTTCTATATTTGTGTATATTTCCTGGAACATAGCAATATATCCATCTTTTTATCATTTTGCATTATTGTGTATCGCCAAACCTGCAAAAAACTAATTTCATTGGCTATAACACGAACCCCCGCAAAGCTATCTGAACCATTTTCCTACATCTACATTTTTTAAATATGATAAATCAATGAATCTTTTCATCGTATATTTAAACTAATTTTCTCTTGAATGCACACCGTCACGCACATTTAATCATATAGGCATCCATTAATATATATATATATATATATATATATATATATATATATATATATATATATATATATATATATATATATGTATATATATATATGTATATATATATATATATATATATACATATATATATCTATCTATATATATATATACATACATATATATACATATATATATATATATATATATATATCGTTTTTATTACTACTTATGGATTATATATGATTTACTTTTTAAATCTAAGTTGTGAAAGTCGCTGATATATATTAGTGCGATACTGATTATTTTCTTTTTCCTTCGAATTTAGAAATTGTATGCATATTTCGTGTTGCTATTTTCTCTCATTTTAATTTAAAAATAGGAAATACACATATATAAACAAGTTCCAAGATGCACAAAATATAAGATGATAAAAGTAAAATATTAAATGAATTATATAGACATTACAGACCGGTATTTTGTGCATGATGCGCTTTTTCGGTTCGGTTGATTACATTATTTTTTGCAATGATGATAGTACTACCATCACAAATTATCAGGATACTCAAATATATATATTATATTATTATTTAATCGGATTTTTTTTACTAAACTGAACCGTTTTTTCATTGTAAGAGACATTTTAAATACATTTACAATTGGTATCTGTACGAAATGCTTACAAAATAATAACCAGGCAAAACACATTCATAATACGTATGTTAGTAAATAAAATTTAAATTTAATAATGTTTACTGAAAAAAATCATCAAATAAAACATCATGGTTTACAGGTTAATGGCACGAAAACGCGTAGTGTACGCGAAAAATATAAGCGTTTCCATGAAACTATTTGTAAGTTTAATAAATACTAATGCTCCCGAATAAAGAAAGTAGTCAATTAAACACATAGATACATTAATGTGATATTTTGCGAATTGCTGTTCGTGTAATAGTTTACGTCTACTTTTCCTATTTTCATTATCAGAACACAAAACAATTCGAATTTGTCGACTTTCATTACCATCAAAGTTTAGTAATGAAGACTTATACACGTGGATTTTTTCTGTTATTAACAAGACTCTACAAAGTTAGCAATCGACCAATATACATCTGCATGAGTTATAATATATTGTTATATGCGTGTGTGAAGTTATTCATACGTGATCTGCGGTGATAAATGCATTTTGAGTTAGATAATGGATTTTCCATGTTCATCAATCTTGACCTTTAAATGTAATTTGCGCATTATGCAGCCATCTCTTCTGTGTGTATTTAAGCATAACAGCATTAACTTTCTAAAAAATATGTCTGTGATTTTTTTTCCATAAAATTACCTAACACGCCATATACTAATGGGACTATCATTATATTGCCATGATGTCTCTATATGAAGTTAGATATGACTAAATGTTGGATATTGCTATCATTTGCTTAATAAGGGTATATTCATGATCATATGACAACAAATATGTTAAAATGTCACTCGTGGTCATATAAGTTTCATTAAAAAACAAAATACTTTTGGTATTGAGACAGTCATATCGCTCCTTTGCGAATAAAATACCACAGTAAACCGATATATATGACAAGTTCTACTACTAAATATTTACTAGTGCTAGACTAATGCAAACGCTCTATATACTCGTCAGCATAGTAAATCATCAAACACTCAGATAAAATTAGATGGATATATTTGAAATATTAAAACAACTATCTAATATTAAGTTGAAAAACACATGAAATGCATATTTCCTTCAAAATAAGTCCCTCTAAAAAAGATATTACCAGGCGGGTTTCTAGGCGAAAAGTACATTCATTTAATTTCCAAAATAAATGAGTCCTGGTAAAGTTTTGTTTAATTCTGTTTTCTGTGTAATAAAATCTGAAAAAGAAAACTCAAAATAATCAAACACAACTCAAGATATAATTGCGCGTCACAACGTAAAATCATCAAACACAACTCAAGATATAATTGTACATACAAAACGGTCGATTATAATAAAATTTGTTTTTACACATTTTCTCATTGGACCACATATTTTAAAAGGAGTTGAATAGTCTTAAATATTTATCGACTCAGAATATGTTAATAGACGTGCCGATGCAATGAGAAAACAAAATTTTATATTAGTGCCCCTTGCATTCTACCGCTATGTGTAAGGAGCACCTCTGTATGGAAAACAAAATAAAAACCCGTAGGCAATTTCTACATTTTTAATGAATAGCTATCATGCTACGTTAATAATTATTAAATAAATCAGTTCATTTTTATGTAATAGATTATAGGGTGCGACACAGATATTATGTCCAATATTTTGTAAATTATGATCAGCTTTACTAAATATATTATTATATACTAACTCAGCTATGTTTGTGATATTATGCATTATATAGTATAATATTGCTCTAATTTACAATTAATGATTTTTGTTTTCATATCTGTATTAATTTATTTCTAACAGAAAAAGAATATTCAGGTAATTGAGAAAATCTCATAATTTGAAGGTTAAAATCATAATTATTTTCAAACATTATAAAAAAAAAAAATTGTTATAATAAAACTGGTATTATAAAGCGCGCATACATATTACTTGATAACAAGTCCGAATGCTTCTGAGTGGTACTTATGATAATGTATTATTAATATGTTTTGAAATCTTCAAATCAACTAAATTATTCTATATTAAGAGAGCAAAACTTATATATCAAATTGTATTCAATTTAGCTTACCTCATGTTAAGTTATTTATGAACAACTGGAATTTATAATTGAAAAAAAAAAGAATTACGTTTGGTACACTGCGTGAAAAATGGATGTAGCGTTGAGGCTTATCTCACAACATTAAGCCAAGGTGTATAGATAAAAAGTTTATATATATATATATATATATATATATATATATATATACATATATATGTATACACATATATATATATGCATATATAGTTATACATATATATACGTACATATATATATATACATGTATATATATATATATATATATATATATATACATATACATACATATATATATATAAGGTGTGTTAGAAGACTATTACAATGCGAGAAATGGGAAAATAGCGTTGAAGAAGACGACAAACCAAGTTGTATCGATTTACTTATTTATTTATTTTTATAAATAAAGCTTACTTGATTAGAAGAAACATATATATATATATATATATATATACATAAATTATATATATATATATATACATACATAATATACATATATACATGATATATATATATATATATATATATATATATATATATATATATATATATATATATATATATATATTAAGTTTAAATGGAGCTTAATCAAATTTAGTTATTAGAAATAAAGCATAATCTGCATTATTAATAGCCGGCAGGTCTACTTATTCTGATGTCCAAAAGACATAACATACATTAATGGGTTCATTTAAGCTGGTGATCGCAAGGAAACTTCGATTTTGTACAGTTAGCATATTCTAACTTGCCGATATTATTTCCAGAAAGTCAGAATTCATCATACAACGGTCCACGGGAATTCATTGTGGAATCTTAATTCTAAATACGTTTAATAATAAGGGAAACACATTGTGACACATAAGTATCATTAATTGTTACACAATGTTCAAAAGAAGCATACACAATTCAAATAACATCGTTTTCTATTACACTCGAATGTAAACATTTTTAAAAAAAATAATACGAACTTCAACCAAATGTATAGAACAGTTAGCGCACTCGGTCCCAGCTTCGATGACCGAGGTTCCAGCCAAACAATAGTCAATCACACTAATGAACCGCAGTAATGGCGAAACACATGCCTGCTTTATTGGAATACTTTTTTAAACTTGTAGTGTAATTCAATTATTGTATTGTATTTTTTCTATGTATTGATATACTAAAGTGTTGTTTATTCTGTGTGCAGTCCTATATTTGACTCGGTTTGGGAGTCTTTAAAATGCATAATTTAAATTTGCTGATTCAGACATAATGTATACGCATCGTCCATATTTGCACATATACTAGTATGTCGTACTATATTGCACTCGATTATTGCAGATCGACGGCCTTCTTGAGTTCTCAATAATGCGTCACTGGTGCTGTTTTCATTCGATATCTTTAGTTATGGAATGTACATTTATGGTCGTAATATTTCGTTTTTGATCTGAAAAGCTCACACACACGTAGTACTTTTTCTTATTCGGGGTTGCATTGACAAATAGTGTGGCTTTGTAAACAATGCCTTGGTCTGTGGATTTATTTTTAGTGAACAAATTTTCCGAGTTCTTCAGTTACAGTGTTTGTCTTAATTATCTTTTTAATTTCCATTTTGGTGGGGGTTACTAACAATTCGGTTATTGTTGTTTTTAGTGGATACATTTTCTGTTCTTTTTAGTGCGATTTTCATTCTAGCTATATCATATTTTTTTCAGTTTTGCTTTCTACTGCTCTTATTGAGTATTTTGTTATTGGTTTTCTTCAATTATAATTTCTAAGTGTTCGCAAGGAAAACTAGGGCAGTTTTAGTTTAGTTGTTATTGAATAGTTTGTACAAGGGGTTAGTTACAAAGCAGTTGTTTTCGATAAGATTTAATAATCTGTTGCTTAATTTATATTGTAGCTTCTGATTGTAGGGCAGTGCATATCACATTATATTATTTTTTCTTCGATCCTAAAGTTTATTATACTTATTTGTGCCCTGTTACTTATATTTAATTTCGATATTATTGTGCACCCAATTTTGCACAGATATGCTTAAAATGTTCCTCGATTTCTTAAATACATTTGTGTTGGTAGAGTTATTGTTAAGCCTACGTTCGATAGAATTAGGAATCTGTTTTGTAATTTATTAGAAGTGATTGGACTTTGGATTTACATGTATTGGTGTTATAACTTAAATATAGCTCGGACGTATTTTCCTTTCAGTTTGAAGTGGCATGTATAAGGTATTACTTTTCATGGTCGCAAGTACATTTACACTTTGGCCTTATTTTTTGTTATACTTATGTATAATTATCTTAAACTGTTTCTCTACATTTGGTGGGCACCACTTATACTCAGTTATCTATCACCTAAACATTGTATTACTAAATATTTTTGTGTGGGTGTAAAAATTAATAACCGCACACACACACACACACACACACACATATAGTCACCCCCACACACATACATATATATATATATATGTATACTACATTCTCTATATATACTATACTATACAATACTATACTATACTTTAAATATATATATATATACATATATATATACATATGTCATATATATATATATATATATATATATATATATATATATATATGTCACATATATAAGTGACATTTTGGAATAATTGGGGCGGGGTTAAACGAAGTAGAAAGGTATCTCGAAAAGAAATAGACACGGTTGTATGGGTACTAATGCCTATCCCATGATACCGATATTTACTCAAATTGTCCTTTTTGATGTAACACCCGCTCTATCAAAAATTAAATACAATTGCAACCCGGTTTTCGTTATCTAAAAAATCTATTTTTTACAGGAAGGATAAATGGAAAAAAAGAAAAGAAAAAAGAAAGCAAGACGAAAAAAATGAAAGAAAAGAAATATGCCTTCTTTGCACTACTGACACACACTACTGACACACACAAATATTATTAAGGGAGTACAACATGCTGGTTTGAAGGAAAATAATGATATTTATAATAGGTAAATTACTAAATAAATCAGTAGGTTTATTTTTCAAATTAGAACATTGGCACGTTTAATATGAAGGACATATTGCCTTTAGTACTCTCACCCCTCAATCGAAGGCGGAAGTATAATAATAATAATAATAATAATAATAATAATAATAATAATAATAATAATAATAATAATAATAATAATGATTATAATAATAATAATAATGATTATAATAATAATAATAATAATAATAATAATAATAATAATAATAATAATAATAATAATAATAATAATAATAATAATAATAATAAAAATTGTATGAGACGACTCTATCAGACCATACATTTTCCGGTCTTGGAGCCACGCTATTATCCTGGAGGACACGAATATAAAATGTAAGCTAAATTAGGTTGTCTAAACTAATACAGCCGGTAGTTGACATGTGTTTTAATTTACGATACGCCATCAGGCGACCAAATCTAGTGGCCATCATTTGCACGTTTGGATCATTTATATTCCGAGAAATCGATGTGTTTTTTTAATTGTTAAATATTATACGTGTGAAAGGGTAAGTATGTAGGATATTTCAACTATATGGTTACATTTGAGTATCTTGACGTATATAGACTTACATCGGAAGTCCAGTCGCTGAAGAAATTATAGCCGCCATATTCAATTTAGAAATACAAAAGTAACTATGTTCGTTAATTGATTTCTCTAAAAACTGGATAAGTATAAATATATACGCATATGTTGAAGTAACGTAATCAGGTATTCTCGAAAAATCAAGGAACTAGCGAGCGCGCCCATTAAATATTTGCGTAATGTTTTTTTAGTATTTTGTAGTAAATTAATAGCAGACAAATTGTGAATACCAACGGACACTTAAAACCAGACGTTGAACATTAGTTCCCGGTTACGACTGGGGGCGTAGCAGCACGTAAATGCTATGGAGAAAATTGATTTTTTACCACCTACATGAAGTATGTGTTGAGGAGAGTCGAAGATGGTGGGACAAAAGTAATAGTTAGTGTTAGCTAGTAATGAATACTAACAACTTTACTAACACACGATCAGGTGAATAAGCGTAATGTAGTGGTTAGTTTAGTAGGTGTTATGCATGTGGTTAGTTTCCTATTCTTCATATATTAGATTAATCTTCTGTAATAGTTTTATGTGTTTTCAATTTTACAGATTATACATTGGGGGAGGAATTGTTTAATTTTACAATAATAAATATGTCTGTAATCTACTGTTTTATTTTCATAATTTTATTATGTTCAGTAATGTAATTAAAAGTTTTTTTTTATATAACTAGAACGAGCTTATTATAAGTAATATTTATTTGAGATTATATGTGATCATCTACTCTAAATATCATGGTGAGTCATTGTACACCCTCATTCCCATGAATGATATACATAAGGGAGATAAAAGCCTCAGACGATCTAAACAAGGTCGGCAGATATTAGATTACAATCACTCACCTGTCAGTCATAGATATGACCGTAAATGTCGTCTTTTAAAGTAAACCAGACCGCTTGAGAGGAAAGCACACTGAAATTGAAAGAAAACTCTTATTCCTGAACTTCCACTGCGTTGCGATAATATTCTATCAGAATAAAAGCTTCACACGTAGGCCATCAGTTATTAAATAAGTTTATAATTTGGCTAATCCTGTTAAGATAATTCCTGCGACAAGACTAGTTCTGAACTCGTACGGTCATGTTGACCATTCTCTCTTACTGGTTAACTGTAAAGGAGAAAAATACCGCACGATCTACAACCTGTCCTTTATAGGTCATTGTCAAGTCATGAATGTAATTAACTGCAACAGAACAGTACCAAAAACAAATGAACTGGACACTTAAAATTCGCCTTCGGCGTTAAACCAATAATAGAATTTACTGTTATAATTTACAGCGGTATTAGCGTATAACACAGCACCAGGGTTAGTTCCATCAGTAGGCCATATTTTCGGAGCTCACGGGGCAAATGCCGGCCGCCTAAATCTGGGCAGACTTTGCCAGCAAAGTTGATTTCACAGCATGATCTGCCTTCTTCATTGGATGAAAGGGAGGTTAGTGGGAATTCGATATGAAGTGCACCACATTTGAATCAGAAAGTATGAATAATAATACTCCTAAGAAGAATTGAATCGGCGTAAATACTAGACAGTAAGGACATCTAGGCTATGCTTACTAACCTTTTTCAGGACAGTCAATATATCTGTGACTCAAGAAAAAATTCCGCTATCGACAACGAGCAGAATATGCTTCATATAATAATCAGCATTTTACAGCAAACACGTATTGTTGACTATGGTTTACTAGAGAAACATAATACGGTATATCTCTGGTTAGGCTCCAAACAACCATGCACGCAACGAGTGGGCTTTACAGTGGGTAAATGGCTTTTAAACATTGTAGAACAAGGTAGAAACAACGTAGAAGGCTTTGCACAACGGTTAGGGATCGCTCGAGCCATGCATATCACACAACTTGTGCGTAGTAAATTCTTTTATCCATGCAGCCTATTTTCGAAGCACTCACACACAGAGAAATCGCACCAGCAGTTCCTTATTCTGGTGAGAATGGCAGCTGTTTATACACTCTCGTCTCACACTTTTTTCACAGCACGGCATGTAACATAGACCATTCATTTACGTACCTCAGGCTTAATTACATACCCAGAGTTTCGATCACGAAAAGTAAAAGGGGTTTCACTGTATCGATGTCATCAAGATATGTCATCCAGTCGTCTGCAAACATTCGCCAGTAGGTTTGCCAATCTTATTCTAACTGTAGTTCACCATCATACTGTCTGCGCGCAGACAAGTGAATTAAGTTAAGTCGATATCTATTATACATGGGAATATATTTTCTTGTTTCGATCTAGGCACGCTATTAGTCTCTGTTTTGTAATAAATATTGTGGTGGTTGCGCATTTACAACTATGTTGAATTTACTAACAAATGTGTGATAATTTCTTTTTTTTCACAACTATGTTCTAAAATATGCTAAATTCGTTAATAAATTCCAACATATGCTTAGAAAAAAGATGAGACGAGACAAGCAATGTTAGTTAACATGCAACATTAAACGTCCATTTTATTAAAGTTTTCCACTGTAAACAACGTTTTATATTTAAGAATTCTTTTTTAGAAGAACGCGTTATCATTTTCTATTATTCTATATCATTATTTATTATTTAACTGAAAATATGCTAATCTCATCAACTCTTATATTAAGTGGCTTTTTCTTTTGATAATTACTGAGTAATTTGAGAAAAAAAGTGTTACCAAATACATGCGTACACTTTTTCTAGACTCGATTTATGTAACCGTATTTTTCACATATGTTGTTCAATATAGTTTGATCTAACATTAAAATTATGTTCACAGTTCAATTAAGAAAATAAAGTAAAATTAGTATTTCATGATAGTTGACTAATCATATTAAGATGGAATAACACGTAATATTTGCCTAGCATAAGGATTTTAGGACTGTTTAATTAACTTTCTTTATCTAAATTGTTTTCTTAATTTATAAAAAATACGTATATGTGTGTTAATATATATATATATATATATATTTCAACGGAAACTTACCACCCGGACAATTGTATATCTTTTTCACGAAATTTTCTTTTCATTCAGTACGTTTTTTGACAAAAATTATTTTAATAATTTTTAAAAATAATTCTCATATTTTTCAAATATTTGAACTTTGGTTTTTTCGAAAGCCAACTTATCCATCTGTATTTCTCCTCTGATGATAAGATTTCGATCTTTGAAAAGCCTTGGCTTAAGGAAAGAAAAATAAACACTAGTTTATTACTGACAACCTTGCATTGAACAATTGAAATTTGAAATAAATTTGGACAATCGTCGCATATTTATCACTCTTTTTTCTTCTATCTCTCTCTCTCTCTCTATATATATATATATATATATATATACAAATGACATTATGAATGAAACAAACTATTAGATTGTTTAGATTCCATTTTCCAGCGGCTTGCACATAAACGCATTTTGCACCTGGTGTTTATTGTTGGACACGTTCATATCAGTTTTTTTCATGAAGCACATAACCACAAATGAACATAATTAATTTCTGAAATATGTGCATGTTATAATATTTATCTTCATAAATGGTGGTATAGCTATATGCTTATATATGTTTATTTTCAAGATTCACTCCTTACATAAGTATGAAGATTAAAACACAGCTGCTATGCTTAACAGATACAAGTATGGAGTTATATTCAGGTGTAATTATTCAAGGAGGTTAATATTCATATATATTTTTTTTAAGTTGTTATAATTAGTGTTAGATACTAATTAATAAATACTCCTCAAATTTATTTTTCTGTGACGTATTTCACAGGAATTTAACGGTCGAATAATATTGACTCAGCCTCATATTTGAAAATGTACATTTTCAGATATTAATTAAATTAGATCTATTACCATTAGTAACAATAAAGCAACATTCCTTGAATTTCACTTTGTTCTTAAAATACATTAAAAATACGACTATTTAAAAAAATATGTTTTATAATTAAAACATGTATTGGGAATTGATAAAAAATAAGAATCAAAATTATTGACCAACAAATTGTAGTATTGTATATATATTTTAATCAAAATAATCGGATATAAAATTGTGCAAAATTGTTTAGTTGAAAAAAAAATTAATGTCTTGGTACGGGTAGTTTTACTATTTTAATATAGCTCTCTCTCTCTCTCTCTCTCTCTCTGTCTCTCTCTCTCTCTCTCTCTCTCTCTATATATATATATATATATATATATATATATATATATATATATATATAAATATATATATATATATATAATATTCATCGAACTTGGGTGTCTACCAGAAAGCTAAACGACGCTTTTTACCTTAGAGTTATATGACGTACGTCAGCTAGTATATTACTAAACTGAGAATATAGGGATACAATTTAAAATTGCACATGTGACACGATAAATATTGAATCATAAATATAAATAATTCAAAGAGGCAAATTCACTTTCAACTGTTATTATTTACGATGTCAGACATATACATACAAAATAATGCTAGCATGAAAACATAAACACCGCAACAGTAATGAACAATCTCAGAGTGTAGTTGTTTTCTTTGCGCATTTTCAACCACACATACAATTCACCATTGAGCACATTTAATGAGTTTTCACGCATGCGTATGCAGTCGTCCATATATCGACTCTTTAAATGCAGTTTGTGTTGAGTGCAGGAAGTCCCGTTAATCAAATCAACCTCTCAGGCGTAGGAAATCGCTTGTATTTTTCGACGCTGAAGGAAAGCTTTCAATCAATTTAACTCACACGGGAAAGGCTTCCGGTGCCGGCCAACATCCAACAGAGTTCTCTCTCCTGTCCCCAAGATAATTCGAAAACCGCACACAATCAAATCATAGGCTCTTGACGCAAATTTTCCACGTGCTTTGTAACAAATATTCTCTCGCTTCTGATTTAAATCTCTGCTACGTCACTTGTTGTTCGTTGAACTCGATCGTTCAACTGTTATTTTCTTTTTCTCATTCTTATTTATTCCAGTTTAAAATGGCAGAAACTGATTTTGTTTGTGTAATCAAATTATTACGGTGTATGTTTGAAAGCTCAATTTCTGTTTTGTAGAGAGGAAAAACGGTCCGTCTTCAACAGCCGTAGACCTAAAAGCTGAAAGTCTATAGGAAATTTACTGTGTAAAACTCGTAAATGTATGCACTTATTTTCATTATTTGTTTTTCTCCAATTGCATTCAAAGATGCTAGGTTACACAGTTTGCAGGTGTATTATTGGTTTGATGTATGCGAGTTGTCCATTATAACATGCCTTATCTGAATCTGGGTGGCATACGTTATATGTCGTACCGTATAATCATTGCAATATATAATTGCTTCGGAAAATATGAATATCACATTATATTTTCTCAAATTAAAATGTGTTGTGTTTGTTAACATTGATACATAATGCATTCATTTGTTTTTATTTAATTCAATCAAACAGAATCAGACGAAGTCTTATACATTTCCTCGTGTGGAAAAAGGTGGGGTTTATCTTGGCCGGAGACGCTTACCAATAGTAAGGTCTTGTGAATTAATTTGCATAGGGGCAACAACTTAGTGTCCGTGTGTAAAGAGGCAGTTATACAAATTGTCAGCACATTTCCTTTACCCAATCAGTTTACGTTAACGTTATTAAAACACGCAAATCTTTTCGTACGTTCAGTTCTTAAAACAAAAACAAAAGGTTATGTACGAATGGTGTAAGATGTAAATAGACAGCACCAAGCTATGCTATCAGTTGCGACGTCTTAGAAAAATTGTGATTTAGCTAAACGTTTAACTTGGTTATGATAAAACTACTCTAATGAGCAGACTGAATAAACACATCATGTATATTTTTTAATTAATTATATAAATGAGAAATATTCAATGTTGTTGAGAGACAGTATATGGATCTAAAATTAAAAGCTATAGATTCCAAATCAACTGCATACAGGTTAACGGTTAATAACCCGTATTGTGTTTATCGGGTTAAATTGATACTAGTTGTTGCTTTTTTCAATTATGTTTAAGGTTGCTCATTATTTAGTGATATATTTATGTTGTGTTCTTTTAACTATTTCCAACATAGAAAAGGAGGGTAAGAAAGAATACGGAACAATAACTATTACCACACATAAGAAAATCTACTTTACTACGTACTTCTAAAATGGGTTTCTGTTTTAACGTATTTTTAAGCGCTTTTATTTACATGCTTTATCACTCCTTTGTGAACCCGTCAGATAAAATAATGGCCCCGGAGGTTAATTGCAGTGAAACCTCGAGGTCGTAGAACCACTCAAAAATCGAAAGTTCAACAAAAAATAAAGCTCATAAATATATACAGATTTGTTGAATATAAAATATTTGACCGAATGTTGTCCGTTATTTGCTATAACTTTTTTTTTAAATTTCAATGTTTTAGTTCTTCTAGGGCATCGAGGTTTCATTTCAATTGACCTCCGTCGCCATGTGTTAAGCACCAGTTTCAAAACTACTTAACTGAAGCAAAACCTATTCCTATTTGCGTTCGTATATTCTAATAATGTTACTGAATATTTCAAAATGTTTAGCTAGATGAAGAAAATACGTCCCGTCGTACCTGTTCTAAAAACATTGTAATTGTCAATCGATCCTAACATTTATAGTTACTCCTATCTATGGAGTTAGTTGTTGATAACTTACGTTAATTAAGGGCGCAGGAGATAGCATTTTATAAGACACGCAATTTTTACTAATGTAAAATTTACCGAGTTTAAATATCCGTCATTTACTTAGTAGTAAGAATAATACCAGCAAAATGTATTTACATTTGTTCTTTAACACATAATTATATGCTATTTTTGTTTTCATAGTGGTATTGCCATAATATCTGTTGTGATGGCAACCACTCATTTGCATATACGAATAACGTTACACTATAAATGGCAAGCCAATGTTGGCCTTAGTGTGTGTTACCTAAATGCCACCGGAAGTGACGCCGAAGAGCGTACATGTCCTCCCACCAAGACTCTCTGACTCGACACCTTCATTTGTACATACTGTAACTATACCTTTTCTTTAATACACTTAATATTGCATTCTCGTTGTTGTTTGCGTCTTCATTGTATTCCTCACTTATTATTGTTCAACCTTGCAACCACAACAGTTGGCGACGAGATATGAAGCGTCAAATATAACAGTTTGACGAAGAACTATTTTTAAAAAAAGTACAATGCAAAGTGTTGATGAGCAAACGGATGTTACACTAAAGAAAAGTTTCAACTTAAGTGAAAAAAAAAAACTCGAACGTGGCAAAAGCGACAATTTACGCCGTTTTCTGGGAATCCGACTTGCAAACGAATGTAAAAGTGAATTTTTGTTTTGTCGCTAAACGACAAATCTGTTTTGTATTACAAATGCCACCGGAAGTGACGCCGAAGAGCGTACATGTCCTCCCACCAAGACTCTCTGACTCGACACCTTCATTTGTACATACTGTAACTATACCTTTTCTTTAATACACTTAATATTGCATTCTCGTTGTTGTTTGCGTCTTCATTGTATTCCTCACTAATTATTGTTCAACCTTGCAACCACAACAATATCCCATGCAATTCTTTAGTTAGTTCGAAGCTATGCATACATCCCGCCAAACTTCTTTCTCAATCATAACACGTCCCAGAGAAGTTAACCATAAATGTGTTAACAAATTCTCTTTACATATTTGATTGATGATGATGATGATGATTATTATTATTATTATTATTATTATTATTATTATTATTATTATTATTATTATTTAGGAAAATGTGCAAACGACAAAAAGCTTGATTGTTCATTTATATTTAAGTGATAATTGTATTTCCTTGTAATGAACATAGATAGATCGATAAATAGTTGTATCCAATCGTGTTGTTTATTCTTGTATAAAAAGACACAACAGGCTGTGCATGTAAACACGCTACCATTTAATTTACAATCCATTACGTAGTGCCCTATAGATAAAGTGTCACATTATAGAGGGACATATACTATACGTAGACTATCGAATACATATTAAAGAATTGATATCTGCATAACATCAACTGTTGTTTACCAAACACGACGAAGGCGTAGAGTGACCGTAAAGATATAACTTGCATGTGCGTTGTAACGTTCAATATGAAATAAAGTAAACAGTTGATTTGGCGGTAAAAATTCTACGATTTTTAAAACACTTAATTATGTTGTATCATTAATATAAATTGTCACACGATGCTAGATATTTTTTACTATTTATCAGTTACTTGTTGAAATAATATGTATATATATATATATATATATATATATATATATATATATATATATATATATATATATATCAGGCATGTCAAACATGCGGCCTTCAGGTTGCATTGTGTTCATTGCAAGCTTACTTGTTGTCCGCACAAACGATTTAGACAACTTTGAAATATGGATAAAATAAAATAGAAATATGAAAATAGAGGCATGTCCGTAACGTAGTGAAAATTATATATCATTCCTCAATTAAGAAATTATTTTTTTACATTAAATCCACTCAAATAGACTTTAGAACATTACCACCACACCGCTTCTCTAGTTATAACTGTATTCTTATCATAAAATAAGTTAACGGAAGTGGCATTATGCAAATTCAAGATGGATTCACAATCATTCATGTGATCTCCTGTGGCTTTTATCTATTTTTTATTGGATCTTAGCTATTGGATCAACTAGCAAAATATAAGTTAACATTCCATTTACTTAGATACTCTGTTCGCTTTCTGTGGTGAATAAATGATAGGCGTGTGACCGGTAATGATAAAGACAACGCCGGCGAAAAATCCTAGCAAAGCTCTTGACTGTGTGTAATTTCATAAATGATAAATGTAGAGAAATTGATAAAAAATGCATCATGTTCGTGATGTTCTCATCATTTCATTGATTGGTTGGATGTAAAAAAACTCCCCCAATGTAAGAGTGGTGCAAAAATGTTAACTACTTTTCGGACAGTTCTTTTACTATTTGACTAGCATTTTATTTTCCTGCTGTATAGACATTATATCCATATTACTCTTACTAATGTCTACTGCTTATTAACATTGACTGTTTCAAATTAAAGCAGGAGTCAGGGTACTTTGTTTTTATTTCTCCTTCTTAGCTAAGTTATAAATAATTATGTTGTGTTCGATTTCTGTACTTTTATTTATGCTTCAGAATGCTTATTGTTTGAAAAATCGCTACCTCTCCTCCGACTAAGAAAAATGGAAATTGCAGTAGTGTTGCACAGCGCTGAGAAAAAAGATGCATTGTTTAATTTGCGGTAACAACACTTGTTCCCCGAAAGTGTACAATTGAAAAAATACATGATGAATCTAACTTTCTATATTTCGATAAATATGAAGTTGCAATCCGTATTATAATGATCAGGGTAAATAAGTACTCGACAATATAACATACTTTTCTTACAAAAAGTCAGCAAATGATTTGTTGTTTTTGTTACTGCAAGATACCAGCTATGCTGAATGATAGCGCCGAATGGGTTATCGAACACTTTAGGGAGATGTTGTATTACATTACCTTGTTAGAACGACCGAAATAAATAAGAACACGTGTTCAAAAATATTACACTAAACAGAAACACTCTTTCTGAAAAGATCGAGCAACAGTTGAAACGCAAATACTCTTTTTATAACACTTTGTAAAGTATCACGGGGATAGAAAATGTTGCGGTTCTAATCAGGGCTTGTGACATATATTTCACATTATTTAAGCACACATTGAACTGTTACATATGTTTGGCACTACAACAAGCCAAGTATCCTTTGAAATCGAACAGGGGTTGGATTAGTATAGTTTAGCTTTAAGAAAGCTTATGTTTTTCTATTGACAGTACAGCGAATATTATTGTCAGATATAACAGGGTGGTTGCCAAGATATAAGCACCACAATATAATTGACATCCGAATTGTCACTGTATTATTCACCAACAAATGTTGTGTTCAAATATCTTAAAATATGATAGTGTGCTTAGTTTGTGAACAAACAAAGTGAACTACACCAGTGGCTGTTCTCTAACTTACATTAAATTAAAAGAGTCCTTGTGAGAGGGAAGTAATCAGTTAACCGATGTAAGATTCTGCCAAAATGTGTGTACGGTGTCGTGTCAGGAAAATATGTTATTTAAAAATAAATAAATAATCACATTTTCGCAGATGAAAGCTCGAAACCTCGACAACATCAGAAATGAAAGGTGTCTCTACGGTTGGTTTTTATGTGAATAGTATAGTAGAACTGAACGATCTCAATGTTACATTAAAAGGTAAAAGCAAGGTTACCACTTATTTGAATGATGACGTCACATGTTCATTACTAAATTGAGGTAACAAGTTTCAAATGAAAATTTAGTGTATGTCCCTACATGCGAACAGCTGTAAACAATATTAATAAAGGGGATGTACTAAGCTTTTATAAGTATTGCATCGATCTAGAATTGTGTTATTAAAAAGTTCTAGACACTATTTCGTGATTTCTCATCTTGTGAAAATCCGTTTCCATTAATCTCAGGGCCGTTTAGTTTGGACATTACTAAGGCAAAATAAACCCTGCAAATGGAACCATCAGAAATGCGGTCGGTTTCTTCATTCTCAGTCAATTATTTTTTTTTAAGTGGGAATACCTGAGTTATGTTCATACGTTTCGGAAAAGGTTTGTAAACTTCAAACAACTTGCTACACGGATCATTGCAATGTTAGACTCGACCTATTAGTGTCAACAGTAAGTATACTTCACGGAATACACCAAAGTGTTTCACAGAACAATCATACTGATCACGTGTCATCTCGGAAACAACTCGGACTTGCACAGAAACGTCAACCTGATAAAAAATGTTGTCAAAAACATTAGGTGTAAAGTCTTGGGACACAACATGAATAGTGTTTGATTGCTGTATAATAAATCTCTATTTTGAAAAATTGTAATTTATCCGCATTGCATTAGATTTTGTTGCATGCAAATAAAATTAAATCATGCATATCCCCTTTAAAATGTGTATTTTACTGAAATAAAATGTTTATATATCATGCTTATTTCTATCATTCTCATGATTTTTTGTTAAAATACATGTATTTTACTTGCAATCACAGGTACAAAAAATAGTGCATGCTTCTAAATAAAGAGGAAAATGTATGCGATAATGTTTATACAACAAGTTAAATTATAACTATAGAAGTGCAACCCTCATTACAAGATCAATGTAATCCTACCAATAATAGGGAAATAGCTAGGACAATGGTAGTAGTACTAATAAAATAATAATTAGTATAATTATAATTAAACTAATAATAATAAGAATAAGTATACTAATAATAATACGAATAATGATAGTAATAATGGTAGTAGTAATTAGAATAATGGGTATATTAATACTAGTACTACTACTACTACTACGAATACTAATGGGGATGGTAATGGACACAGTAGTAATAGTAGTAATAATATCAGTGGGATAAACTATAATATGGGTTAGCTAGTAACATTAAAAATTACAATAAAAATAAATACTACACTGGTTTACCTGTAGCACTTTAAATCATTCAAATAATTATGATGCTAACACATATGTTGTATGCATAGTGTGTGTTATCACAACTACATTTTTCATCTTAAGTGTTATCATAACAATTTTTAAGTCGCTGTAACCGCTCGGGAAGAGAAAAGAAGTTGGATCGGTTTTAAATCTTGCCTTTATTTTATCTTTTTCTTAACTACCGGCATGCCCTGGAATTTCCGTTCTTCTCATAACCGCTTCTTACATCTCAGCTGATAACGTCACACCAACCCAAGGACGTTTTACCTATAAACAAAAGTAAAGTTTGTTTATTTTATAAAAAATAAAAAAATAAAAAAAGAGTCTAAATATATCTCTGATGATAGAGGATTCCTTCGAAATTAATTGGAAAAAAAAGAAAAAAGAAATAAATTTGTCTCGCATTGTAAAAAGGGCTTTTTATCGTCATTTATATTACTTTTCATTCAATGCTTATAAAAAGAAGAACGAACAATATCTAAAATAATTTATATACATATATATATATATATATATATATATATATATATATATATATATATTTCAGGATTTATTGGGGAGTACAAACTTTTATTATCGCAAACATGAAGGGAATACGAATTCTATCGTTTATGATAAACAATTAACCAAGAAAAAAATGCCAGCCGACCCGTTTCGCTCTCTCTTAACAAAGGCTGTATCGAGGGATTTAAAAAAAAAAAAGAGGGATTTAAGAAAAAAACGGGGTGAAAAGAGAGAGTACAGAAAATAAAATAGCGTTACGTTATATGTACAATGGAGGATGAATCTGAGAGAATTATAAGATCTAGTCCCAATAGACACTCCCTTTGCTTACAAAGGGGGGACGTTTAAGACGAACGTGGATCGTCTCCAAGATTTTTAGATTGTATAATGAGTGAGCATGACTGAGAATGGTGAAGGAGTCCATGCTAAAATTCCTAGCGCACGGCGGGTTTTTAAGTAAATTGTCTGTAATGGTAGACCCGTATGTGTTATTTTGAACGTCCGTTGACCGGAAGGTGCCATTCCTGACCTTACTCGGAATGTGCTGTTGAACTCTACTATCAAATCTTAACGTCGTGTCACCCACGTTGTCAGAATTGCAACTACATTTAAAATGAGAAATTAAAATATTTTTATGGTGGGGGTGGTAAAACGTTATTACAAGAGGACGCCTATAAAGGTGTTGTAGAAAACACAACACGCACATTCGAAGAAAAATAACATTTTTCAACTGCTGAGCTGATTCGCTTAGCAAATTTCTCACTTACTGTGCCTAACCAAGGTAAACGAATATAAATTGGGAATGTACTCACCGTATTTGGTGTTTATCACATAAAGAGGATAGCCGTTATTGGACAAAGTTTTAGTTATAGTTTTCATTTCTTCGTCCAATTTTGATTTTGAACAAATCATAAGGGCTATATGTGTTAATGTCCAAATAAAGTGTACCTTTCGTTTTTTAGGACACAATGAAGCCCAGCAGTTATATAATATATACATCTATACATAAGTATTTATACATTCATCCCGTTAATGTTGAATTTATCAAATACAACATGCCAACATTATCCGTCCTGTTGCCTAGTATCTATTGTAAAACAATCATCATGATCGCTTAATAAATTTAAGAGTAAATATATGCGCCCGCTGTATGTTAAAATTACACAATGAAACTAGTGTGCACATTTTACTTACTGTCTTGACTCGAATGTATATTGCTAAATGATGTACATATTAATATATAAATATATGCATATACCTTAATTCATGTATATATAGATATATAAGTATTCGAATATATCTGTATATTCATATGCATACTAATGTGTGTAGTTATCAATCTGTTCTTTTTGTGTAATGATGTATTCGAATTTCTCATATAAGCAGAGCGATATTTTACTATCCACACGTTGATGTTTATATTAACTTTCAAATCGAGATGAATCCTTTACATTTTGTAAGCAGCAAAAATATCAATTTGACACGCATACATTCCTTTTCCGACACCTTGCCTTTCATCACTTCTTCGTTTCCGTTATATAACCCAATTTCCAAGGCAGTGCTCTATATTTACATACGAGGCTTGTTTACATGATTACATACAG
>OY744527.1:118011869-118024369 GCA_963556195.1 Sepiola atlantica
ATGAGGGGAAGGTCGATAAAAAATCTGGTCAAAAATGTATAAATAATTATCGAGGGTTAAAATTGAGAGAAAAAAGAGAGAAAACATATTCAACGTAAAGCTAATAGATCCAAGTTGTACGTGTACTCTTTCTGTTTGAATAGAGACGGTTGTCGTAATTTGATAGCAACTGACTTGAGTACTTTTAGATGTTTTTTTTTCGAACGAGCTCTATAAAAATAGTAAATTCCTCGTTCGTGTACCCTCTAGTGCAAACATGCTACTGCAATAAATGGTCACCATTTGTCAACTAAAAAAACACTAACCTCAACGATCAATAATAATGGCAATTCGACCAATATTAATTACATTGTTACTAAATGTATGTACCTATAAATATATTAATACACACACACACACACATATATATATATATATATATATATATATATATATATATATATATATATATATATATATATATATATATGTGTGTGTGTGTGTGTGTTTGTTTATGTCTGTCTGTAAGAAGAGTGCTAAATGTGTGTTAAATCAGGAGGAAAGAAGACAATTCACCTAAGACCTGCTAATGGATAATATAATGTACAGGAGTGCCTGCAAGGACATAACTACACCGTAACTCGTAAGGGGGGGGCATCTCGTTACCCGTTGTATACTTGCATGTAGAATCTGGATGTGGCAATAACTCCACGGTTTATCTGAAAAGACGAACCGAAAAATAAGGCAGCAATATATGAGACATGGTGAGTTATATGTAAAGGGTAATAGCTCCTACAATGGTACACTGAGGAAGAATTATACACTGTCTGTGAAAAGTCTCGTCGTTCTCCCCAGAATAGACGCCACAAAGTTTAGGTAATAAAGTAGCACTCTTTCTCAATCAATGGCCATTAGTATCAAATTAAACAATACACAATTCGACATGAAATAGAAAACTAATAAACAAGGCAGTACTTTTGTTGCAAGAATGATGCCTATAATTCCTCCGGTTAGTCTGAATACAGGAAATCTTGCAATGACTGTTTAACTGAAAAATAAATAAACTTAGTGTATATCTTGTTCGATATATTTTCCCCCATTCTCTCTGAGTCATACACCCTTTTATATATCCGCTTTTAGAGTGCATTTGTCTTTTTTCTTCAGATATCAGAACACGTGGTGATATCACGTATTGTTAAGAATAGACTATTTATATCTTATATTCTAAAAATAATTTATTATATTAAATGTAAATACGCAGAGTCCGAGAGTGAGGCAAGCATGATTACTACCTGGTATACTGTGGGACATTCACCATGTTCTTATTTACTTACTCCGAAGGGTGTAGTTTAATGTAATATCAACTCTATAAGCGGGCAATAGTTGCATATACATATACATATACATATACATATACTGTTAGTGCTAGCAGTTTTTCGCAGAGAGGGACACATCGTGCCCACACATTCGGTGCCTAGTACTACTAAGTGTGTATTAATTCCGTACTGACCAGGCGCTAACTCACTCAAATTAATGGGGATTTGTGTTGGTACGCCATTATGTAGTGAATACGCAAGCGTAAGTGATAAAAATGTATACCATAAGAGGGTGGCACATAATATTGAGTAAGTGAGAGGGATAATAATAAACATGTTATTAAACATAAACTTTGTAAGATGTGTGGTTGATGATTGGATCATACATTAAGTCCTTTTATAATAATTAAAATATGTATTGCCAAATATAACCCAATCTCAATATTGAAAAATATTTGAATCGTTATTTTTGTGATCAAATAGATAGGGCACCGCTTTAGGCAAATACACGTTGATTGATTAAGATGTAATAGTATAATACATACAATAATACTAACTTGTTTACCAACACTATGGCAAATCCTGAGGGCGCAACCCAGAGAAAAAATCTACTACTCCCTTAAAAAACGTGGACTACTCCCTACAGAACAGAGAACACGCCGGAAAAGGAAAAGAGGGACCCATGATATGCTATACATCGGTCAAATGATCCTGAAGGAGGTAAAACAGAAAGAAAAAGCATATCAATGGAATAGATTGACTAAAAAAGGCTTACGACAGAATACTTCAAGCATGGCTGATTGAATGTTTAAAAATATACAAAATATCCGATGGAATTATCAATCTTATCAAGAAAAAATAAACCCATGGAAACTAGAACTGACAGCAGAGGACAACACCTGACTGAGATAAAAAACAAAATCACGAAGATACATTTTCTAAGGAGACGTTAGTTCACTACTACTGTTAATAATATCCATGATTCCGATCAACTACATACTCAGAAAGAGTGATGCCGGATACAAGTTTACAGACACAGAACCAAGTGTAAACCACGTTATGTGCATGGTAAACTATTTACAAAAACAAAACGGATGTGGACTCTCTGATAAATACGACCAGGATCTGTAGTCAGGACATCCAAATACAATTCAAAATAGAAAAGTGTGCACTACTAGGGATGAATAAAGGAAAACTTGAGACGGCAAAGGGGATACAACTCCCAGACCAAGAATAAATGAGAACGATAGGCGAACAGAATTGCTGCAAATATTTAGGAGTTCTGGAAGCAGACACCATCAACTCTACAGAAAGGAACAAGAAGATTAGAAAATAATATTTACGAAGAACGAAAACACTCCTAGAAACAAAACTATACAGCAAGAATCTTGTAAACGTAACACACAGTATCACTTATTTACTATATTGGGTAATTAATAAGCTTGGCTAGAGGGCTTGCAAATAAATAGCCATGTGAAACGCACTACACAGAAAAGACGACACGGACAGACTCTACATATAAAAAAACGAAGAGGAAGAAGGTTGGTAGCTATATAAAATGTTCAGAAGACTCAAAGAAAAGCTGGATAAATACATAACTTAGAACACAGAAAAACTAATCACCACAGCAAGATACACCATTCAAACGAGCATCTTGGGAAGCACCGCCACCAGAAACAAAGCGACAATACAAAATAAGTGGGAAGTAAAACAACTCCATGGACACTTCAGAAGACTGCCAAGAGAAGATACCAACGAAAATATCTGGCCATGACTAAGAAAAGTGCACTTGAACAGAGAAACGAAATCTTTACTGATAGCTGCACATAAAAATGCGATTTAGACAAACTACATTAAAGGAAACATAGATAACACCCAGAGAAAACAGTAAATGCAGACTGTGTGGACAAAGAGAGGAAACGGTAAATCATAAAATAAATATGTAGCAAATTATCCCGAAAGGAATGCAAGGGCATACATGACTGCTTGGTAAAAGCAGTACACTGGGAACTGTGCAACCAATGTAATTCTGATCATGAAGGCAAATTGTACAAACACACCTTCGAAATAGTACTGGAAAATGAAAAACAGAAATTCCTCTTGGGTATCGATATTCAAACAGACAAACATGCAAGGCGACCGGATGTTGTAACACTAGGCAATAAGAAAAAACTCTAGCAAAATCGTAAACTTAACCATTCTAGCAGCCACAGAGTGAAGATCAAGAGGCGGGAAAACGAAGTAAATACACAGAACTTGCAAGATAACTTAAAGTGATATGAAGTATATATTAGGATATTTAGGATATATTAGGAGAAATTGGAATAAAAGGGAGCATTAAAACCATACAAAAGACGGCAATGATCAAAACGGCTACAATCAAAAGGAACATCCTCAAATGCAGCAACCAATACGCATAACTACGAAAGGTAACCAATCACTTTCTTGATTAATGTAATCCTTATGTAAACTAATTTGAATGTTGTAATTGTCAACATTTGTGGGGAGTCAATTCATGCGAAACAAAACACAAGATAACTTAGACGTAAAAGTTACTGTGAATGTGTGGCCATACATACAGGGGCGTTCTAAGTGGAGAGTTTGGCAGCGAAATGTTTGTTAACATTACATTTAAATGTTTCTATGTTAGAACAGTTTAAGACCTCAAGATCTGGGAGACTAGCAGTTCGCTGAAAACAACCATTAAAGTTGAACATCTGGCAGCTAGAGGTATCTACAGTAAAAAGGGGAGGAGCTTTGCTGATAGTGGGGTATTCGACAGTCTTTTTTGTCGACAGGTCACTTGTGCAGCAGGTTCGTTGGAAAGCGGGAGGATACTCATGACACGATAACTTTGCAGGCCAGTCCTAAATATTGAACACTGTTACCACAGAATCAGTTTTTTGGATATAAGCGAAGAAAGAATAAGCAAAACATTTGTTATAGAGTTTGGGGAATAGAGGAGCCAGCTTAAAAGATCATTTCTCTATAATATAGCAATGATATTATATGTATATAAATAAATACATTAATATTACAGCTGTCAATTTGAATGTACTCTGCTATGTTCCGTATAAACAACAACGTGCGATTTGCATCTATTAAAATGTTATTTTTCGTAGGCTTGCTGGTAGGTAAATGTATCATTCTACACTTCTATATATCACGTCACCGTTTGAAACAGAATTGATATCGATGAACACGCAGATTCCATTGACGCATCTAAGTTATATCTGATCCTATATTCTGTCATTGAATAAAAGTTTTCGCGCACGTAATTTAACCAACAGCATTACCAATTCTAAGCATACACCAATTGAAATGCTTACCCGGTGTTCGTCCGTCATAGTAACATAAGACATTCTTATCTTATAAATAATACAATTTACTCTCTCGGCAACATATTCACATTATGCAGTTATCAATCTTCATGCTTCGCGATCCGCTAACTGTTATGTAGGCTGTTGAAACGAATTTTGCATAGATAGACGAAACTGAGATAATATATAGGCCAGAGGATATATTACACACTTTTGAAATCCATACCAGACGCATTTCAGCTCTGCATGTTTTGATAGAGAAATAGAAATATATATTTTGAGTGATCCGGAAAAGTCGTGACAAAGGTAGACGCTTTTGTATACAGATCGAATTGTATTAGTGCAAAACATATGAGAATTCGGAGAAACGAATCATTTGCCTCAGAAATGAAGTTATTTAGATGCGTTATCTGTGAGGTAGGTTGTCTGTCGGTCGGTATTACATCTGCATCGTTATATGTGCATATTTCATTGATATCTCCTGTTGTTGATGCATGTAAGTATACACATGATGTTATTTGTGCATTTCCCAATCTCATACGATGTAACCTGTTCTTTGCCAATCGCACTTATGATTGATATACCACTTCAGCGTCTCTGCGATATTTACGGACAACACCAGTAGTTTTATTGGTATTTAGGATTAAGTTTGAAATATCACTTACATCGCTAACCTTTTCGTTTAATGGATGAATAACACCATCTATTCTTCTTCATTATCGCACGTAGGGGATACTACGTTAGGTTGCATTGTGAACGGGGGATAGTACTTATCATTTAACTAAAACATTTTCAGGTTAATTAAAACCAATCTAATTCTAACGAGGTAATGTCAGATACCAACTCATACAGCATGACCTTTACAAACAGATGTACGCATTTATTCTTAGCAAGTTATATATGAAAAAAAAAGATAATTATCGGCAACTGATGTAAAAACATAATTTTAATTAGGCAATCTATTAAAATTTGAAAGAAAATCTACACACATATTCTATACAGATATTGTACAACAAAGTCCTGTTACAAACCTACTGTGAAATAAGTCTCATTCCGAATAGCTAATGTAAATACAATTCAGTCTACACTGCTAATATAAACCCGCATATCTAGGAAACTAAGGTGAACATATATAAGCAATTTAGTCATCCTAGCTACAAAATAAATACTCTATTATAAGTATGCCTTCGTTGATTCCAGCAAAGTTGATCCCAATAATCTCAATTACCTTTTTCGTTATACCTCGCCTTAAATTTAAAAATCGTACGCATGTCCCATAGACGTGTGACGAATACGGTAAACGTACTTATTGTTTTCTATTTACGAACACGTGCGATGTGTTATGCATAACATTGTGTCACAGAATTCTCATTCTTACCTTGGAATCTCGTAAAATCTAGGATCTGATACATGATTTCATTTACCCATATGTTATAGTTTAGTTGCACACAACTGTGTAGTTAAACCACATAATTTACTAATAGTTATTTTTCAATTTTAATTTAACCGAAATGTATTATTTCTGATATATATATATATATATATATATATATATATATATATATATATATATATATATATATATATATATATTAGGCCGTGGCCGAACTGGGACTCAAATACCGTTACTAACTCACTATCTTATCTTCATTGAGGAAACTTTTGTTTTCCAGTAGAATGTATTCTGTAAGGAAGTTTCATCAATCATTATCCCACTTGAATATAATCTTGCTCGGACTTTTATGTTATGGCGATGTTCACTGTACCATCTCTATACAAATAATTAATTTGACAGCTATAACTGATGGTCTAATTGCTCAATTCAGTTCCAACATATATATAATATTGTCACGCCGAAATCAAGCATAGGCATATATGAACCATTCGTATAGTTCTGCTAGTATATTGTCAACATTTTACAATTACTTTGTGACTTAAATTATACCGTGTTCTGTTGACTTGGCATATGATGACTCGATTGTCATCCGCGGAATGCTCTTACTACTCATCGCAATTGTTTCTAGTGAAAATCAGATGCACATTTCTGGACAATAATTGGAACCTTTCAATGCTGTTGATTTCAGTCACCTCTGACCCATCTCTATTTAAATAGTTCTATTGTCTTATAGCAAGAGTATTCATATCTATGGTGTTCACTCTTGTATAAAGAGACCTCGATTATCTGCAAGCACATGAAGACAAATTCTCGAGAATTGTAAGTTGGTTCTTTAAGCACATCTATGCTGTTCCTTTTAATTGTACTCAGCTTTCCCCAAAAAATGCATATATCATACATGCTAACAAAACGTAGTGTCTTACTGAATTATTCTATATTCTATTATTTTATTGCAACGTAAATATATGTATTCATCATCTTGAAGTAAACAACATTAATAAGAATTATAATGTATATTCTTAAACACCATTTATATGACGTATTGCGTATCTTATAATATGCATCATCGTACGCTTTACTATAACACATAAGCTCTATTATTACGGTTTTCAGATTGCCACAGTAATATAGACCATGCATCCAATAGATTTACTGTCAACTTTTTTCATATGTATTCTGCAACACTTATTTCTCAGCAACTTGAAGTGTCTACAATTATCGTGCATCCCGAGTGTTTGTATATCATGATTAAACTGCTATGCATTATAATCATTAAATGTACTACATCAAATAATTTCCAGATGTTCAATGCCAAAAAGTTTCGATTGTAAAATAAATGTTCACTTCTAATAAAAATAATACAAGTATTAACAAAATATGCAAAACTATTATATTTCAAGTTTAATTAAAAAACTTTCAGCTGTATATTTTATGTATGTATCAAAAAGCGTAAATTATATTTTCATAACGAGCGAATGACATCTAAATTGCGTTTACGATGTTTTCTTCTGACATGTTTTTGCTCCTTGAGCATAATATGAGGTCATATAACTGGTAAAATCAGGAGGATGTTCCTGTTAACCCAAATAGAACATATGTTTTTTCAGCGTACTAATTGTTCACACTCGATGCATCATGTACATAAGTTTTACTTTAGAATAGCTCCTATGATGTTTTTCATATGAAGAATACTTAATCAGACGCGTTTCTGGAATAGTATACTTGATCAGCGTTTCATATATATGTATATATATATATATATATATATATATATATATATATATATATATATATGTATATATATATATATATATATGTATATATATATATATATATATATATATATATATATATATACATATATATAATTTCTTTACTTGATAGAACGCTTATATTGGTAAAATGGATACAATATTCATCATACGTTTATTTCATTTGTATTTTGTCGATATTAAATTGTGATTATCTTGTTTCCTTTGTGATAATACGCTTTACAATAATAACGTACTATGGAAATTTGTCGTATGTTATCGAAAACAATACTATATATGTATATATATATATATATATATATATATATATATACATATATATATATATATATATATATACATATATATATGGTAAATAGGCTTATATTACAAAGTTTCCTCAGTTAAACTAGATTCACACTGATGATTCTACTTAACACGACAGGTAATTATCTGCAATATATTTGACATGATTTTGTAACCTTGGATGGACGTTTGGTAATATATATGGTAATCTTAATTGAAATTATTTATCGGTTGACTGAAATAACTTTTCCTACTTTACCTAGGTTCTCTCAGCCTATATCTTTTATTAACCTTTTTACAGGCTGTGAATTTTACGATTAATATCAATACATTTTCAAAAAATATCTAAATATTAATATAATGAAATAAAACCCATCTTTGAAACGTCAAAACAGTGCTTAGTCCATTTTTATTCAGTATAGAACTACTACTACCTGCATATTTCTTTTACAATCAATCTTATCATTTTATGATATAGACTTCTTTATAACAAACTAGTGGCTGCCACGCTACTTCGATTATCATGTTTTATTTTTGTTTAAGAGTGATAAATGCCATCCAAATGGTAGCATTCGTACTGGCCTTACATAAAAACATATACCGCTTTACGTCGTTAACACAATATTTTATAATAGAAAAATCATATTTTTTAATGTCTTCGATGAACCCATTCAATTGATGCTTGAGTATATATATATATATATATATATATATATATATATATATATATATTTATAAACGTATACATAACATAAGAAATATAATATATTTGATGACATAATCTTCCTAAATCTAAAAATTAAACAGTAGATTTAAAATATTACATTTACTATGTAATTACGTTATCATATACTTGCAAAACACATAGCCATAGCCTCAAATGGTGTTCAAATTATGTTCAGTATTATGCAAGTTCTAAATTTTAGACATAGCGTTAACACGTTGACGATATTTAGAAACATATTAACGTAAGCAAACATGTTTTAAGGCATATTATTGTACCATGAATGTGTCGACTTCCGTAATCATAGCATCTACAAGTCCGGAGGTAAGTGAGTTTTTTTAAGCACCGCTTTCAGCTTAGCACATCCGTTACATTTCGATGTATATCATGTATTATAACGACTATTGTAAATACTGGTACTCTGTTAAATAGATATTCAACAATATATGTGTAGTCATATCGGTAAAGTTTAAAATGGACAATTAATTAGGTTCCTGATTTGGAAACGTTTTAGACTCTATGGTTATCCTCTCTGAAGTTCACCGTTTTATTTGTTAATGTTTTCTCGTGAGAACATTATTCTCATTCTGTCTTATAATATGCTACATTATTTAGCATCGCTACCAATGGATTGTGGGCGTGTGAGTGTTATAAAATTCATGCGGAAGGTTATCAATCCTAATGTCGTATAATAACTCACATTTACCAACTTTAAACTGATCCATCAGTCATACAATCGACTCAAATTTCACATAACAATCTCACCGTCACACATATCGATACGCACCCATAATTCACCTGATATTAAAGCCTAGTAGTATCATATATATATATATTGTAACCCTGCAAACGATGCATAACAACAAGAGGAACTATCGTCTCACAACACATATATTTACATACCAGTGCGTAACACATGATTATGGATATTAAATAACTCGGTTAACATCTTTGGAAAATGTATATCATAAATCGAAGACAATCATCTGATTTTCCAACATAGAAATTAATTCCTGATTTCTTTTATCTAAAGTTTTCAGTACAGGTGGAATATTTCTTTCGATTTGAGAGAACTACTTCAATGTAAGCTAATATTGATTACATAATTGTACTCTCAGAAGTCAATAGAGCATATTACAACGATAAATAGGGTAAAAGTGGAGGTTTCTACCGCTACGACTTGCACTGAAAGAACATATACATCCTGATCGATATTCGCAATCAAATGAAATTGCAGTCGTTTCTTTTCGGTATGGTTAAATATATATATATATATATATATATATATATATATATATATATATATATCAAGCTCATTGCTTCCTATATTAAAATAATTAATTATGTTCTTCTGAAAGAAAATAGAACCCGTTATCTCGAAAATGTTATTTTTTAAAGTAATTGTTTTCGACTTAATTATAGCAATATCAAACAATGTATCAAGCATATAATATTGTGTGACAGTATATGTATGCTTTAGCGTGTATATCCTATTGTTAGAGAGGAAACTGTTATTTTATAATATGTAACAGTGGATAACACATCTTGTAATTGGCGCTCTAGATTTTCACTTGCTTACAACAACCTTATAAATCATGGCTAATAACACATCATACAATAAATCCCAGGCCTAACAAATTGAGAAAACTCTAATGTATTCATCGACATGATCCCGTTGTATTGTACTACATTGACTTCAATGCAACGCTTACCAGTTCATGCCTTTTTGTAGAATGATTTGCCCTAGGCTTGAAAATACGCTTTAATTTCTGAGATAACTTTTCATTGGAATAACACATTTTTGTCTGGAGCAGCTCCTCTTCTATCTCACGTTTACTTCAAGTTTCCATAATATATAAGTCCATACTATGATTGCTAATTATAAAGTTGATATCTTTTTTTAAACACACCCAGAATGCGTGTTTCTTTTAAGTAATATATACGAGTATGACACGGGTAAATACCCTCCAGTCGTATACGTTGGTTCTAATTTTGGTTATATCCATTTGTTCTAGTTTCATAAACATGAATTTCATGTGCATATATCGTATGTTTTATGTTTATCAATAATACTTTTGTCGTTATATTTAGGATTAAAGGCTCATATCAAGATATGTAAAAATTGTAAAAGATAAAATAAATATCGTAGACTGTATACGTTAACATAATAAATGATATATATATATATATATATATATATATATATATATATATGATTCACGTATATTATATTGGTTTATTTCGATTACGTTCTATTAGGACTATAATTTTAATTCCATTTCGTAAATAGTTACACGGAATATGTCTTAATATAGCAAATACGCCTGCTTTATAGTGAACTGGCATAACACACATTTACAACATTATAGTACGATATACAGAAAATGAAGTACACGATGTGAGGAATTACTGATTAGTATATCAGATGGTTGCATCACTCATCTTTGATGCTTCTATATTATAATTTACTTTTTTAATATGTTTTTGCTCAGCTTGATCTGAAATACCGGTATTTATGTTTACATTCTCAGTTATAGTTGTGTTTTAAATAAGCATGGGACATCCATAATCTGTTAAGGTTAAGAAGGGGGAGTTATAATAGGGAGTTGTAAATATAATTATTTTAACTAAAAACTAATTCTGAATATAACGGTTGAATGTCTACTTTAAGGGAACATTCACTTCACCTATTATTTTGAAGCTACACGTTGAACCCATTTATGTAGATAAACTCAACTTCATACTGATGTGTAAAATGAAATGGCATATCCACATCTTTGTCTATTATATTTATAGTATATGTATATATATATATATATATATATATATATATATATATATATATATATATATATATATATATATATATATATATATGTATATATATATATATATATATATATATAATATTTTCATGGAAGACAATGGATTTTGTCTTGAATATCTAAGCTCCCTCTTAACATAAAAAAGCTATTACGGATGAACCATCTTTAAACCTTCTGATGTATTCTATGCTGATGATAGTTATATTATATGTATACAATTATGAAATGGTTGTGTTCCCGGATCTTTACATTGATTTCTATGGCCGAATTATTTTCTTTTTTTCACGTCGTAGTTACCCATCAGAACAGAACACCCTTAAAACTTCAAATATGTACATTAAGTGTAAATGTGACTTAGACCCTCTGTATAAGACATTCATTCAGATAGTTTGTTTATAATTCAACTTCTTCTGATTATATAAGGGGCGCCATAGGTACATGAGGCAGTAAAACAAATAAAGTTATATGGTTTAATAACCATAGCGAAATAGTACATAAACGTGATCCTGATGTAATTTTCAGTAACGTCAGGTCGGCCTGCTAGTAATATATAAAACTGTTCTACCAAAATAGCATCGTAAACAAGTGAATAAGTAGATGTGGTAAAATGGTTAATTTGGAAGAGGGTTTTAATAAGACTTATAAGAGTTTATAATAGGCCAAAAAGGTCAGGTACTTTTTATATTTTTAAGCTCCATATTATAACATTTAAATGAACGCACACGACACTGTGTATTAATGTAAGGGAGAGGGTTTTTGTAATAAATGGAGGATGGTATCATTCAGTCTCCAAGAGAATGAGCGATACATGTTTTACAACCGAGAATATAATAAGAAATATGAGTATTATAAAAATAAAGGAGAGATGTACGTGTTAGTAATC
>OY744527.1:118029369-118069369 GCA_963556195.1 Sepiola atlantica
TATTTCATGTAAAGTGAATTATGTAAGTATAAGTGATATTTAAGCACAGAATAAAAAGAATCGAGGTGTGGGATGTATTGTTTCTGGGCAGATAGATGGTAGAAGGCGTAGATGATAGGCGTAGAAACGTCGGGCGTAGAAGGATCGGGCAGGGAAGGAAGGAGAGGAAGAGGCATAGTAACGAGTGTAAGCATCAGATAATGAATGGAGAAGAAAGTTCGTATGTTATTCAAAGGGGGGTTACAATTAGAGATTAGAATGGCTTTTGAAATTCGAAGTTTACGGACATTGCGGACCAAGTTGAGGATGCGGACACTAATAGAGCGATGTGAGTTGACACATGATATTGTGTGTTTGTGACAGGAAGAAATGTTGGTGTTCAAATGTTCTTTGATCCGTTGGTGCAGAGGGTGACGGTGTTACCGATATAGAACTTCCGACACTTAGCGCTTTGAAGGATGTACACCGTATAGGTGCGGAAGCCGACCTCAAGAGTTGGCGATGGGGTAATTAACTAGAGAGCAGGGTTACGGGGTGTAGTGGCTTTTTTTGGCCAAATCTTGTCGGACAGAAGTGCCTGTGTGAGTAAGTTGTTTGTCGAGGGTCTCACTACGTATGTTTTTGCGGATAGCGGAGGTGATGCGGGCGCTAAAGTAGGGGAGCTTAAGGAAGCAGGTGTTGGTGAGAGTCTTGTGTCTATGTCTTCTGGTGGTATTGAGGCTGGATATGCTAGTTAGGGGGAAACCGTTGGTTAAAAGGGTCTGGTGAAAGGCTTTGGTGTGTGTTGTTTTGTTGGAAGGGGATGAGCATTTGTTCTGTTGCGGGTGATGTCGGTGTGCGCATAACTAATTAAGAGCTTTGAAGTGTAGGGCGGATTTGTAATAGATAAAAAGGTACCTGCAGGCGGGTTATCTATAAAAAGTGGTGCGAAGGCATCCGTCGTCATTGATGTTAAGTTTAAAGTCTAGGAGTGAGAAAGAGCCTGAGGTGTTGGGATGTTCGATAGTGAATTTAATGTGGGGGTAACTATTATTAAAGGACTTAAATATGGAAGTGAAAATCAGAATGTCGTCAATGTATCTCGAGAAGAATATATGGGAATGGCAAGTGCTAAGAGCTTGTTGTTCCAGTCTGTTCATGTAGGATATGGCGAGGAGGCCGGAGAGACTGGAACTCATGGGTAAGCCAGAGACTTGTTTGTTCGTGTTATGCTGGAACCTGAAAAAACTATTGTCCACAATGATGCGAGGAGTTAATGTATGCCTGTCAGGGTAAGCCCCAAACAGTCAAGGTTATTAGAAAAGACGTGGCCAGATATGAGGTTGATGGCGGGGTGTGCGGGAATAGAAGTGTAAAGGAAGACAACGTCAATGCTGAAGATGTAGCTGTTGAGGCGAAGTTGTTGGGGTTGGAGTAAGTGGAGTCTGTTTAGTACCTGGTCAAAGCTGCTGACATGTGCCAGGAAGGTGGGGAGTAGATGTTTCATTAAATAGGACAGAAGCCGGGAGATCTTGTAAAGAGGTCCCCCAGTAATGGAAACTATAGGTCTGATCTGTGTGTGGTTGCTATTTTTGTGCGTTTTAATAAAATGGTAAAAGGTGGTGAGTCTGCTGTCCTTAGTGCTGAGATTGTGCCTGTATGCCTTGGGAAGATTACGTCTAGCGCAACTTTGGGATCAAGCGTTGTTAATACAGGTATGTGTGTGGGCAGCTGTTATTAGCGGGTGTGTATAGGGCGGTATTGCTGAGGTGTTCACGGGCGAGAGTGTTGTAAGATTCCTGGGAGATGATGCAGAACTCCTTGACTTTGTCAGAGGGTAGGTAGATGTTAGGTGTGATGCGGTGTTTTTCGCTTTGTAGAATGGACAACATCTTATGTTTCAGTCTTCCTCGCTTAAGGTATAATGAGTGGTTGTCGGGAGGCGGGTGTAGAGGGCGGCCAGGTTGATAAACGGAAAAGGGGTGAGAAGAAAAGTTAGGGGAATTGGGGGGAATGCGTCATTAAGTGAGTTTTGGGTGGGTGGTTCAAATACTGATAACCATTTCAAATGGTACGCTTTTCTGCAGAACTGCGTTTCAATATCGAGGGGAGTGTGGTCATTAAGTTTTTAGGTAATGACAAATTTGGGTCCGAGGCTGAGGAGATCAGTCTCTGGCGTAGAGAGAGAGAGCTGGTGAGGTCAGTGATGAGTGGTTCGGTATTAACAACGCTTGGTTCAATGTAATAATAAATAATACAGTATATGAATAAACAAATATTAATAAGATGACAAGCTGTAAGCTGAATAATTATGCAATAAATTAAAATATTTTTTTTAAATGATGATAGGAATAATTAATATTAATATCAATTAGGTTATCTAAACTCATTTTCTGCAAATCTGCCACCAATTCTCTGCGGCATTCGTCAACAGTTGTGTCCATCTCGCTTTTATGACCACTCGGTCTTATTTTTGATCTTTTGATAATGAGGCGTTCCAGTCTCGAAAATTATAGTTTACGTTTTCCGGAACTTTTTAATTGCTTGACAGTAAACTATTTTCTATTTATTACTCTGCTATGTAAACCGTTAATCCGTGAAATATTAATAAATTAGTTTAAGATTCCATTCATATCTTCTCATTTATTTTTGTTCATCTGTACCACCTTCCGGTACTTATATCACATTGGTCCTGCCTCAGATTACGAATTTACATATATATTTACCAGCAATGCTTCAAGCAAACTACAATTTCCTTATATATATATATATATATAATCTTAAAACATATAATGTTGACATAATATTCTACAGTAATTCATACTGCTGGAAATGTTATTATTAACACTGCCTACTGCATTACGTTTTAAATGTTATTATATAAGTAAATACATGGGATTCTTTTAGATAACACTTCTATACCGTTATTGTAAAGGAATATTGAATAACGTTGTTTAGAACATACATATATGTGCTATCTTCATTAAAATAGTGTTTTGCTCATTTTTATGTTATTTTAATATTGTCTGTTTATACAAATGTGGTCACAAAAGTACTTTTTTACGAATGATTTAGAATATCTCTGTGGTGTGTAAAGCGATTTTCGAATAGAATATAACAGTTGTTATTCAGAAGACATAAATGTCATATGTAATTCGTTTTACATGTTTTTATATTTAATTTTATCAAATTTAAATACGAGCATGTTGTATTAATTTGCATTTTCAGGAATTATTTCACAGATTTTTTTATTATGGATTTCAACTTACAGTAATGCAAAATCCGTGTTCCAGAAATGGAAGGAGAAGAGTAAAATAGATTGATTAAAAAACTATTGCAGTAAAGAAGCTGGCTGGATCTACTCAATATATCAGCGAACAAAATATATAATCTCATCATTTATTCATGTTACTGTTTAAAAGCACTACAATTAATTTAAAAATCTCAAGTCCTATTAAGATGAAGTTTAGATATTTAAAGTTTGTTTTTCCTTTAGTCATAATTGATACATCCAAATGTGTATTTCGATTCTAAAGCATTAACAGCCATTTTTACGATATTTTATTTGATAATCTGTTGTGTTTATTCAATGTCAAGCCGCACTAGGAATGTGATATGCGTGTTAATGTTTTAGCAGAGAAATGACAACAACGGAGATGCTCAAAATGGGCTTAATATAGCTGCGTATAGTGTGATCGAGCGACCCAGTGACAAACCGACGGCATTCTGTTAGACATAGTTGCACTAGGGAAGCAATACGATATATTATAAACGGTAAACTGCGGGTAACCGAGCAAATCTTTTACATAAACATTATAGAGTAAAAGAATCCTGTTTCAAACTTAAAATGTATATATCGACTGACAGACAGCGTCTTTCATGAAGATTATTTTGAGAATCGAATATAATATGCTCGCATTTTAGCTGCAAATTCACTGATGCAAATTATTAGTTCAAAATTAGTTCAAAGTTTTCTTAGCATTTTATCTGAAAAAAAAGCAATTTACAAAAGCTATATACAAAATAAGATTAACAGTTGAAATAAAATATTATCTGTACCTCAATGTCATGAAAATTAAATAGAGAAAACATACCAGTTCACATTAAAGAATGACATACACGTGTGCATTTAGGCATAATACTTTAATACTGGTAACTATATATATATATATATATATATATATATATATATATATATATACCGTATACATTTATTGTATATATATATACTGTATATATTTATTGTATGTATTGATTGTATATATATATATATATATATATATATATACTATATATAGTTATTGTATTTATATATATATATATATATATATGTATGTATATACTGTATATATTTAGTAGATATATATATATAATGTATATATTTGTTGAATATATGTATATATATGTATATGTGTGTATATACTGTATATATTTATTGTATATACATATATATATATATATATATACATATATATATATATATATATATATATATATATATATATATATATATATATATAATCTTTGAACGAGGTCGTATGTAGGTATAACTACTTTTATTTTTATGGATGAATATTGATATGAAGAACCCTTAAGAAGAAAACATGTGAGCACTAATTAGATATATTTAAAAAAAACATATATCTACTTAAGCTATAATACAAGTTAAACCGTTTACAATGTTTAGTGGTTATGCTATGCTGTCTTTGGCAGTAATATAATAAAATGTCTTCCGTATAACGTTATAATTTCTTATAGACTTGAATATAGAGCGTAGATTTGCGGAACTTGGTTGATTCTGTCAACAAGGTTCGCACTGTATGACTGTCTTTAATAATAGATCTCTTACACTGATGAGATCATAAGAGTTAAATATATTTATAAATATTATATATATATATATATATATGTATATATATATATATATATGTATATATATATATTTATATATATATATATATATATGTCAGGTTCATATTATATTCCTATAACCATGTTCTTATTCTAGTATTTTTATTTTTTCACAAATTATGAAAATACCACATTACTGTGAGATATATTTTAACGGGCCGTTTCATTTGTCTTGTGTCAAACAACATTCTCATGTTCATAATGTCTCTGCAACACTATAAAATCATCAGAAAAATATTTCCGTCTCTAACCTCAACATTTTCGTTCTTTTACCCCCAGCGCATACCTTTGTTGGGTGTTATTGTTTTGAAAAAAAGTAATAATTTAATTCATTAACAAGAGCTATCTCTTTTACATGCAAGACTGTAATCTTAAATTTTCCACTGGACAACGCCTAGTCCCATAATACACAATAAAATGTTGATGACGGGTATTTCTTCCCTCCACCCGCTTACATATACTATGACGATAAATGATGCTGATAATGAAAATTATATAAACAGGAATATAATATTGTAATGTACGTTCATTTCTCCCGAGTAACTCCAAGATAACAACATATAATCGTTACACTCGCGCTCCCAAATATACTACATTAATGTTAATATTAACAATTTATTTACTCCCGAACAGCGCTGAATAGATGATCAGTTTCGCTATCCTCTGCACTTCAATTCACTTTCCAAATATAATATTGTTAGTAAGAAGGCCTTCATGGCACTGGAATAAGTACGGTTAACATTAAAGTATGAAGAGCAATTACTTTGATAATAACAATGTATTTGTCACCGGACAATGCGGAGTAGAACGAAAATGTGTTCACCCACCTCATTTGATACTTACAAATATTTTATATCAGACAACGCGAGGTAAAACAACTGGTCACGGTCATATCCTTACTGTTTCTCACCCACCTACATTTTGAAATTTTAAAAAGATAAGTAATGTTGATGAAGTCAATAGTGTGAAGATATTTACTATATATTTCTTAACAAAAGTATGACTGTAATCAAATAATTATGTATCCCGGACAACGCCGAGTATTACAACTGATCTTAGTAAATTTCGGATTTGACTTCTATTTGAAAATATAATGATGAAGTCAGTAGTCCGAAAATTGATATTATATATAAATTAGCAAAAATACTACTTTAATCTTTTAAATGTATTTTCCCCGGACAACACAGAGTATTTATTTACTCCTCTCCAAGAGTTAAGCACACAGCCAGTTTATATCTTACTCCCACAAGTAAGATGTGACCCTAGGTCGGGTCTAGAAAGTAGGGTTTGAATAGCCAGCGCCCGAGAGGTGAGCACTCTGGCCCTTAAAAATTGCCTGGGTAGCCCCGTCGGCATTCTTCGGTAGGAGCGCCCTAGGCAGTAAGCAATAAACTTACTCCTCCCCAAAGAGGGTAGGCGAAGCCTGGGAGGGTGGAGCTCCTAGAACTGCACAGGGCAGCCCCATAGACCGGCGTAAATCAAGACCCGAAGGCCATGACAATACCAGTCTATGGGGTGCAGTATCCATCGGAACAGATACTACGCTTTGATCTTAGCCAAAAGGCCAAGAGAAATTAGAAATAAGTAGATCAAAGAAAACCGATGAAAAATTGAAAGCGAAATGAATGAAAAAAATAAATAAAATATGAATGTATAAGTGAATAAAAAGAAATTCGATGAAAACTTTAAAGCAAAATAAATGAAAATATGAATTTTAAAAATTAATGAAAGATGAATGAAACAAAAATCAAAATATGAATGAAAATGATGAATAAAAAATGATGAAAAAATGAATGAAAATAATTAAATATAAGAAAAATAAATGGTAAAACTGAATGATTAGTAAACGCATAAACAATGAAAATAATTGAATCAAAATAGAGAATGAAAAAATAAATAGAACAAAAGAATAAAAACAATGAATGAAAACAATGAAAAAGTTAAGGGACAAATGAAAGAAAACAAATGAATGAAAAAATGAATGAAAAATGAATGAAAATTTTAAAAAATAAAATGAAAAGATTAATGAAAACATGAATTGAAAAAAAAAATATATAAATGAAAAATAATACTTAGAAAATCAATAAAAAATAATTCATGAAAAATGAATGAATCTATAAATGTAAAGCTTCATGTTAAGGTTTGGTGTGACGAACTAATAAATTAACAGCAAGTATTAGTTTAATAGTTTAACACAATTAAATACTCCATTTAACATTAGCGTTGATAATATTTCAAACTGTAGCGTGATATGCAGTAAAAATCGACATACAATTATTCTCATATAAGAATGCATCTAAAAATAGTTTCGCTAAAACGTTATAAAAGAAAGAAGAAAAATGATGACATAACAAAAAATAGAATAATATCGTATCTTTGTTGATCATAAAAAACATAAAAGCGTTCTACTTCTTGTTCATATCAATAAGAACAAAATAGATTTCATGCAAAGATATCCATTTACGTTACTTCATATTTTTCAATCGATTTTTCTGTCATATTTAGGTGATTACTTTTAGCTTTATGTTATTCTATGTTGCTTATCGGATTCGTTTATCAATTTTTGTGTAACCCTTAAAAGTGATACCCATTCAAGTGTGTTTCCTTTTTTTCTTTGTTGGGGCATTCGTGTCTATGGAAATATCATAACTTAAATTCATTGTAAAAGACATAATACGACTACAGATGGCGCCAAGTGCTTTTTTATCAATTTCAATATTGCATTAATGTAAAAATCCCTTATAAGCCTTTATATCTTTTTTCTCGAATAAAATAAAAGGCTAAACATATTCAATCGCTTTCAAACATTGTATAGAATGATTTCTGAGACCCATGTTCTCAAAAGGTTATTGAGATGTTTTTTTATTATATTTATTAATATTCAATAATTGTCTATAAATGCAGAACATATAATGTATTGCAACTGAACAGATTAAAAAATGAACAGGTTCTTCCTATAGTGTTATTATTGTGCTTAGTTTCCCTATATCAGATGTTATTCTCACAACGTTTCTGTCGATGAAACGTCTAACTCTCTACATCTTTGTCTTGTCAAACTCAGAAATCTGTATGTCGTACTGACGGACCCGAACGGTTTGAGATATGGGTGCCTATTATATTTACTTCTTAGTAACAGTTATCTGGAGGTTGAACGTTGAACTCTGTACGAGAGATCCCAATAATAAAATTACGAAATACTTAATAATTCTACTTGGCAATGGCGTACGGAACGAGAGCGAGAAACGACTGGTGTTTGAAAATATTCTCGAGTTCCGCATAAAGGTTACGAGTTCGACAAGAAATAGCTGAAGAAATTCGGATGTAACATCGGCTAACAGTTGTGAGTATAGCATATATTATCACAACACTTATCCGATAAATACCAATACAACAAATGATTCTCTTCAATCTAGAATTGTATTTGTCTTTTAAATAGACAGAAAATATTCCGCCCAGTAATAAATGAGAAAAATATACACTGTTTCTTTAATACACTGCTTTGGATTATACAAACGATTGTGACACACGCACATGAACGCATGAACGATCACATATAGACATTGAACTCTCTCTCTCTCTCTCTCTAGAGAGAGAGAGAGAGAGAGAGAGAGAAAGAGAGAGAGAGGGAGAGCAGGATATAGCAAGGGAGATAATGAGGGTAGTAGAAAGAATAGAGTTACAGTGTGTGAATTATATTATCTAGATGAGAAACCTGAAAATGTACAAGACAAATTATTACATTTCGTAAAATAAAATACTGCGAAATATTTTACTTAAAATACTGTAGCAAAAATATATTTTCAAACTTTAATATTTAAATGTATACCATTGCATGGCCATGTTTAGAGGCCATAATGAGAACACGGGGTTTATGTAAAACAAATATATTGAAGAAAAGTGTATACCACAGAGACACAATAGAAGTAGTACGTCAGTACTGACTTCCAGTGTAGACTGGATTTGGATCAACAAGTAAGAAGCGTTAATATCCAGTATGTATTGAGAATGGATAAGCCAAATTGTTCGGCATAGCACCGGCACTATATACCCACTCCCTAGCTTGGACACGTCATGAGTTTAACATTGTTTCCCTTCTTGATTGATGCCATTCTGACATTGCTTGAGATATCTGTATGTCGAACGTGTTGGTTTGGTATACATTACCTCCTCTTGTGTGGTGTCCTTTTCTTTCGATAGTCGTTCTCTAAGTGTGTGTATGTATATCTTATGAGATAACTGATCGCATCTATAAAATTCATATTTGATATTTTCTAACTTTTTTAATTTAAGATGTGTGACTTTTGAGCACATCTTTACATTTTGAAAAAAAATGTCGATTTTTCTTCCATATTCAATTTCATTACCAGTCAACTTATCTTGTATAGTGTGTAATTCTTCAGAAAACTCTTTGATTTAATGATTCTAGCTCAGGGACAATGAATCGACTCTGTTTAACCTTACACTTTTTATTCAAATAATTTGGCTTAATTTCTTTGAGTTTTCGGTTCGCTTATTTCTAGCGTGCATTTTGTTTACTTATGTGATTTAATGTATGTCATTTCTACTTGTAATTTATTTTGAGTGCATTTCATACGCTTCATGGTTGTACCATTTTTTTTCTTATCTGATCTTCCTATTTATTTTTTTCCTGGCGAGAATTATTGGTTGATAATCCCCATAATTTGAATAGTTTTATAAAGTCTCCGCTAAATAAAGTGCATGTGTTTTTCAATACGTATATTTTTTTACTTTTTTCGTCGTTCTGTTAATAGCAATATTACTAATTACTTTACCATTAAATTCTATGACCACACCAGTTATTGTTCTGACAATTTAATTGGGTCTTAATATGGTCGTTTTTTTCTAACCGTCTCTATGTCTGCATGTTAATAATTGACACGTCTGAGCCCGAATCCAATTGTTATAGTTTCACTTTTTCATTTAAAATGTTAACATGAATATATCGCTTAATAATATTGTCGCCATGTTTGATAGTCTTTACCTAAATAAAGAAAGAAGACGCTTCTGAATCTTGATCTCGTTCTTACAAGTATTATCTGCAGACTCGACAGGGCCAAGTCTACAGTCTAAATTCTGTAGACTTGGCCCTGTCGAGTCTGCAGATAACACTTGTAAGAACGAGATCAAGATGCAAAAGCGTCTTCTTTCTTTATTTAAAAAGAAGTTTTTTTCGAAGAGGTCTATGATAGGATCAGACACTCTGGGTCATTGCGACCTAGATTGTATGGTCTTCCAAAATACATGAGGAAAGGGTGCAACTTCGACCTATATTATCTATGATAGGGTCCGCCCAACATTCTTTGGCTCAGTGGCTCCTAGTAATCCTGCAACCTGTGCGTGATCTATACACGACGCACTGCATCCCTGATGCCTATCGGTTTACTGAAGTTCTACGTGGGTTAGATCCGGATTCTGAGACATCATTTATGTGCTCTTTTTATGTCTCTAGTCTCTTTACTAATGTACCTTTAGATGAGACTATAACTATTTGTGCCGACGCTCTCTATGAAGGTTGCCTGACTGCCCCTTGGTTCCCTAGAGAGATCTTCATAGAAGTGATACTTCTATGTACTAAATCAGTCGAGTTCAGCTTCGATAATATTATGTATAGTCAGGTCGACGGGATCTCAATGGGTAGTCCAATGGCCCCCACTTTAGCTGATATCTTCGTCGGATATTACGAATCCGTTTAATTTAGGTCTGTAAAGATGCCCACTACTTATGTTAGATATGTGGATGGCACTTTTGCGATGTTTTCTTCACCGAGTGGAGCATTGGCATTCTTACATAAGTTATATTCTATTCATGAGGCTCTAAAGTTTACGATGGAAAGTGAAAAAGATAATTGTCTTCCCTGCTTGGATGTTCTTGTTGAAGGTTCAAGGGGTGGCTTTCTCACTTTCATCTACAGGAAGCCTACTTTTACGGGCCTGTATGTAAACGGGTCTTCTTTTGTGCCTAAGTCTATAAAGGTAGGCTTAATTTACACTTTGGTGCATAGAGCCCTCGTTATTTGTTCTCCAAATAGATTAGAGTGTGAACTCAATAGGATCAGGGATATATTCATTTATAATGGTTATCCCGAGGACTTTATCAATCATTGCATAAATAAAAAGGTTGCTGATTTAAATCCCCTAAAATATTTGGGCCTGTAAAATGCCCCATTTATTTAAAATTACCTTGGATAGGGGGAAATGGTATTAAACTAGGTAAACAGATTGTTGATAGCATTAGCAATTTCTTCTACTCTGTTTCCTTACGATTAGTGTATGCTACTAGACCTGCTTTTCCTTCCTTTCGCAAGGATAGTGTGCCCTATACAAATTATAGTAATATTGTATACCAATGTAAATGCCGATTTGATGCTGGCTATATAGGGTGCACTTCCTTCCATTTGCAGACTCGCATAAACCAGTACATTCCATCCAAAATACGACAGGGAAGGGTAGGTTCCTTGTGTAACCCCTCCTCTAATTCTTTGTACTCTGCTATTAGCCAGCATTTGGTTGAAAACCCTAGCTGTGCCAGTGGCTATAAAATAGACCGTTTTTAGGTCTTGCATCGAGCAGATTCCAAGAACCATTTGAAAATATTGAAACTCGTCTATATTGCTATTCGAAAACCATCCCTTGTGCCGGCAGAAGGTATTTGTAAGATCGCTTAATCTCTTTGGGAGACTTTGAACTCCTTCCAAATTTTTTTTTTTTTTTTTTAATTTTTTTTTATCGCCTAACGTAGTGCCTTTTAATCGACTTTTAACGAAATCATTAAATTGAATATTAATCGCTTTAACGTTAATTTTGGCACACTCAATTTCCCCATTTTGCTCTTTCTTTCGACGTTATTATTAATTAAAACTATCGATTTTCTCCTGACGAGATGATAGTCGAAAGGGCCTTAGAGAGATTCCCGCGTATTCTTTTTAAATGTATTTATAAATTCTCTACCACAGAACATTTATTTATATATATATATATATATATATATAAATAAATATATATATATATATATATATGTATATATACATACATCTATATATAAATATATACATATATATGTATATATCCACACATGGTGATACATATATATATATATATATATATATACATATATATATATATATATATATATATGTATATATATACATATATATATATACATATATATATATATACATATATATATATATACATATATATTTATATATATATATATACATATATATTTATATATATATATATATACATATATATATTTATATATATATATATACATATATATTTATATATATATATATATATATACATATATATTTATATATATATATATATATATATATATATATATATATATATATATATATATATATAACGTTTAAGCATATGCCTGGATATTTTTAGTGAGATTTTGTTTCCATTAACCGAACATAGGTATTTGTTTCAAGGTAGACTCCGCTTATGAATAAGCCATGATCGTTTGCGTCCCAAGTACTTTCGATCTCATCCAGCTTCATCTGAAAGAGATTCAGGTAAAGACGATTGTGTTAACATTAATGAGGTCTTTGGAGGAGAGCTATACTATTAATACCGAAGTAAAACAATCTTAATAAACCTTTTAGAATGATATCGTTAATATTATTGTAGATTCTATTAATTGCTGTCATTTTGGTTTCAGTGTATAAAGCTTCACATGTATAGGGTTTTTGTTAATTATTGATATGTTTAAATATGGTGATGGTTTCTACTATGTGTGAAGTTGGAAGCTGGGACAAGACTGCTGGTCTCTAATGGGATGAGCTATTGCGCTGGCCTATTAAGTTGGGGAAAAATGCGGCTTTATCTTTAGTCAATAAATAAATGACAACTATATGTTAAATACTCGTATGAAATGTAAAAGGCAATGAATTCCTACAGACTTCTCATAATAGCTTCAGGTATAGAGATGGTTATGCATAACCCCTTAGTATAAAACATTATATGATAGGTAAAATAAAAGGGCGTAAATAGTAATTCGTCACTTAAAAAAATAGGTTCAATTTAATTCAAAGCAAAATTAAAGAATTTGTGGATATTATGAAAGCTGGAATTTTTTTAAAAAGGGTATATTAATAAAATGAGAAATAACAGATACATTGAATACAGTGAGCGTAAAATAAGTGGGTTACAAAACGGGGGGGGGATCAATGACTAATGAAGAAGCTGGGAGGCGCGCATACGATAGTAATGTAAAGATTCGGTGAGCATACTGTAAATTTGTAGTAGATAAATAGAGCCTAGTGAAGCATGACACATCTTTGTATAGAAATAAGAATAAGGATAGAGTGAGGAGGCTTAAGAGCGGGAGTTTATTGTGTCTTTATATAGATGAACATCTAGGAATAGGAATTGTTGAGAAGGATATGCGGTGTGCTGCATTTCGATTTGTTTGTGGACATATACCTGTAGGTGTGTGTGGGGTGTGTGCACATAGTTGCATGCACGTTAATGTGTATAGACGAACACGACTCATCAGCAACTAGGGGCGTTATTCTCATGTTCTAGAGATCGTTATACAAACATATTTCTATAGTGTACGGAGCAACATATAATATCTACCATTAGATTTATGTCTTCTTCGGATATGTGTTATGTACTAAATGGTGACAATTTGGAGAGAACCATTACAATATGAATATAGTAAAAATGATAGAGCAAAAGAAGGAATCCATCTTTTGAGGTTGAGAACATGCAGAATGAAGGGAGAGAAAATGTGTAGCAATTTTTTATTTTTCATTTATTGGTAAAACATAAAAAGACCTTTGAAAAGGTTATACATTGGTCTTCAAATTTGTGATTTGAAAGATTGTCATGTCAGATTGTGTGGGAATTCAAGAGAGCATGAATGTATATTGAATGTTTCGAAATTTATATGTAAGCAAGTCACCGTGAAACAAAATGCAGCAAAATTTCTTGAAATCTGGAGCATATGCAATAGAATCAAAATCACAATTAAATGTTTAAAAATAATTAGTTTGACATCTCCCTGCAAAACTAGAGATAAATATCTGCTAAAACCAGATGAAGTGGTTGAATCTAATCTGTGTTGTTCGTGAATAAGCACTATTGTTTTATATGTAACTATATATGATATAATACGAATTTTAAAAATAATAAGGATCGTGTTGATAATATTAATTAAAGTACGTATACATTAAGTTTGTGTTATATTCTACAAACGATTGAAAATATGTGTATACTGTTTTTATCACTGATTTCATAATCTGATATGATTAGAATACGATCTTACATTGCAGTTTTGTGTTATCCTATGACAATCGATACGTTAATATAGAACTTGAAAGTAAACCAGTAGCTTAATGTACTCAGCGTAAATCGGCAATATTTTTGTATAAATCGGCAATATTTTTGTATGAATCAAACTGCAATGTATGTAAACGGCACTTAATAAAACCGAGTTGCTTTCTTCGAATGCAACTCTGATTATTCGCTTAGTGGATACATAGAAAAAATAATACTTATACTACTAATACTTTTAATAATAATAATACAATTATTAATAACTAGCCCCCTCCCCTGTGCCCAGGTGCTGCCGTGGGTATATTAAATAAGGATTCAACTGATAAAACATAGGGTACTAATTTTGAAAATAATCATTAAATTACATATTACTGTAAGTAATTGCCATGATTAAAATATAATTCGGCCGTGTTTGGGTTGATAAAAAATACGTCTTGCCTTTTGTGGATTATTTTAGTGTACACATATCGTGCTCCTATTCCGGAAGATGTGTTATTTCCTCACACTGAAACTGACCTATTATGTTATTTATCGGATTTGTAACAAAAGAATAACCAAATATGGCAAACAGTTTCACATAGAAAAATATTTTTTAAAATGAAATTTAGGAAAAATTCCTCTGTTATTTTTATGAATAATATAATATTGTAAAACAACGTTATTTATATTCGTTGTAAGGTATAACTACACAATTGTGTCGATTTGTTTTATTGAATTTCAAAGGCAATTCCAGAACGTTTAAGAAACATTCACTGAGAACCGCTGAACGAATTAAGTCCGACATTCCTTAATTCTGCGGAAGGACGCTATAACTCTTTATATTACAAAGTTTGTATAATATGAAGTCAAAAGAAACAAGTAGAACTTCAAATACTGTAGATGTTTTAACTAACATTCACTTTTTAATCATACTAAAACAATGTTACGAATATTTGATTGCGGAACAAATTATCATATACAGGTTTGTGTTCAAAATATTTAACAGAAACAGCAGTAGGATACAAATCAACTTTATTTAATTATACATATTATTATTATTATTATTATTATTATTATGATGATGATGATGATGATGATGATGATGATGATGATGATGATGATGATGATGATGATGATGATGATGATGATGATGATGATGATAAGTATCGATCGCATCGATTGAAGACGTTTTCTTGGTAGATATACACATGTTACATCTATTGTGAATGTTAATGTAAACTAATAAGAAGCTTCTGAGATTTCATTTCGGGAGTCGGGAGATTATATTTTTTTCTTTTTGTTTAAGATGAACGTAATTGAAATCCTCCTCTAAAAAGAAGCTAGTACCGTTAAAAAAAAAGTTACCGTTATTTTTCAGGAGCCAATTAACATTTAAAGTCTAGAGCATCTCGATCGAAGGCGTCTGTTTTCTAGATATGCAAATGTTATATTTATTGTGAATTTTAATGTTAACTAATAAGAAGCTTCTGAGAGTTCACTTCAGGGGTCGGAAGATAATAGTTTTGCTTTTTTTTTTTAGTTGAACGTCATTGAAATCCCTCCTCCCAAAAAGAAGCTTGTCACGTTAGAGAAACACGTTAACGTTTTTTTGTTTTTTTTAATTGAAACAGAACGTTCGATAACTTAGCATCAATTTATTAGACAAACATAGGAGCGGGATTTATCGTCTTTTTGTTTATTCAAGACTATCGGAAAAGAATTACTATGTAATTAGGAAACACACACACACATATATATATATATATATATATATATATATATATATATATATATATATATATATATATATATAATTATTTTCTTTTATTTATAATTTCATTTTTATCTTATTTTGTTTTAAATTATATTTACTTATTTATTTATTTATAATTTATTTCCCAAATGTGTCTTCATGTATGTGTGATAGTGCACTTTGAACCAGATGAAAATCAAAGACACACTATTCCTGTGACAGGATAAAAGATAAACTTAGCCCGGGCCTGGTGTTGCTACAAAAAGGAAACCATGAAAAATGTCTATAAATTGAGATTAATGCCGTGGGACTCAGAATCAATAGTTGAGTGTCATGATGGGCAGGTGCTCCCTCGATGACAAACATGGGGGGCCCGATCATCATCTTGCGAATTTTGGCTCCTTTAATTTCTGGAGAAGTAACACGGACAAGAATCAGGTTGGTAACCCATCAAATTCCAAATATGATTAAGACACTGATCCAACACAAGAAAGCAAGAATGAAAATAAAAGACCAAGAAGCCATACAAAGAAATGGACTACAAAAACCAACAGATCGGTAATGAAATGCTACTACAAAAGCCGCTACCCCACAGAAAGAGGATACTGGAAACGAATGAACTATCAATGGGATATTTCTACTGACTACCATACATGGCACAAAATATAGCAGATAAAGTAAGACATATACTCAAGAGAGGGTGGTTCTCGGAGATGGAATTAACGGAAATTGAACAAATGATAAATGGCGTGATAAATCAAGACACACCACTTGACGAAAACTCCCAGGGAGAAGACATGACAAACATAAACACAGAAACTGAAGAGGACAATTACGACAGAACTATAGAACTAACTAAGGAAGAATCAACATAAATGGACACATCAAAATAGTAATGTCCGCGGACAAAACAAAACTCATATCCCTAAAGAACGGAGATTGGAAGAAGAAAAAATGGGAAACATAGAAAGTATCCAGAGTACTTACGTACATCCCAACTGACACTATCACATATCTTAACAGCTTGATAAATGCTGGGGCAAAATAAATAAATATGAAACTAAAAAGAGAAAAGAAGACTAGCCAACAGAATTAACAGACGAAATGTGGAAGGTAAATCAGACTGGAAACCCAGATCACCAAACATCAAAGGGAAACTAAAACCGTAAATCGAAAGTAGTAATCCGAATCGCACGGAAATACTGAATAAGAAACATGCATAACTAAAACAAAATATTGCAGCAAAAGAATGAAGAGTGAGACGTGCATATACACATCGGAACAGTACAAACAGTACATGAGTTTTGAAAACAATGAAAGTCAGATTTACAAAAATCCAAACGGAGAAAGAACAACAACATAACAACTTGACCCGACAGAAACAAACATTTCTGGAGCAAGATATGGGAAAATGTGGAAGATCACAACAAAAATGATAAATGTCTGAAAGACATGAAAAATAAACTCCTAGAAATTGAAGAACAAAACGGAAACAGAAATTAAAGAAGAAACTATTAAGACAACACTAAAGAAAATGACAAACTGGAAAGCATCCTGTCACAATGGAATTCATGCGTACTGGTTGAAAAATCACGACCTTACATGAAAGGTTAGCAGAGAAAATGAGAGGATGTATCCATAAAACAGATGTACTAGAGTAGATGACCAAAAGTAGGACAACGCTCATACAAAAAGACGCTAAGACGGGAACTACCCTAAGCAATTACAAACTAATAACATGTTTACCGACAATGTAGGAAATCCTACTGGGACAACTGAGAGAGCAAATTTACCATTCCCTGAACAGTCGTGGGCTACTTCCCGAGGAACAAAAAGGATGCCAGAAAAGGAAAAGGGGGACGCATGATCTGTTATAAATAGATAAAACGATCCTGAAAGAAGTGAAAAGTCAGACATAAACATATATATGGCCTGGATTGACTACAAGAAAGCGTACGGCAGAATCCCTCAAGCATGGTTAAGTGAATGCTTAAAAATGTACAAGATACCCGACAGGATTATTAATCTCATCAAGAAAACAATGGAAACATTGAGATTAGAACAGACAGCTGGAGGCCAACACTTGGCGAAGATAAAAATACTGAGAGGAATTTTCCAAGGAGACTTCCTATCACCACTACTCTTTATCATAAGCATGCTACCACTCAACTACATACTCAGGAAATGTGATGCGGAATACAAGTTCACAGACAGAGTACAAAGAATAACACATCTCATATACATACACGACCTGAAGTTATTTGCAAAAAGCGAATAAGAATGGAAAAAAGCTGATAAATATGACCAAAATCTTACGTAAGCACATTCAAATCGAATTCGGAATGGAAAAGTGTGCATTGCTAGATATTAAAATATGAAAGCTGGAGACAATTGAGAGCATGGAACTACCCAATAGCAAGTGAAGGAGCTTAGGTGAAGAAGATAACTATAAATATGTGTGAGTGTTGGAAGCAGACACAATTAAATCAACAGAAATGAAAGAGAAGATTGAAAAAGTATACCTGGGAAGAACAAGAAAGCTCTTCGAAACAAAATTATATAGCAGAAACCTAATCAAAGGAATAAATATTTGGGCAGTATTACTAATAAGATATTCTTGACCATTATTAAGCTGGACTAAAGAAGAACTCAGGCACCTCGACCAGATGACTAGAAATGTTACTGATGGATGCACAGAACATTGCGATTATGACAAACTGCATTAAAGCTAACATATATAAAATTCAGGGAAACAGTAAATGCAGACTGTGTGGACAAATAGACGAAACAGTAAATCATATAATAAGTGAATGTAGCAAACTTGCCCCAAAAGAATAAAAGAACAGACATAAGTGTGTTGGAAAGTAATACACTAAGAATTGTGCAAACAATTAAACTTCGAATACGCAAAAAAATGGTACACACACAAGATAGAAACAGTAGTTGAAAACGAAAAACAAAAAAAATCCTCTGGGAGTTGGATATACAAACAGCTAAACTCATAACAGCAAAGAGACCTGATGTTATTATAATCGACAAGAAGGAAACATTTTGTAAAATCGTAGACTTCGCAGTTCTAGCAGACCACAAAGTGAAGATAAAAGACACGGAAAAACGAAGGAAATATACTGAACTAGCCAGGGAATTTTAAGGAGTATGGCGCATGAAGAAAGTTAGTATAATACCAATAATCGTAGGAGCATTAGGAACAATGCTAAAAAACGTGGAGCAAACGCTGGGAGAAATTGGGATCAAAGAGACCATCGAAATTATACAAAGGACAACAATGATCAAAATATCTGTAATATTAAGGAAAATTTTGGAATTAGGAAACCAACCCCCATAAGCTACAAAGAGTAACCAGTCACAAGTCATATATAACAGGGAGAAAACAAAGCCACACGAAGAAAACCACAACACAAACCAAGGAACAGAAACATCACTTCCTAATCTTCCCCTCCATAAAATTACACCGGGCTCAGCTATCACTACACAAAAATAAACCAAAGAACAAAAATTACAAGAAACGCTATAAGCGCCCTCAACTCTCCCCACCTCACCCCAGGAAAACAATAAAGATTTAAAATTTAAAAAAATTAAAAATTAAAAAAATATATATTTTTTTAAATAGTGCCGGCCTAGGCTGACAGCAGACACCATATTTGTAGAGGTTTGATGAGGATCAGAATACTGAATAAGTACAGCACAAATCATACCTCCACTGGAAAAGTGCGGAGAATGCTGAGATCTTGGGGAGGCTTATTGCTACCCAACTCCTAGAGAAGACCAATTGTCTGCGCTAGCGAGAAATACATAGTAAGAGGCTGTTGAGATACCGCATCGTTATCGAATAGAGGTTAATAATATTTGACATCTAGGGAGGCTTGTTGTCACAAAGATTCCAGGAAATGTCACTGGCGGTTGTCGGTGAGCAATAACTTACGATGATATGTGTCACTCCTTGTGAGTGAAAATAATAATAATAATAATAATAATAATAATAATAATAATAATAATAATAATAATAATAATAATAATAATAATAATAATAATAATAATAATAATTACAACAACAACACCACATAAACGAGAGAATTGTGTATGACACATATACAAACAATAAACATTACTGGAAAACGAAAATACAAAAATATACCTCTAGAACATAGAGGAACAAACATATAAACTCATCCAATCAATGGAACTAGAGGTAATAAAAGTAAACAAGAAGGAAAACAACTGTTAAATTGGCACAGCAGACTACAGGGTAAATATGAAGAGAACGATCAAACGAATCAAATATACATCACTTTATTAAGCACTGTTAGAACCATTGAACATAGGACATTTAATATAATACCAATAATCGCAGCTGTACTAGTAACAATCCTGAAACATGTGCTAAATGACTAAATTAAATGATAATCAGAGAAAATACTGATACTATACAATGCACGGCAATGATGAAAAAATTGAAATATTTAGGGACATTTTTGAAGACAGAAAACCAACTTGTATAAACTATTAACACTAACACGCCATGTAGTAATTGCAACAGAAATAGAAAAACACATGCAATAAACATCACGTGATTACAATGAAACTGAAACTGGCAGAAAATAGCAGACCCCTCCCTCCTATATACACCCTGTGCTAGTACCGGACAAAATATTCGTGAGGGGTGAAAGAGGATGGGCAATCCGAGGTTTAACATCACTTAGCGGAGGTCAACTCAAAGAGTGTGGTGAAAACTGGGGCTTTGTTCATCCATATTTCCGCTTAAGTTCAGGAGAATACTAATGTTCGTTTCATGCGAGAAATGAATGGTAAGCGGCTGCTTTGATCACGCGACGTCATTTGCAATGTTTCTCAAAAGAAGCGCTGAGTTCTTGAAATATGGACTGACTTGTTGTCACTCAAACTCCAGGTAACAGAAATATTATTATTAGTGATCACTCACTCACTGATAAGAAACAGTTTGAACACTCATAATAAGTACATAATATTAATAAAATGAAATAAAAATAAAAATAAGTGTATACAAGTATAAGAGTTACCATATTACTTTTCATTTTTCCAGAATAACAACTTAAAGTATACTGAATGGGTTGTCTGTGAATTTTCCAAGGAAATTAACTTAAAATCAATACTGGTAGTATTTAAACCAACCAGACCACGGGTATCTCTAGTATATATATATATATATATATATATATATATATATATATATATATATATATATATATGTTTATATATATATATATATGTTTATATATATATATATATATATATATATATATATATATATATATCTATATATATTAATTAAGTGCATATATATAATTTAATAAATTGAACATTCAACAATTTGTTTAAAAGTGCTCAATAACGAGTAAAACATTTATACAATTAAATAAACACTGTTACATTCAATGCAAATTTACCAGCGTTCGATCATATATTTTTTCACAGACACAAATTAAATAAAAAGTGACAAGAACCCCATTGAAATCGCCACCTTAGCCAATGCTAAATTTGAAGGAAAAGAAAAAAAATCTAACCCGATCTAAGGGCTTCTAAACAGTCAACTGTCTGTTAACTCTTTTATCAAGAACGCCCCCTCTCTTTCTCTATATAAATATCATTCTGAAATCAGCTTAACAGAATAAGAAAGAGAAGGTGACTAAAATAGATGTGGAATAAAGCTAGAAAGACCGAAAACTTATTCTATTTTTACTTATGATGTTTATTGTATATAAATATGTAAGTGAAACAAAAATGCCAAACTATTCATGGTTAAATTTACGCAATTTTGCTCTAAAGATTAAATTATATATTCAATAGTATTAATAAAGAGTGTTACATCATAAAAAGTGGTGTTAATTTATTATCAATTCATTGAAATTATTATGATTTCAACATATAAATAATTGCATAATTTGTTAAAGGAATCGCACAGAATATACACCTAACAACTTCCAGCGAAAGTTTATTTGTAAGCTTTCGAAATCAGTAGCCTTCGAATTATTCAAATCAGGTTTTAATATATTGCTTTGTCATTTGTCGATTCTATACAATTTGTCAAAGTAGACCATTTCAACATCATGTCTGCGTAAACTTCAAAACATGATACATTGGAAAAAAGTAAATAATTTATCCTGGTATTCTTTTAAAAAACGTTGCCTACTGAAACTTGTAATGAAGGTATTTCGGCTAACTTCCACTAAAGGTGTCTCATGACTTGTTCACCAAATATGTCGCCGGAAACTTATACACAAGGTTAATACTGATACTTTCAAACAAGGTACCACTGGAAATTTGAAAACAATATGTCCTAGAAGACATTTCATGAATATATCTGAGAGCGCATCTTAACAAGGTGCTCGGGACACTTACAAATATCATTCTCGGTAGACTTGAAAACACGATTATATTAATCATAAATTATTGCACTTATTCGTTTAGACAGTAACAATCTTTCCGTCTGTCTCAGAATAAATAATGTCATCAGTATGAGAGTAATTCTATTGGCATTTTGTGTAAATGCAGCATTTGATAAAATCATGAAGATGAGGAATAACGATCGTGCTTGGATTGGTCAATATAAATCTCCAACAGGCGAGCCTCTGTGGAAATTGTTGATGATTACATGGGAAATAAAATAAATGTATTATATAGCATTGATCAATATTTATGAAAGAGTCAAGAATGTAGACAGTGTTAACTGTGATATGAATATGAATATACGGCATGCAATTATGAATAATATATATCATACAAAGTCATAAATAGCTCGATTGGAAAATGTTTCCGATATAATATGCGACTGAGTTTTTAGATAATTAGAATATATACTTATACTAACTTAATTTGTATTCAGTTATTATCTAAGATAGACATGGTAAACATGAAACGGCGGGACGCATGCGGCCCATTTCAAGCTTTGTATCGCATAGCACAATAGCCTTTAAACTACTTTGAAGAAGTGGAAGAGCTAAAGGATAATATTATAATACGAATACTGTATTTAAATAGCTGCCTTACTTGATCATTTTTGTTTTTTGGAAATACTTTTGTCACGGTCAATCCAGTGATTGAAGGATTAGAAGGTTACGACCACGCTTTTCTGAGTTATACATACATCTTCACTATTAGACAAGTTACAAGCAGTTAGATTAGTAAAATTCAAGAAGGATTTACAATCATTTATGTCATTCTTCTGTGATACGCGTTTTTTTTATTGTGAATGGATCCTTACTATTAGATCAGTCATCAAAGTAAAACAAACATTAACATTTTTGAGTTAATCGTATCGCTTTCCTTGGTAAATAAATGATAAGCAAGCAAGCCGCTTATAAAAAACTTCAATCTAATTACGCCACTCCAGTGAATAATCCTAGCTACGTTTTCAGCTGTCTGTAATTTTCCTGAATAAATAAACCAAACAGAGTTGTGTCAGTGATATTCTAAGCTTCTAATTGGTTGATTAGATGTAATGTAAAAGGATGGTTAAGAAAATTGTCAGTACTTTTCGGACATTCTTATTACTATTCACCAACATGCCTATTTCATGTCGTATACACCCTATATACATATTACTGTTACGGTTGTTTACATTTGATCGAACTTACCTTTTAAACTACTGTATGAATTGGGTAATACTGTGAGAAGTCATGTTATCCCGTCTTCGTTTCGCTATCTCTTTTATATTATAAATAGTTTTATCGTATTTTGTTTTGTTTTCACTTCATGTAATGTTACAGAATGCAGCCCGTCTTTAAATTAGCTAGTGCTCCACCGACTAAGCTAAAAAAAGCAAATAAACGAAAAGGCGAGTGTTTGAAAATAATTGAAAGCACACTATTTTTGCACCAGAGTGAATGGAAAGGTACGTATTTTAATTTGGAATGACAACATTTTTACGCCAAAAGCGTACGCCTTGAAAAGGTATTATTCACAAAACCATTTATCTTATGAGGCATATTAATGTTCAATGCGTGGTTCAATGCAAAAGGAGCTGAACGTAAACTTTACAAAGTAGTATACATTTGGTAAGAAAAATGGAAAGGGAACGTCATTTCAGTTCTTTGCAACTGGAATCAACTGAATTCAAGCGACGAATAGAAAATCGTACACTGAAGTAGATTTCAGAAAAAACAAACTTGTTCGAAGAAATTTCACTAAACAAAAACATTGTTGCTGAACGCCTCGATGAAATATCAAGTTATTTGAAGACATACTTTTAAATCGAATCATTAAGATGTTTAAATGTTTCTATTTACATCGGAGACAACACCGCTTACAGTGTTCATTAGACCGTCTGCCAATAGATTAAACATATATAAAAGACTAATTGAACTGATGCATGACACACATACAGCCAAGTCAAGTGTGTAAATACTCAGACGTGGTCTTTATGACATGAATTTGATTTAGACAAACCTCTATGCTTATCAGACATAAATATGTTATTGCAAAGTTACAAGAAAATATAAATACTTACATCTACATTCGTCAGTTACACATTGTAACTGTATTATTAACCAAAACAATTTGTGGTCAAAGTTTTTTTTTCTCATGTACTTAGTTATGTCGCCTAGACGGTTAACTGCACCAGAAACCGTTCCCTCAAACACTGTCAATTACGGCAGTAGTCGGAAGATATCGATTAACAGTTCACCAATGTGTCATTTTAAAGGGAGTGTGCTCGTTACCATGTCACATAGTATTGAAAATGCTTTATTTGTTACGCTAAGAAACAATTACATTTTTGAAGATCAAAGGCTGAAAAACAAATGCAATCTAGGATCAGACGTGGCTCCGTCATCTGTATTTGCTGTGAATATCTAAGCACAAATGAACGATATACATTACAAATTACAAGGTTAGAAAAAGCTCCTCACTCAGTTATATGATGATGACACATGCTGCATTACAAAGTTTGACATATGTAATTCACGAGTTCAAATCAACATTTCTGTCATTTTTCTACATTCAAAGAGCTGACGAAAAGTACTAATACTTGGTATTACCATGCTTTGCCAAGTATGACAACCACCATTGACTTGTAGTCATGAGAATTTCAGAAAAGATGCCGTGATTACTCATCTTTTGAACGTTCGTTTGAATTATTTTCAGCGTCAGTATTCCATGATATTGCTAAAGCAGAAGAAAGCCTGCAAATGCAACTATTAGAAATGCAGTCGCATTCTTCATTCAGAGCAAAGTATTTTACAGTAACAGTACCTTATTTTGTTTCTCACCTTCAGGGACGGTTTGTAAACCCTATGAAGTTTACTTGACAGATTGTAAAAATGTTTGGTTCTACATATATGTGTGAACAGTTATTTCCCTTTATAAAATCAACAAAAGCTTTTGAAAAAACTAAGTTGACTGCACACGACAGATACTGCACGAACATTCAAAACTGACATGACAAAAAGTGTTCACAACAGAGAAGTGTCAAGCACTCGGACAAAAAATGGACGCCGTTTGAATATTTGATAAAAAATGTCTATATTGAATGATTGTAATTTATGTACATTGCAATTGTTGGAAGTCTATACGAATACAAGTGAACAATTTATGTTGTCTTTTAAATGTGTTTTTACTGAGATAAAGAACACATTTATATAGTATGCTAATGTATTTCCTTATATTCTTCTGTTAAACAACATGCACGTTTTCACTTGCATTCTTGAATAAGCCGAAACAAGTGTATGTGTTTTAATCGAAAATATTCTGCAATAAATTGTATGAAACGACTTTAAGTTCAGTCCTCATTATAAAATAAACTGACCGTGGCTCTCAAGCGACTCTTTGTTTGACATGTCTGCGCTATTATCTATATCCATATATATATATATACTAACTTTTATGCAATGCATGTGCAATAGAAAGCAACCCAGGCTATCTGTCTTGTGCCATATGTACAAATGCTTAAGGAAAATAAAGAATACGATGACTGATCACCGTTAAATAGAACCTAAATTAACATATTTATGTTACATATGATAATTTTTTTAACATAAGAATATATTAGAAAGAGAGACCGATTAGTATACGCTCTTTGCGACCACGTCTCACGCAACCTATTTCCCATTATACTAGAAAGTAATATTTTTAAAAGGATCTTCAGATATACTAAACTAGAAATGTGGAAATAAATTTCTAGGAGATAAAAAAACGATTCAATGAAATAAAATTCATTTTAGATTATTTAAAATGTTAATAAATATATATTTATATACTAGAATATATTTAATAAGTAAACTATGATGTTTATAAAACATGTATTTCTTTATTATTTATTAGTCCATGTTTATATTGGGATTACGGAAAAGAGGATGATGTAATAAACCAACTTAATTTGTCTACTAGGACTTATTATGGGGGAACAACCAGCAGAACGAAAAAGATAATAACTAAGGTTTATTAAATACACTTTTCGGAAATCATCAACGGTATAATGTAAAGGTTTATCACTTTATTAATTGTATACATAACATATCGTTAAAAACAAAATAGTACTTAACTTAAGAATGAATGTCGAGTAAAATATGCACTCGAATATGTAAAGAAGGTGAAATTGCACTGTGTAAAATGGTTATATATTTTTTTATTCGTAATACATTTCAAAAGTCAAACACAGATATTGTATATGTGTTGGTAATTATCATGGTTAATTCAAATGTAACAACTTATAGTACTAATAATTATGGTTAAATATATGTTATATGTTTGTAAAAACAAACCAAAAATTAGTACTAATGTTGTCAGTTGTAGAATTTAATATACCGAGCGTGTACTAAGAATAAATAAGGTCAACTATTTTTATAAGGCGGATGTTGAAAGAGTGTATGTATTATGGGTTGATAGTAATTTAATTGTACAAATTTATGATAGTATAATATATCAGCAAAAACATTTATTTTTAATTTTAAAATTTTAATCATCGGTGGGGTGTCATGTTTTCTAGAAATGAATAATGTCAGGCAAAGTGCAACTAAAAAACACTCTATTTAATTTCAGGTGAAAATCATACAATTTATATTTAAGTTTGAATTTCAAACAGTTAAATTAGTTAGTGCATATATGATATTCTTTAGATAAGGGATGATAGAAACAATTTCTTATAAAAGTGTGGGAGATTGCTAGTGAACTGGGTAAGGGCGAAGTTTCAGAAAAAGACATAATGTAGACTGTGGATCTGTTATGAAGTTAATTATTTTTATAAATTTTCAAAGAATTATATTAAAATGTAATCGAAGGGTATGCACCACGTTTGCCAAAAGAGAAACAAGTATGACAAATGTTAACTAAGTCCATATTTGAAACACATAATGAATAACAACAGATAAAAAGGCGGTATGTTCGTATGGAACTATTATAGCATAGTAGGGTTAGTAAATAAGTAAAATAATTACAATATTTGATAAGTGTAGTACAAATTAGCAATATCGTAAAAAATTAATACATACTAATTAATAAATTCTCACTCAGAAAGAGAGAAAAGGATATTTGTATCGATGATATTTAAAAATATATGTATGTATATAGTTAAACTATTTTAAGATTATTGATATAATTATTTTTAAAGTATGGACTTGTATAGGTGTATATACTCATATTTAAATATGTGTGAATTTATTCATATTAATAAAAAAAATAGGAATGGATTTTTCGCACATATTTTAAGTTTCATTGTAGTAAACAGTACTTCACATATTTTGTGGGAGAAATAGTTTTATTCTAAAACAAATATGTGTTAGATTATATATAAATAGTAAAAACAGTAAAAGGTGAATTCATGAGGAAAACATTTTGTGTATGTAATTCTGTTCCTGTTTATTCCCAGTGAATTTTGTTTTACTACATTTCCATAAAGTGTTCTATTGTTTATAACTTATTTAGGTGCCCCCGTATCTTTTATTAACTTGATTTACATTTAGATGACATACTCTAAACGATGGATATAAGTATATCTGAAAACACGTGTATTTTATAAAAGAATGCTGACGATACACTTACGGTCACGCTTCATGAATAAATGAGTAATGAGTATTAGAATAAACAGCCAGTGGTTAAGTGGGAAAACGTAAGTGACATCATTCCTGAGTCAAACAGATAAGTTATTATAACTGATATTGTGCAAGCTTGAAAATGATGGAGCACAACAATATTTTATTTCCATACGAATATAATGGATTTGTTGCTATATTTAAGATACAGGTCGGTGAAACATTTATTACAAAACATATATAGCCACTTAATTACATATATAATCGCTTGTATGATCGCATATTTAATGCGCATACTAAAATGTAAGTCCCTTATTTTAACCAAAGGTCGATTTTAATCCGAATGGTGTAATATCCAATCGTACATTTGGAAATGACAACAGTTATCTCCCTTGCACTATAACATAGTACTCTGTAATTATCCCCCTTGTTCTTTCTGATTGTATATATAAACGACGCCGGACACGTCATCACTCTCTTGATTGCACCGGGCGAACTACAAGTAACACGTTGTTGTTTGTTGTCCTTTCTTTGACCTCTGTTCCTCATTGCTTCGTATCACTTCTTGCTTTCAGTGTATAACCAGAACACAACACTGGCGACGAGAATTCAAACGAAAAAACTCACAGTAATCGAACACACGAGCTAACGTTTTATTAAAAAAAAAAAAAAAAAAATTTTTTTTAATTAAAAAAAAAAAAAAAAATGTCTTACAACGGAATACCCAATTTTCCAAGTTTTAGCGTCCACGAAAATCCGAGTACTAACGCAAATCGTTGGCAAAAGTGGTTGGAGAAACTTGAGAATGTGTTCGTGGCTTTAGACATTCAAGAAGACCGTAGAAAAAAAGCGTGTTTGCTGCACCTTGCAGGTGACGAAGTTTTTGATATTTTCCACAATTTCACGGATATTCAAAAAGGCGTTGATGCAACCGTCGAAACGGATCACACGACACCAAACACATACGAAGTAGCAAAGAAATCACTGACCGAGTATTTCACACCGCAAAGAAATATGTCTTATGAGATCTTCAAATTTCGACGCGCATCGCAGAATGCTGACGAAAATCTAGACTCATTTCATGTGAGATTGAGGACATTAGCGTCCACGTGTGACTTCATGGATACAGATCGGGAGATACTCGCACAGATCGTCCAAGGCTGTTCATCCTCTAAGGTCAGACGAAGGGCACTTCGAGACAACTCCACGCTCAAACAAGTGCTAGACGAGGCCAGAGCAATTGAATTAGCTCGCACACGAGCCGCAGACATTGAACGGGAAGAGGTGGTTAATGCCCTGTCGTCACATAACAATAAACGAGACAGCAGGCAGTACACACGCAGAGAAAAAGAAAGAAAAAATACCGACGAAAAACGCAACTACGGACACACACAAGGCAGTAATCGCCAGTTTACTCCGAGGACCCAGCCACGTATCTGCCACTACTGTGGATACTAAGCAACACATGTGAAGTGTCCAGCGAAGGGTCATTAATGTCGAAATTGCCGGAAAAAGAACCACTTCGCAAAAGTATGTAATTCAAAACCGGTAAGACAAATTTCTTACTCATATCGAAATGATATTGAATCCCTTTCTACGTCGAGTGATGAGTCTGTCTACACAATAAAAACTCCCACGTCGACAAAAGCACCCACAGCCACCATCCTCGTTAATGACTCCCCAGTGACCTTCGTTTTGGATACCGGTGCCAGTGTTAATATAATGTCTGGACGCACGTACGACGGTCTCCAGTACAGGCCGAAAATACACAACACTGCTACACAGATATTTGCATATCGGTCCAGAAAAGCCATGCCAGTCCGTGGATTCATCAATACCCCCATTGAATTTAAAGGAAAACGCTGCAAAGCAAAAATGTTCGTCATCGACAATGAAAACCCCTTGTTCGGACACGATTTACAAAATCTACTCGGTGCCCACTCTGCTGAGGCACTGGATATGATATCCTTTAATTTTACGTTCAATGTGACAACATCTATCCCAGATGAATTACCCTCATTATTCGATGGAAAGATGGGAAAGATTTCTGGACCCACTGTTAAGCTGCACATCGATACTTCGATCCCACCGGTGACACAGAGACAACGAAGAATACCCTTTCACGTGAAAAAGGACGTCGAGTCGGAATTAAAACGCCTCAAGGAGATGGATGTGATTGAGGATGTTACTGGACCTACCCCCTGGGTAAGTCCCGTGGTGATAGTCCCCAAAAAACCGAGTGGCGTGCGAATCTGCATAGATATGCGAAAAGCAAACGAAGCTATACAAAGGGTCAAACATCCCATGACGACCGTAAATGACTTGTTTTCAGATTTAAACCACTCAAAGGTGTTCAGCAAGCTGCACATGTCGAGCGCGTACTACCAATTAGAGCTGGAGGAGTCCAGCAGATACATCACCACGTTCACCACACATGCTGGACTATTCCGATACAAGAGACTGTTATTCGGAGTAAATGCAGCCTCTGAAATATTTCAAAAGGCCATTGCGGATCTTTTGAGGGGCATTCCAGGAGTCAAAAACCTCTCAGACGACATTATCGTCTATGGACGTGACCAAGCCTCACATGATGCCAGTTTGAGGTCCACGCTGGAACGACTACAGAATGCCGGGGCCAGGCTAAACAGGAAAAAGTGCCTTTTCTCGGTGAAACAGATAACTTTCTTTGGACATACCTTCAGCGAAAAAGAGGTGTCACCAGACCCAGACAAAATTGCAGCAATTACAAACTGCAAATCGCCCACCAACGTTGGAGAAGTGCGCTCATTCCTGGGCATGGTCCAATATGTGGCCAGGTTAATCCCGCACTATGCCACTGTCACCGAGCCACTCCGACAACTCACAAGAAAAGACAGAGAATGGAGGTGGTCAGAGACAGAAGAGAGGGCAGTGATAACATTAAAAAAGGCCCTGACTGGAGCTGGAGTTATGGTCTACTTCGATCAGAACAAGGAGACAAACATCCTGGTAGACGCGAGCCCCGTTGAACTAGGGGCAATGCTTACACAAGACGGGAAGGTCTTGTGTTATGCCAGCCGTGCTCTCACAGATGTGGAACAGCGATACTCGCAGACGGAGAGAGAAATGCTAGCCGTTGTATACGCTGCTGAGCATTTTCATCTTTATTTGTATGGGTCAAGGTTCACCATCACCACTGACCACACACCACTTCTCGGTATTGTAAAAAGTCTCAAACCAGCTACATCCAGAATCGAACGATGGCGCCTACGCCTCATGCAATATGAGTATAGCTTGGTATACCGGCCGGGAAAAGATGACCAGAACCCCGCCAACTACCTCAGCCGACATCCTCATCACAAACCCGAGAGGGACAATTCAGCTGAGGCGTATATAAGATACGTGGCTCACCATGCCATACCTAAGTCGATCACCCTCGAAGAGATGAAGCTAGCCACGGGAAAATACCCCTTGCTACAGAAAGTGATGATTGCACTTTCAGATGGAAAATGGAACGACCCGCAGTTATCCTGTCTCGCACATGTCAAAGATGAACTATCTGCATATGATGGTCTCATCCTTCGAGGTCACCGCCTGGTGGTCCCGTCCACCCTGAAGAAGAGAACCGTAGACATAGCCCACCACACACACCAGGTCGTTGTTAAGACGAAGCAGCTAATGAGGGAAAAGGTCTGGTTCCATGGAATTGACAAGCTGGTGGAGGAGACAGTGCGCAACTTCATCCCCTGTCAAGCTACCAACTCAACATCATCACACCGTGAGCCCATACGCACCACACCACTCCCTGCTGCCCCATGGACTGAAATCTCCCTGGACTTCGCAGGTCCTTTTCTTTCTGGAGATTATGTACTGGTCGTCATCGACGACTACAGTAGATTCCCAGAAGTAGGGATACTCCCCTCGACATCAGCAAAAGTGGTCATTTCCCGCCTTGACGCAATCTTTGCCAGACAAGGATACCCCGATATTGTCAAGACTGACAATGGTCCCCCCTTCCAAGGGCAAGAATTCAAGGATTTTGCCACTCAAGCAGGATTCCGCCACAGAAGAGTTACCCCTGCGTGGTCAGAGGCGAATGGAGAGGTCGAACGGTTTATGAGAACACTAAACAAGTATGTTCGCGCCTCCACTGTAAAGGGTCTGAACTGGAAAACCCAACTAGTCCATTTTCTAAGGCAATACAGGGCCACCCCCCACAGTACAACCAAAACTTTTCCATTCGAAGCCCTCACTGGAAGGAAGATGAAAATCGGCATACCTGCTGTTCTGAAAGAACCCATGTCAAAGCCGATTCACACTCACATAGCGGAGAATGATGCACGAGGGAAGAGGAAAATGAAGATCTATGCCGACACAAAAAGAAAGACAAAGGCCTCTCCTCTTTGCCTAGGTGACAAAGTACTTGTCAAGCAGAAACGTCTCAACAAGCTATCCCCACCGTTCGACCCGAATCAACTGACGATTATCGGCATAAAGGATAGCATGGTGACAGCACAAAGAGATGACTACCAAGTTACCCGGAATTCCTCTCACTTTAAACGGATAAGTCCAGATAATCTTCCCAGAAAAAACATAGAATCAGGCTCTGAAGATGAGTTATACTCATATCCACAACAGGAAAACTCAGACTCCAGACACGAAGGCCAGACGCATTTACCGCCCATAACAGTAACACCAAAACATAATCCACCAGTGGTAAGACGTAATCCAACACGGAAACGACTCCCGCCGATACGCCTTGAGGACTATATCAGATAGTTAGATGAGTGAGTAAAGTCTCTATTTCTGTCTTAGAAATTCCGTCAGCTCCCCTGAAGAAGAAGAAACAGATTCTGATTCTGAAGAATCGAAAGACGATTCCCCCCCCCATCCTGCAGACGACGTAAGTAGTTTGCAATTGTGTATTTTAAAAAAAAAAGACAGAAAAGAAAACGATCTCTCCTTGACTGAGACAATTGTTTAATCGGTGAAACATACTTTGACTGAACTCCCTCCCCTTACCATACGTAAGCACGCGTACATTTAATTGAGAAAGAGAGAGGTGTAATATCCAATCCTACATTTGGAAATGACAACAGTTATCTCCCTTGCACTATAACATAGTAATCTGTAATTATCCCCCTTGTTCTTTCTGATTGTATATATAAACGACGCCGGACACGTCATCACTCTCTTGATTACACCGGGCGAAGTACAAGAAACACGTTGTTGTTTGTTGTCCTTTCTTTGACCTCTGTTCCTCATTGCTTCGTATCACTTCTTGCTTTCAGCGTATAACCAGAACACAACAAATGGGAACGATTAACTAGTTTCTACGTATGAAAAAATATGTGTATAAGGTGTTTTATTTTGATAAATAAGTTTGAGTCTCGTCTTATTAATGAATATTGTAATTAAAGATCTGTCGAAGCTAATTTTCATGCGGAATTTTCAGGCAAATCTATTAATATACGTATACATAATTTTATTGAAACCAGTGAGTTAAACAGTAATCCCGATTTAGTCCAGTGATGGCAACATCTATATTTATTACTATCATTGTTATTATTATAATTATTATAAATAGTATAATTCGTACTCATAAGCAGTTCTCACACAAGTCATCGCTAGTGATTGCTCATCGACAGCAACCGGTATTATTTTCCTGGAGTATGAGTGACAACAAGCCTCTACATCTGTCCATTATACTCCACCTTTTTTTGATAACCACCGCAGTATTGTGACAGTCGCTTACCATTTATTACTAGCTTGTAAGGACCATTGACCTTCTCCGTAGTTTGTGTGGCAATAAGCTTTCCTAATGTCTCAGCACTTTCCTAACTTTTCGAGTTGAAATCTGTTTTTTGCTGCCCTTCCTGAGTCTTCCTATCGTTTTTGACACTCTACAAATTGTCTATGTTCTGTTCATTGGTTCATTTTTGTGGGGTGTCAGCTGAAATCGGTGTAATTAAGGGGGTGCTTATGAAGCGATGTTTCTTTCAGTTGCTCTTCCTTGGTTCGTGATGTGGTGTGCTTATGCTTTTTATGATCCCTTTGATTCCAATTTCTAACAGTTTTTTCTCCAGGTGTTTGGGGATTGTTCCTAGTGCTCTTACGATTATTGTTATTAGACTGACTTTCTCCATGCTCCATATTCCTTTCAGAGTATTATTATCTATATATTAATACGATAGCGTGTGTGTTCGTGTGTCACGCTTCCGGCAAAAGCTCTGCGCATGCGTGCCACACCTAAATTTTGAAAACACATTCAAGTAGCCTGCGTTTAGTAATATTTGTATGTGTTTCCCTCTAGCGCAATGGTTAGCGAGGTAGTACTTTTTTTACTTCGGCCGACTGGTTTATAGTTCGATCCCAACCAACCTCTAAGATTTTTATTCTACATTTCGAGGGGGAGGGGAAGAAATGATACATTTTTTATTATCACCTGGCTAAAAAATTACATTTTTGTGTTGCTTAAAACTTAAAACTATTTTTTGTTTTTATGTTGGCGTTTTTAATGGCATTGTCTATTTAATTACGTTGACTGCTTAAAAAGTAGGGTATCGGCCAGTATTATTTTGTTGTTGTTTTTTTGAACGGATGGCATATCAACCTGTTTTAGTAGATATGCGAAGTGTCCATCGTACAGGAGTAACTATTTTAAACAATTATTTCACTCTTATCCAGAAGGGGGGTGGCTCATAATAAAGCAAGCGTAACTTACTAACAAATAGAGGGTGCTTTGTTAAATTAGGACCCGTATTGAAAACATAATTTCGTGTAATTTACACGGGTTCCGCTAGTTATTATTATTATTATTATTATTATTATAATTATTATTATTATTATTATTACTATTATTATTATTATTATTATTTAGTTACTATGAGTTTTCACAACTATCCTTATCAGTGCTTGCTCACTGACAATCACCAGTGGTGGTCGCTGGAGTCTCATTGACAACTACTCCCCAATATTTCCAGCACTCCCATACGTTTACGGTTACTAATGCAACTTTAAATGTGTCATTGCAACATCCGTTTACCATTGATTTCTCACTAGCAACGACAATTGGTCTTCTGTGAAATATAAAAGTACTAAACCTTTGGGAAGTTCCAGTATTCCCCGTACCTGTTCAGTGGTAAACTATTTGTTGATCTGTCCTTTTATCCATCTTGACTCGGTCATGTAGCTTTGTGTGGAACGAGCCGAATCCAATCAAACCGAATACGAGTTTTACCGTAAATTACACTGGATTGATGTCAGGGAATTTATGTCACGAAATATGTATTTCAATTTCAAACGAAATCGGCTTCTAATGGAATTCATCAAATATGTAATGACAATTCTTGTCTGTATTTTCTAGGTTTCTGTACACGGCTGAAAGTATTATTGTGATAGAGTTCCTAATTATATCGTACAATGATACACATATCTTAAAAGCGATGTATATAAACGTCACACTTTTACTTGGAAGAAAAAGGTAAACATCGGAAGGAAGATGAGGATGTTTATCAACATGGTTATTTTCTGTTTATTCAGTATTTCATGTCCTTACGGATGTAGTTGAAGAGAGCTGAGAAATAAAAGACGTGAATAAAGGCAATCTATATGATAAAACGGTCGGAAAATACCTTATTATATTTCTATACTCCCAATATACAATATATTTCTGTCAACACGCAACACGCAGCATAACCTCTCAAATTACAATTTAGGCTGCTCTTTTATATTACAGTGAAAGAAATCTTCGAAACCAATACGTTAATCTTATCCTAATCTCGGGAGAGTCCGGTAGTTAAGTGGTTCATAAAACGGAGTGACGACCTGCGATTGCCAAGTTAGAATCTTGTTTGTTCCACAGAAACACATCCACGTATGAGTTTGGGTACCTTCATCCCGAAAGTACCCGAAATCTTTCTAGAAAATAATTCTTACTAGAAAGATATCAGGGAAAACCATATGAACAAGAGAATCATATCATTAATACGATGTGCCCTGTAATCAGAATGCCCACATTTATTTAGTAATCGTAGTTTTATATTTCAAGAAATTTGTGTAGGTTGTATTCATTGCAGAACAATTAGAGCACTTTTCTTACAAGTGTATGTGCAATTGATATAACTGTGTCTTTGGAATTAACATTTACGAAATGGACGTGACTGTGAAAAGAAATTAACCAATAAATGTATTATGAAAAAATATGTGTTAAATACAATAGATTTAAATGTAACACTTTAGGACAAGTTGACTCCAGAATTAAACTACTACTTAAATGTAAAATAATACCTAAAAAGTACAAATAAACGACCAAATATGAACAACGCTAAATGCACCAATTTCAATTAGTACACATTTTTGATACGATACTGTATAATCGGAACATGTATTCAGAATTAGTGCACTTATCTAAAACGCTATAAAACCCTTTCAAATCATATAAGTGCAATTCAATTACCATGGTAGGCAACAATTGATTAATATTTAAATATAAATACCGATGTAAAATTCAGCAAGTATGATTGTTAATGTAAATTATCTAGAAGATATGTACGTGTACTATTTGTCCGGTTAATAATGTTTCTTTAGTTGTAATCCTTAATAATATCGTCTAACACAAAGTGCATACGTATATTTTGGATCTCACAGCTATGTGATGTAACTAGGATTGTACGTTGCACCCGATCATAAAAAAGTGTGTAATGTGGTAATCCAGAAGGGTTGGCAGATTTACTTCTTGCATTACATCACCGAATAGATGAATGATGACAGTGAAGATTTCACAAATGGAGAGGTGTTACAGATTTGGATTTTAATCAGTTGTTTATGACGTTGGGCATTCTGTTGAAAATCACTCCAATAAGAACGACACCTAAAACAGTTATGTTATGCTGCTGAAACACTAAATGACACAATGTTGACAGTTGTAAAAATAGGGACAACAGCCTTAGTCTATTCTCTTGAACACACAGCGCAAAAACAGTCTGAGATTCGTAAGCATACGTCAACATTTAAGAAATCAACCTAATATAACATCGCATAGCGTACACAAAAAGTACGCACGAATAAAAAATGATCTATCTTTCCATAAAAGAATCAAACATATCCAAAAAGTATAAAGACAACTTGCCATCTAACGCATGCTCCGTTTGTGTTCACTACATTCATAGAAGGATCGGCCTTACATGAATTAGAATTGCCGTGTCAGGAACAAGCAGAACGATAACAATATTTTATAACCGTATAAAATACAATACGGTATAAACAAAATGCTTAACTGTTTTGAATGTGTGTAATATATAATAATATAAAATTATTATTGGACAATGGGCCGAATTTCACACACTTCGAAAAGGTTGGGAATTCCACATTGGCTAAGATCAAATAACATTACAAGGTGCATGGCAGAGAATAATATCAAATTTGAGGCGAAACTTCTCACAATCTAACCTATCAAGGACGAAAAAAAATCGTATTAAAGAATACAGAAAATCTGACATTTTAGTTGTGAGACATGCACATTAATTCAATTAGCGAATAACTCGAAAACCTTAAAACCAAAGTTAAACGAACTAATAACATATTAAAGTACATATTTGGAAAGTGTTCTGGGGTCTGTCTATGAAATAATATGACGGCGAATTCAATGTAGAAAAAAACATACAGCCAGTGTTATAGAAACAATGGTTTCCACCCATTTACACAACTAGATTAATAACTCTACAACCAAGACATCAACACGGTATTGTGAAAAAGTGAGTAAAGTAAACTGTCGTAACTGACCGTCTACGTAAAAAGAAGTCAAAGAAGATCAGAGTCTGTTCCGCGTTCGCGATGGGGCTGAAAGCTGAATCAAAGAATATCACTGTCGTTAATCAATAAGCCTTGAATAATATTCATGGAACTAAATCGAGCTATTATTTTTTTAATCAATCTCAATGACGAATATCTTCAAATAGCGTGAAATAAAAATAGTCTGAGTTGCTCGGTATCGTGGGGTGTACAAGTTTGAAAATCTACCGTGCGAGGTTAATGCCGCGCGGTCAATCATACAACAATTAACGTAGCGTCTGTTAAGCGACCTTTACTACGAGGTTGTATATTTTTACGACGTATAAAACTACAAACAAAATGTATAAGAACAGAAACATATTTTCTTAAAGATTGTCTAAGAATCCAAAAGGACAGTTTTCCAATTTGAAAAACATCCAAATGCGACTGATTTATGTAAGCGGTTAAATACTTGGACAACATTATCGGCAAAGATAAAAAAGGTCAGACCAGAATGGGCTATTGAAAACGTTTCATCTTAAAAATAATTCTTAGGACTTGCAAACTAATACCAAGTGTCTATACAGAAAATGCACAACTTACGTGTTTAATTACATACATTTCTGAAAAGAGAAAACAATGGATGTTTACATTTGAATACCAAAACGCATTTCTGAACATTACATAAGGCTAGACAACGGAGTTATTTTTCTCCAACTATTACTCAGAAATCGATATTGTAGTTGCCTGTGAAGGCAGTTTGTGTTGCATCGGAGTATGTATTCTGTAAACGATGAAAGTTGGATCTCTTAAAATACTGATCACGCGTCGAGAACATTTCTTCATGCAAAAAACCCCCCCAAAAACTAGTCCTAAATTAGAAAGGATGGTTCACTGGTGCATTCCCGCAAGACACCTTACATTACAAACATATTATTAACTATTAGTTAGCATATTTGGTTCATAAAAAGGTTTGTCAGTCAATACTAAAATTATATTCTTGAGTTAGGAAACAATACTACGTAATATATTTTTTTAATGAGGGAATTACCGTGTTAACAACATGTCATACTATCGACTGCCCATAAAACATCCGAAACATAATATATCTTCTAAATATAATGTGCTTACTTCGCTGCAAGCGGCCCTACCAGGAAATGCTTACGGGGCTGTTCAGGCACTTTTTGTATGCAATAGTGCGGTTATCCTAGTGTACTAGCTAATCAACTAAACACCCTATAGTGTATCTTACCTGCTGGCAAATTAAATAAAATAATGATCATTGAAAACCACATCATGCTACACAGAATAGGAACATCATGTATATCGCGGCAAAATCAAACAAGAAGCTCTAAGCGATGAGTATATCAGGTAAACCAACACCTAAATACGTGCAAAAGACTAACATACACGATATATTCTTTCTGATTTTTTAGATGAGGATTGATGACTTGTATAATTTGGATTATTCGGTCTACTGTTCTCATATTGAGTGTTATCATCACAACGTTTCGGCCGCTGTAACCTCCCGCCTTGTTTAAGTATATCATTTCGACCTCGACAGCAATAGTCCCGAATTCAGAAAATATACACATGAAGACGATCGGAATGAACAGCGGACGAAACGTGGTGATGATAACACTCAAGATGAAAATAGTACTCTAAATAATCGAAATTATACATACATGAGTGTCTAGTGTCCGACAATGCGACACAATTTACGTTCGGGATTACGTTTAAAGATTTTGTGAGACCTTTCAGTTCAAGCATATTCTGATATTTGTATATCACCCGGGGTGTGCTTCGTTGATACTCCGAAATGAGCTCTGAAGTAATCTAGAGGAACCTCCACGGAGGAAGTCGTACAATTTCCCTTTTATGTATATACGGTTATGCCTAACGACAACACACCATCATTTACACAGTATGCAATTATTGACATCGACTATATCGTTGTATGGATAATTATTTCTTCTTTTCTAAAAAACAGATAAATACATTTAATTTATATTTAATACAGATAAAGCAAGTCATCATACTAAAATACAGTTTTCTTTTTTTAAATTCTATCAATAATTGAGTAAGTCGGTTCTGTAGAAAAGAGTTTTTATTCAAAGAATCACTGCGTTTATTAGTCAGTATGACTCTTAGATTTACATATATTGAATTGAATTTCACTTAAGAGTGCAAAGTTTGTAAGGTACACAAATTATCTTTAGATAGATAAGGACATTTCAAATCATTGGATCCAACTGTTATTGCGTATTTAAATTGAACACATTTTTCAGTAA